>CM060949.1:154010415-154335415 GCA_030765055.1 Mantis religiosa | reverse complement strand
TTACAACCTTTCTAATCTTTCCCTCAATTACTCTCCTACTCCTTCCCTCTCCTTCCTCATCTACCCCTTCTCTACACATACCTTTCCTCTACCTCTCTCCCCTCCTTCTCTGCCACTCTACCTCTTCCTCCTTTTCTCCCTTCCTTCCTTTTATAACGTTAGAATATATTTAGAACACAGGAAAAATTAAATGCATATCCTGAATTTTATACTAAAACGTTTCTTTACTATTTCTTCCTGAAACTGGATTAAATAATCCTTTAGGAGATAATAAAAGAGCTTCAAACAAATAATTTACGATATTATTTAGAAATTTCTTTATTGGTTTCATTTTATTATGCGTTTACTCAAATATATTATATTTGATAACATAGGTTTTTTGTTTAATTTACGTCCTCCAACGTTAAAGTCACATCGTACAAAGAATGAAATGGGTAAAATGATGCCAAAATAAGCCGACTGTCTATAGAGCTTAGAACTACTAGATATTCATCTTTCAGGATAAGAAAAACCTTGGAAAATCATTATCCAGGTAATTTACCCTAACCGAGAATCGAACTTGGAACTCTTGAACGTTAGGCAATAAAATAGGATGGTGATTTGAAGTCCTCTTCATTGGGAAATAGTTCTGTGCTCTTTTCTTTAACTGTAGACCTTAAGGTACAAACAGAAACGTACTAGTCACGCAACCATATTCTTTTCTAGTAAACATGTCTATAGGATTCTAATTAACGACTAATGCTGAACATTTTCATGACCAACAAGATGTATACCTCAACATCCTGAATGAATGTTTTATAACTTAAGCAATGGGAATGACAAAATCTTACTTATCAGCAATATCTACCTCGATAAACCACACAATTTTGTGACGTTACCCGTTTGTGAGATATTCTTTGTTACTGTTTTGATAAGAACTCTAAGAATAACCTGTAAAAGAGAGATGATTTTATGAATATAACTCTAAGATTTTTCATTAATTCGAAGCTATAGAACTTCGATTCAGATTAGCTTGAGCTGTATAGTGGGGTTGCTATGGCTACAGAGCTAGGTAGTAGCACTGTTTTCCGGTCTAGAAGCGACATACTGCAGTGATCAACCTGTTATCATCAATCATCGGCGTAACGCGTCACGATTTTGAGGTTCCCTCACGCACATACCAGCCCTTAGACACCGAGCCAGTCATGCATGTGGAAATAACTAAACCTCTCGATGAGTAAACACAACTTCTAACTAATTACACGCATGCAACTTCCCTCGCTAATGATGAATGTGATTACGTCACGGAAAAAGGTATAAGGTGTTACAAGAAGCGTGTGCTGTAATGTAAATAACATCAGCAGGGTAAATATTTTGTGGACAGTAAGGATATCAGGTAACCTAGACACGAAATTTTTCAGTAACCTTCTCTACTCACTTTTTATAACCTCTAACCTCTTGGACATACATTTGTTTATTTTCAGCTTCATGTTAATTGACATAAGTTTTTTTTATGCTCAGGTGAAACAAAGGAATGGTGAGTACGCACTCTAAAAATAGCTATAATTCACGTGCGCAGAATTAGCTTTCGGTTGAATTTGATTGCCTTGTGTGGTAGTTTAGTTATCCACTCTCCCTACGGTTGCGGTCGTACGTCGTTTTGATTTTGTTTTTGTTGGAGGCGCTACTGTCGCTGGAATTGCATTCTGGAATTTAAATTCTGTGGCGAAGAGTTGCATCTGGTAGATCAGCTCAGCTTGATTTTCGGTGAATGCAACGCTTATTCCATTTTGACTTGTGTGATCATTCTAACGTTTCAGTAGATTCAAGACAATAGTAACAAATATCCCATAATTTGATAGTAGCGTAAAAGTATTAAAATTAATTTATTTTAAAGAGAACAATATGTTTGTGTTAATATCTTATGGTTTTTAAGAGACAAAAATAACATAATGCATTAAAAATTAATATTTTTACAAGATATTAGAACAGTGAATAACTATATCGTATTTGCAGTAAAAAATATCTTATAAAATATATCAAAACTGTCATTAATTTAAAATTTTTCATGTAAATGGTAGCTTGGAGATTTTCCATAATACCTACCTGCCATAACCTTAGAAGAGGTTGAATAAAAACACGAAGTTTCTGTCCTATGCTCTTCACACACCCTAGTCTTCTAGAGGTAACGTGCTACCCACACACCTCGCGAAGAGGGCATGAATTTTTGGGGGCGTAAAAATCCTTAACATGGTATACTTCGGAAGTGAAGTAAAGCCGGTGGCCCCGTGCCGTATATTTGCACCGTAAACCTTATTGGTATGAAAATTACCCTTTCTCAAAAAATATTGGGAATAAAGGTTGAAAATAGTATAGCTTGTAGGTTACACATTTCTAGCCACCTTAACACAGGGATTTATAAAAATATTGCTTAGTTTTAAGGTAGTAATTATTTTTGTAGGAAGTCGATATTAAAAAATTTGTTCCCATATTTCCATGTATAGTTTGTCAAATCTCTTAACAAACGTGTTTCCAATACAAAACAATAGAGCTAAGTGATGTTAAAAATCAACACAAACTGTATGCAAGACCAGCATATTGCAAATCTGCATGTTTTTGAGATCATCTAAGTACAGAACTGATAGAGCACTGGGTGGGGTAAAAGGTTGGTTACTTATATATGATAATCTTTTAGAGGAAAGACTGTTGTGGTCTATCTGGATAGACAAGAAAAAAAATAGAATCGAAAACAACCTATTTGTTTTTATTTAATTGTATTAACTACTCCAGGGACCCATAAGTGTATTTTATAGAAGTCAAAATTCAGGTTTTTTTTCGGATTTTACAGTTTTTCAATTGGGCTGATCACCCAATTTTGTGCCCGCCTCGGTAGTGTAGATCGTAGCGTGTCTGCCTCACTTTCAAGAGGTCCCGAGTTCGAATCTCGGTCAGGGTGAGTTACCTGGATAAGGTTTTTCCGGGGTTTTCCCTTATGCTGAAAGATGAAAAATCGGGTAACTCTAAGCTCTATGGACCCCGGGCTCATTTGAGCGTCATTTCACCCATTCCATTCATCGTCCGATATGACTTAACGTTGGAGGACGTAAATTACAAATCCAAAATACAATTTTGAGTATTTAAACCATTGCAAGTGTCTTCAGTTGGCATCAGAAACTCAGAGCAACCTTTACTTTAATTCTGCAAATGCATGTGTATGCCAGAAGCTTTTAATTTTCTTTCTTAGAAAACTTTGTTGCATTTCCAACAATGCATACTGAGCATAGGATGAGAGAAAACACTGCCGTAATAATAGAATACATGCAAACGTGGCAGGATCATGTAGATAAGCTTATGCGGATATGATGATCCATTTAAGTACAATTTCCAAAGCTTTTAATCTACTGGTTTAGGGGATGACATTGAAATAAATTGTGATATACACCAGCTTTCCTGTATATTTTAATATTCACGTCACATGATTGCGAAACATATAACTATGAATACGAGGTATTTTATGGACAACGTTTAGTTCAAATCACATTAGAAGCTACATAAAAATAGACTGCAACAAATAAGCAGTTGTTTGAAAATAAAAGTACTTTGGAAATAACTTTTGTATAATTTGATTGCTTTGAAGTTGTAAAGGTAGTTCACGTTTTGAGTTAGTAGTTAATGGGTAGAAAAAGTGATATGAATGCAAGTTGTAAGATTGTTTTAGGCACATAATTGTAACTTTATGCAACCCATGTATAGGTTTCAGCTGTCTCGGTATTTCCTTTACGGCGTTTTAAGCGATCTTGTGAAGTTTTAAAACGGGAACATGGTAACAAGGTTGCTGCGGGGGAAAGTCTAGTTCTCTCTTCTCTCTCAGTTCCCAGGATTCACTTGGAGTTTACGAGAGCAATAATAACTCTACAAATTACCAGCACTCCGGAGGCTGCTCTTTAATCAGTTACGAGGCGTTGGTTGTGACGCAAGACAACTTGCATATTTACCTCTCACAATAGGATTTGGCAAACCACATCTGCTTTAGTGCAAGTGTGCTGCCATATATACAGCTACTGCAGCCTCAGTTTTAAAAGATCTTCCGTTTTGTACAAAAGTTTAACTTTTATGACATCAGCCAGCTTAGCACAGTAGAAACAGCAAGTATTATTTGTCACCATTTTGATAAAGATATTTCACTTGAAATACGATTCATTAACAGTCCGTCTCTGTAGCTTGTCGGCCTCACATTTCAGAACTCCCGAGCTCCAATCTCGGTCAGGGTGAGTTATCTGGATAACGTATTTTCCAGGATTTCCCTTATCCTGAAAGATGAATGTCTGGTAACTCTAAACTCTATGAACCCTGGATTCATTTGAGCCTCACTTAACCCATTTCATTCATCCTCCGATATGACTTAAATTTGGAGGAATTAACATTTAAAAAGGGAGTATTTATCGCTATCAAAACAGTAATGGCAATACTTAGAGAGAAAGATAAAGTTTGATAAATGCATTTGAAATTTGAAATTATCATAAATTCATTGTGATTCTTTTTGAAAAATAATTAAATAATTTTGACTAAGACTTTATATCTATAATTTAACGATCCCTTCATATTCATTAAATTCTGTAAAATTTTAAAACCATGTAACAGTAGTTTTGGGTTATGTTCAGAAAAATTATGAAAAGTTTATAAATTTATAAAAAATGATTATGTAAATATATTTGGTAATTTAAATAAGTAAAACTATATGTAATTTCGTGATTGGCCGTATTAATAATCGTATGACGTAATATTGTGACGTGGCATTAAATCGGCCAATCACAAAATTAAGATAGGAGTAACGATAGTGACGAAAAATCAATAATCTTGATATAGAGATGTTTTGTAATGGCGAGTGTGATGAATAGTGGTGCAAGATCAAGAGCATTTAAGTAATAGTTTGAATCTGTTTAAATATAACATATATCGATATGTTGGAAGTGATTGGGAAAGGAAGTTCAAGTAAAATGTAATCTAAATGATACAATTAAATAGTTACAAAATTTGACTTCTCCGAAACTTTATTCCGAACCACGCCGGAAACCAAGATTCTCGTGGCTCTTATTTAATCTAGCACAATCATCAAGAAACAAATCAAAATACAACGAATTAACCCTGTTATATCTGTCTTCTCAACGTGGATCTTCAAAAAGTCAACGTACATCCCATCTCAAACATAGAAATCCCGTACCAAATTGCGCCCGAATGTGTGGATGATTAAGATGGAGACAAATTTAACTACGAATAAAGAATTCCTGTCCTAACCATAGAACTCAAGTTCAGCAGTAGCAAAAATGTAAATATCATTTGTAGCTTTCTAGCCACTTTTGTATTGTCACTTTTAAGTGACCATTGTAATTGGGGATATATGTAACGTTCACATTATAAATAAATTAAAATATCCAAATTGAGTGACTTTATCTTTGTTCCTAATCCAAGTCTTTTATAACATATTGCATCTCCAGTTTTTTTCCATTTAAGGTTATTGTTGATAGAATTCAATTATTATTATTATTATTTTTGTAAATGTTCTTATTATTAATAGAGTATGCAATAAGTGTTTCTACACTGGTAAACTATAGTCTTGCTCATCGGACTTTGGCCAAAGGCTACAGCCAACATTACAAATGTGGTGCTGCAATTTATTCCATTTTAAAAGCAAAATTTAATGCACATTTAGTAAACATTCGCCGAGCACTCGAATGCACGTATAACCTTCTCGACTGCCAACAGTAAACCAAACGTTCAAAACAGCTGAAAGAGTGTACATACATCATGCACGTAAGTACCAACAATGAAAAAAATTTAAAATCAGATGTATAAACCCCACTAAATTAAAAGATTTTCATTAAATTCATTAACTTTTATCACACATCGTATATATATGGCGGAATGTCTCAGGTGGTTTCGTCTGTGGCTCACATTCGGAATGGCCGGGTTCGATTCCCGTGGCCGATCTATCTGACCAATGGGCTCTTTGGAGGTACTTCCTGGTCACCAGACGAATGCTGAGTAGGTTAATTACATCATTTCACATCATCTCTCATCTTCTGGTATCTTTCAGAGTGGAAAGTGTTGGCGGGTGTCTCGGCGCCGCATGGCAGGATGATATCCTGCTGGTAAATACTTCCACCTCTGGTAGGGCGGTCTCCGTTCCAACCTGGTGGGTCATTTAGGGACGACGGCAGATGGGATGTCGGCTGTTCTGACCTGTCGGGGTGTTTCCAACTGGTAAAGTAGGGACCCTGCTCTCTGCACTGTCGTGGCTCCTTGGGTTGGCCGCCCTCTGTCTCCTGTGGTATCATCCTTCCTCCTGGCGTTACCCCACTTGGGTAACCGCAGGTTTCAGCGCCGAATCCCCTCCGTGGTAATTCTAATCCCAATATATTATTATACACATAATTGCTGAACGCTGTACTTTTTGCCTATCCTTGTGCAAATACAAATGTTGACCTTACTTAGAGCATACCAAAAGTACTACAAATCTTACTCGCATAAAGGTAATTGAAAGTTTTTGACATGTTAATTTCGTTTAGTTTCGATGTTCGTTGTAATTATTATTAACTATTCTCTATAATTCCATTAACTGAAGTGCCGTCGCCATTCAATTGTCTCTCGCGGTGTTGTGAAAAGAGTATACGAAGTTTCAAAGCCAACAAATGACAACCTGTTCTTCAATACTTGACCAACGTTTCAGTATCCTGTATCCACTCTATTAGCAGCTTTACACATTAAAAACCTTTTACGGTGGAATGGAATGTTTAATTTCTAATTTTGAGCAGGAAGCTAGCTGGAATTAACTCAGAAAGCTGTCATTTATTTTCTTATGTACACTCAGCACAGCATTAGGACAGTTTCGTTATTAGTATTTAAATGATACTAATATTTATTCATTTAATTAAAAAAACTAAGTTCTACATCGCGTACAAAACATGCTTAATTCGCAGCCTAACTGTAAAATATTTTCTTTCCCTCTCAATAGTATATCTGTATGAAATTTGAAACATACTTATAATCGTGGTAGAAGAACGAATGAAAATAGAAGAAAACATTTCCATGAAAATCAACAAGGTTTAAAGCTTCACCTTTATAAAAATCCATCTCTATGTCATGTAGCTATTGAAAGCTGCTATTCAGGTGTTAATCTGGGCGTGATTTTCAACTTACACTACGCAATACGTTTTTAAAACAAGCCCCAAAAGAAAATAATCCCAAAATGCGTATAATAAAACAGTGTTTTGGACAAAGCCGGGCTCAGGCATTTAATGTGACATGCCCTGTAATAATAAAAGCGCACAAAGAGTACGGACGGGATGGTGCTAATGGCGGCCGCCTGAGGGAAGCACATGTACCAACCTTTGTGACAGGATCAGCGCGTTAACCTTGGGGCGTAACACATTAGCGGTTGAAAATCCTGTGCGATGGAAACATGCGTCCTTCATTAGCCAACAGCCCACGTCTTGACCGCGTTCGCAGCCTCGGGATAAACTACAATAGTGTGCTGTTTGTTATAATTTATGAGTGTGCACCAAAATTTGGTGATTCTGCTTCAAATTTTTAGAAAAAAAGGAACCAATTCCTCAAGCAGATGATCAGACATAGCCCACTGAGAGTAAATGGTGGCTTTACGTGAGAGTACATCAGCTTAAATGTATTTTTGTGCAGTACATTGCTACACAAGTGCATTAAGTGCGTCACTAAAGAACGAGGAAATGTTTGAATATTTCATAAGTACAGCTCTACAATGCATTTTAAGGGAGTTAAAACTGAGCGAAATCATGCAAAAGATTCAGTATTTATTTACAGATCTATTCTTCTTCTCCTGTTGTTTAGCACTTCAGGATCGAATTGTAATCATCCACCTCCATCTGGCCCTGTCTTTGGCAACTGATGAGTAGGAGTGGGGTATTAGCACAGCATCAATTGAAGCAGAAGCCACAGGTTTCTGATAGAAGAGTGTAAGAAAGGGATGATAAAACCAAATAAATTATTAATAAGCAATTGGAAATATATGATATAAGAAATAAAGTCAAAAGGAATATTGAAATAGGAAAAAGTTGTCTTAAGTTAGAATGGGCAGGAGAGCCCGGGTAAACAATAGGACAATAGAGACCCAAAATTCTTTCGCCAACACGGAGCCAGAAACAATAACGAGGTTTTAAGAAAATATGTAGAGGCAGGATGCAGTAGAGTCTGTCTAGTGAATGCGAGTGCAGTTGCCGCTCAAAGGGAACTCTCCACACTTCAGAAATTGAACACTGTCGTTGAGGACCAATAACAACCTTGAATTTCTCGAAGTGACAGTCGCATGTCTACTCCACGTGGAGTCTCAGTTGCCAAAGTTCCAACTTCCAGTTGATCTGTTTCATTACGTGCAGAAATTCGTTGTGTGTCACGATGTGGAGACCGTGGGAGGGAAATGCAGTGGTAAATTCAAATGAAGTAGTAGATAACTTTCAGTCAAGTGAAAATAATCAAAGTGATGACAATATTGTGAATAACTGGGCCGAGTTATATTATTGGAAAAGTCTCAAAAAACAAAGTTATAACGGAAAGTCTTTATAAGCAAATTCAAGCGCTTATTTTGGACACACATAAATATGTGCAGACAAATAATCTTGGTAAGGTGTCATGCAATGAACCTGATGATAAATTCTGGGTATTCACAGGAATACAGTAAGAAATATTGTGACGAAAGAAATACCACAGACGCCGATCAAGTGTGAAAACAAAAGGAAACGTTTCTCTAAAGTAGATAATTTCACATGCGATTTAATTCGTCGAGAAATTGATAGATTCTATGCAAAAGGGAGAGCGCCCACCTTAGACGAATTGGTTGCACATTTGCAAGAAATTTGTGATTTTCTTTATGGGCACTGCACTTTGCGCGGCCTCTTAAAGGAGCTGGGTTTCAAATACCGCATTTTGAATAAGTTAAGGGTTATTATGGAATCCAGTAGAATTGTAGATTGGCGATACACACACATATACACACACTTATATATATTATATATTATATATAATATGTGTGTGTGTGTGTGTGTGTGTGTATGTGTGTCAAAGCTAAGGAAGTTTTGCAGTAATGGGCATAAGATAATTTATTTAGACGAAACCTCCTACGTTACCCATGACGTATCGACAAAGGTGGCAACCTTGCAGAAAGGTCTGGGAAAAGGAGGGTCAGTGTTGTAAAAGGATTATAGGGGTTCGTCAAGGCCATAGGCCGACGTGCACACGATTTAACTAAACAGTTAACACACATACAGCATAACTGTATGTGTGTGCTTTTATATATTTTCTTATTTAGATTAAAATGCCTCCAATTTAAAGCAAATTTGGTGGAAAAACACTTCACAGCCAAACCGCGAAGCTATTAATAATGTCAATCTATTCTGACACGGGAAGCCCTTTCTGGAGATATGCTAATAAAATGCAAGGGAGGGTAAGTGCAGCAACAAAAGTATCTGAGAGAAAATTTCGTAAAATAATTAAAGAAAGGGAGAAATGTGAGGCACAGGTGACCTCCTTTGATACATCTGGAAAGTATATTGTTTACCAGAAATAATCACTGGCATTTATGACTTTGATAGGAGTGTAATTTGCCAAATAATTTATAATGTGTATATTCAGGAGAAAACTATTTCCACTGTGAAAATTTGGGACTCCTGAAACATCAAGATTCCATTAAAAGGGTGAAGCACTAGTTTAAAGACTATCTTATGTTGCATAGGTTTCAAGTGGAAGAAAGCAAGGAACAACAGGGTGTTGTTATAGGAAAGGTATATGTGAAATTGGCGCGTGTCATATTTACGTGCCATAAAAAAGGCTTAGAGATGAAGGAAGGTCGGTTATCTATGAAGATGAAACATATCTTCATACAGACGTGTACATATTATTAGACTCATTCATGTTTTTTTTTCTCTTTTTTGTGTAATTTACGTCCTCCAACATTTAGTCATATCGGACGATAAATGAAATGGGTGAAATGATGCTCAATAAATCCGGGGTCCATGGAGCTTACGAGCTACCCGGCATTTGTCTTTCAGGATAAGGGAAAACCCCGGAAAAAACCTTATCCAGGTAACTCACCCTGAACGAGATTCGAACTCGGCACCTCCTGAACGTGAGGCAGACATGCTACCATCTACGCTACCGAGGCAGGCCATTCATGTTTCTTTCTTTCTGTTTTTTTACTTTGCTTCACTATAACATTCAAAATAATAGTTATTTACCGCCGTAACCTATTTCAATTTGAAGTAATTCTTTTCCTTGCTATTCAATGAAATTTCTCTCTTAATAATAGCTGGGGATCTTTCTTTTACTTATAGCAATATGGTGGTAGCTCTGAATTAAGAGCAGCCAATTTCATGTCTGTTTGTCCAACTGTTTGGTGATATTGCTTTCATTTGGTGAATGTAGTAACTGAAGATTGTTAATATTTGCCTTTATTGTGTTTTATGGCTAATACATCCTCAATATTTATTAATAATTGATCTCAAGCCAGGTAGCATCGTGTATCTTATCCTTAGCATTCACATTGATTCAGAAGTGGGGTTATGGGTAAAACTGCTGACTTATCCCCAAGGAAAGTAGCTGTAACTGAGAGTCCTTTGAAGGAAACTCTTTATTTACGACGTGAAATAGCTAAGAAATTGTGTAATTCACAAAAATCTGTTAGTCGCATTAATCAAGCTTTAACATTCGGTGAGACCTTGACCTCACAAATGGATGGAAAATGCAGGAGTAAAAGAAAGCTATCACCAAGGATGCAAAGAAAACTTGTACACGTGGCAAAACAAAATAGGAGAGCAACCAGCATTGACCTCAGTAATCAACTAAAGCAGTACGGTACAGAAATATCAGCCTCAGTAGTTCGCAGAAGATTATGTGAAGCAGGTTTACCAGCACGCAGGCCTCGTAAATAGGCTAAACTGACACCTGCAATAGCAAACAAACGTTTAAAATGGGCCAAAGAAATGCAGAAACATCCAGTGGAATTTTGGAGAAAGGTAAATAGTATGAAAATTGTATATAGCATAAAATTAAAATATGTACAAGTAAATTTTATGGAAATCAAATAAACAGCCTAAACTTTGTTTCTCTCGTTGCTGGTTTTGTTATATTATCTTTGAGCAATTTTAAAACTGTTTAATAAAATAGAGGTTTTTATTTTTTCAGGTCATTTTCTCAGATGAATCCATGTTTGAAGTATGTGAAGAGAGCAGCCAATATGTGAGAAGGACAGATAAAGAAGCATTTTCCCCTTAGTGTGTCGATCAAAGAGTAAAGCACCCAACATCAAAAATGGTCTGGAGCTGTAGGTCTGTCCATGGACCTGGAAGATTATACATAGTTGTGGGATCTATGGAGCAGAAACAGTATAAAAGTGTATTAGAAACAAGACTATTTCCGCAAAGTAAAGAATAGTTTCCAAATGGTAATTTTGTGTTCATGCATGACAGTGCTCCCGGCCATAGAGCAAAATCTGTAACCCAGTTCCTCAAAGAAAGCAATGTAAAAGTACTACCATGCCGGAGAATAGCCTTTATTTAAATCCAATAGAGAATCTGTAGGGTACTGTTAAACAGAGACTGAAAAAATTGAAAATAACAACAAAATTCAGCTTATTGAGGGCCTGATAAGCATTCGGCACAGAGATGAAGAAATAAAGGAAATGTGCTCCACCCTTGTCGAGAACATGCCTAAACGCATCGAAATGGTAATAAAGGCTAAAGGAATGCATACAAAATACTAAGAGTTGAAGCAAAAATATTTTGTAATATTATTTCTGTTAAATAAGTAGAAAATAAACGGTATGTGTTAAAAAGTTCACCATTGAGTCTAGTGATTTGCACACGTCTGTAAAAGAATCGGCTAACTCACTTCCATGCGCTACGAGCCACAAAGCCATCACCCCAGATTTTTATTTTCTTGTAAATTAAAACATTTGTGAAAGCAAAGAAGTAAAAGAGTAAAGGACCAAGATGAGGAAGTGCTCATATATCTTAAGGTATGCGTTTTAGTAAAGACGAGTCTGTGAAATATGACCTTGCTGCATTGTCTTCCATCTTCTAGCGCTAGCAGAAGATGCAAGTGACGCTTGGTTATAGACTCTCTCCAGTGCGCGAAGAATGTAAGTCACCGGCACAGAACTATCGTCGCTACTGTACTGACTGAGCAGCCAGATCTTGTTGGCAAGTGGCAGGCTTTCTATAGCGACCTGAAACTCCGTTGGTTTGAAGATACTGCCTGCATCTTAGTTAGGGACCCACCACGGCTTTAGTGCGCCTTGTAGGGTACTTTCACCCCATCCTGTCTCTGACGCATAATAAGTCCTCGTTTGCCGTGATAAGATAACGTCAGCATCATCCAATGATGGGGTACCATTATCTAAAAGAAAATCTTCACCCAAGCTACATTTCACCCGAAAAACTTTGAAAATTGTTGTTTTCAAAAAAAAATGCCTGTAATTAATTTAATTAATATACTACCTATATATGTTTAAAATAATTTAATTAAAATTTAATGAATATTCTTAATTTCATAGGAATGGTCTCTGAAGCCTTCTTACTTCTAGATAACTCTTGCATAAACGGTAAACCTTAGGAAAGTTCATTGGAGCACATAATTTAATCAAATCTCCCGTTTTTTAAGCTAACGATTTATTTGTTTAAATTTTGCAACAGCATTTTCCTCAAATGGGAAATCATTTTATTCATTTTTGTCATGGGTATAAAAAGAGAGTGAAGTAACATAATGAGTGGAGCAAAGGAGTTCCACGTTGGCGCGACAGTTTGATGCAAATAGTGGTTAGCGCAGCATAAAGCAATGAGATTTTCTCAGGGTATGCGTGGATATATATGAGTAAGGATAGTTCTAATGACACTGGAATGCCAGTTTCAAACTGATTTAATGACTGCTTCTTTTTATCATCAAACTCGAAGTTGCCGACCAAGGGTTACCAATATGTCACTGTTTAGAGTCACTGAAGTTGGATTGCTTATTACTCGATAATACTTAATTCGTTATGTATGAACCGAAAGAACTTCCCTCCGGTTCTGATCTGCCTTCGACCAAGATAGAAGCAGAGAGAACCGACTGAATCAGCCGCCAGCCGCGGACTGTCTGTCTTCACACTATGCACAGCTGTGCGTGGGTGTGTAACTTTCACTTCTGAAGCCCTGACTTTTCACACAAAGATTCACTTTGTGACTATTTTGTCCATTGTGATTATTAGTCTCGATCATGCCATTATTAAGGGTCCGAAGAATACCTTTTCAAACAGATTCAAGTGTCATTTATTTAGGATTATTGCTAAGAAAACGTCTTTCTCCCGTGTCTTTTGTTACACAACTCAACCAACTGCTCCTGCTCGTGTTACAAAGATCCAACATTCCTTTGAAATGCATCACGACTCTTTATTTATTGCAATACTTTAATTTCTGTATCAAGAGTTGTTTCTTCTTTTTAATTTGCGTCGTCCAACTTGAGTCATATCGGACGATGAATGAAATCGATGAAATGTTGCTCAAATGAGCCAGGGTTCCCTAGAGCTTAGAGTTACTCGAAATTCGACTTTCAAGATAAGGGAAAAACCTTTTAAACCTTATCCAGATAACTCATCCTGACCGAGATTAGAACTCGGTACCTCATGAACGTGAGGCAGACATGCTACCACCTACGCTACTGAAGCGGGCAACAAAGAAATTGGGATATTGAAACCCTCAAATAGCAATCAATTTTTAAAACATGACTATCGATTATGCGCACCGTATTCTCTTATTGTCATTGTACCTATTCCTAAATATGTAATAGAATGCTTTCTATAAATGTTTCCACTGTTTACAGGGGTTAACAAGGTGTTTTGCATAAGGTTTATGTGAGTGTACATATCAAACTCTTTTATTGGGCATTGCACCTTGAATGTCAGGTCGCGGAAATGCTATTACTGGTGTAAATGCAAAAGAGAATGCATAAGATTACGAGAGCAAGAAAATGTCAGGTTTTGCGGGGTGAAGGGGGGATTGGAATTAATTCCCCCTGCATTTAATTTCGGATCAGTTACGAGATGGCAGCCTCTTGACTTTTTCAGGACCTAAACTACATACGGCTGCGTTGCCATGGAAACGCTCGCGGTATAAACGCAACAATGAGCACTCGATGCTTGTAATCTGCCCCTTTAAGGACCCAGCCGCGATATTGTTACGTGAGATGTAAAACAGGCGAGCCAACAACATTATAGATTTTGTAATTTTGGTCTGGCTTATCTTAAGGCGAAAAGTTTTTTGGTGGGGAGGGGGGATGGGTGTGTAGCGGTACGGTCTAATGCAACCAGGCTTCTTGTTTACTCCAGCACCCAACTTCTTCCTCTCCTTGCTGTTTCACACGTTTTCGTCTCCTTTATCCTATGTTTGCTCCTTAATAATAGATTCGCTTATTTTATACTTTTCTCTATTTATTATCTATAATATAAAAGAGTAATATACAACCAAAAAATTTGACACTGAAATTTCACCAAAATTGCACGTTTTGAAAGTTCCTAATACCCAGATAGGCATTTTTACTTTCTCTGCCACATATCTATTGTAAAATGGGGATCAATTATATCCCACACAAATTTTGTATGTTCAGATTTCACAATAAATATGTTTTCAATTTCTCCTCCCCCCCAAAAAAAAAGTTAGAATAGGGTTCGTTTATGTGTGTGAACAGCATAACTCGAACGAAAAGCTCGTTAAAAATCAAAATCTTGCACGATGTGACACGAAATATTTAAAAAAAAAGGTATCTCCCTCCCCAAACTACCATTTTGGTGTTTACCCTGGACGAGTGCGCTACTTATCTCGGTATAAAATCCTTTCATGCGCGAATTATTCCCGTGACCAACGATTTTGTATATTTAGAAAGACTACGAAATACTTATACAAACTCTTATAAAAATAAGACCATAAAATTTAATGAAATATACAATTTTTCAAGTTATTTACAAACTAACTTTGTGGTGTTGTGATTTCTTAAAGAAAGAACCCATGTTCGATTCTGGCCTGGCTCGGAGGAGCTTTCTTTATGTAGAATGTGTGTTTAATGCCGACTTATTCAGAAAAAGCGTTAAAATCCTATAATTCAGAGAGTAAAGCCATCATCCATAATCTGCGTTCAAGTCAAAATTACCATATAAAGTTAAATGAAGTTATAGAAATGAAAAAAAAAAATATTGGCATTAACCGTTTCCTAAATTCTCCGCTGTATGATCATCTGATAGAAGAATTTTGTATTTCTGATCAGTTTTTTGTTTTGTTGAATGAATAATTTATTCGTGCAATTTCTTTTTTAGAATCTTTTACATTATTCCTTATAATTGTTTATCTATCACACACTTTCATCTATTACCTTGTTGCTACCTTGGCTTACTTGACACGCTGGCCTTCTGCTCTGCCAGGTAGCTCTTAACCTCCATGCTTTCTTGTAACTTAATTAGCCCCTTCCCCCATCTTCCTTTCTTATATTCTTTACATTTCTTGTCCATTTTCTTTTGCTTTCTGTAAGAAATCACCAATACTTCTTACCTTATTTTCCTCCTTTCCTGTTAACATTTTTATAGCTACTATATTCTCTCTAATTTCGCCCATTGTTCTTCCTAAACCTTTTTTCTCCTTATTGCTAACTCATTGCATTCTGTTACATAGTGTGCCATGCTTTCTTTTCCAGCACATAATTAACAAATTCCCTTTTCCATACCTCTTATTCCTCTTTAGGAATATTGTTCCTGTTCTCATCCAAGCTAGCCCTTCTCTCTTTTACCTATTGCAGTAATCTACGTATGCTTCTAGTCCCCAGTTTACTTTATTTCTTTGTAAAACTGTAATGATATGATATTTTCTATACTTCCCCATATTTCCTGTCTTTCTATATCTCATATTCTTAGCAAGTGCTCTGTAAAAATGCTATGGTTGTATGACTACTGCATTTGATTCTATTTATCTTTATTTTCACAAAATATGGACGTTGTTGGTGCATGTTTTATGTAATTAGAAAAATAAGTTGTTAATTCCAAAACATCTCTGTGTATATTGTGAATAACGTAACTTGATAATTGCTTTTAATCTACATATTAAGGAATTTCAATTGTTTTGAGGTTTGCACATTTTGCAGCGTTATTTTGTTTTAACTACGACGTACGATGAAACAATAGAGCAAGAAGTTTAAATTTACGGTACACTCTGTGTGCCTGCGTTTACTGCAGTCTTTTCTCTTTTTTATTAATCATAAACACGACCGCCAGAGTGTGTCGGGGTCATGAAAGTTGTAACTGGCACTCTTCTGGGTCATTGTGTTCGTTAGTGCTCGTAAATAAGTTTCCGCACTTGAAATACTGTCGTTAATGACAATTAAACAAAGACTTGGGAAATTACAGATAACCTGTGACAATATTGACGTAATTCAACCCTTCAGAAGTTGTCATGTGTCTTCTGGCTGTTATGTGTATTTCTGTATAACCTTTGTATTAAATTTTCCTTCGTTCACTATGTTTACAGGAAGTAAACAAGAGAAGATCGTCAAAAAATTTAAGCCTGCCTCTGTAGAGGCACGATAATACAAGTAGTGATAAAAAGTCACCATTGTTGTACGACAAGTACCCAAGAGGGAGGTAATGGTCTGTTAAATGCTAATATTTGGCGTGCCCTCTGCAGAGAGCCAATCCCACGCGAGTTACATGTGTTTGTTTACTCCTGCCGCCAGTTTGCGATGTTGTCCATTTTACTAAGCAAGGGAAAATGTTAGCTAGTCGATCTGAAGATTAAAAACGGAACTTGCCTTAAATTACTCTAAGATTCTTCTATATTAAAACTCTCTATCTGGATGTTGCAGTAAATTTTAACATCAGTGTATTAAGCCCATCATTTCTAACCCGAAGCAGAAACCGCGGAAGGATACTGTGTTCTCTTGGCGGCAATGAGTCAGTGAGGGAACTAACTAATTTGTTTGATGAGCCACCTGACTTAGCGTATGAGGTTACAAAATAACAAAACAACATCGAAAGGGGGAGTGGCCCTTTGTGTCCGTTGTGAGAGGGGAGCGGGCTCAAAAGATAAATCTGAGAAGGAACTTAGCCCTTAAGGCCTTGCTTTGAATGTTGCCGCCTTTGTGAATGCACTCCATGCTGTTTGCAGTTATACAATGTAAACCTGTAAATCTTGTGGATGTGTACATACATACAGGATAAGATCACCAGAGGAAATTTTGTGCAGCTGATATTCGGTATCAGTGTTTTATAATTAGCAACTCAGAAGATCACTGACCACAAAGTGTGTGCATTTTCCAGAAAGGTTAACGTGCTGCCTTTGGGGTGGGGTAAAGATAAAGTTCTGCCGATCTAAAGAGGAGAAATAAAGCCTTAAAGTCTCACCTAACGTGATTATCTAAGAAATTAATTCACCATTCCGAACAATGCTTGTCTGCATTCTCTTATCACTGACATCCAAGCAAACAAAAGAACATTGATTTTCCGTTTTAAAAAGGCATGCCAATACATCGGGAAATTCAAATATAAGCAGGAACCCTTTAAATGGTTCATATCAGGCAAAGAAATGTGAGTTCATCTTTTTAGAATTTAATGTTTCTCATTCAGGAACTTTGTGTCTTAGGTTGTATAATTTATTATTTATACAATGGTATATCAAACCGAAAATTTTCAATTAGATTACACCGTATAAAGTTCTTACTGTTAAATATTTTAATATTTTATTTTCTCCAAAGGGAATCTAATAGATTTTTTACCTTAATCTTTGAATATTCTCTGAAAGTTTGAGTGGTTAGCGTTCATTTTCTTGCTGTTATTTGCATAATAGTAAAAATAATAAGATACGTCTTCATTAAAGGTTCTTTATCCGATCTGAGAGATTGATAAAGTATAAACTTTAGAAATTTTGTTTTTCATAGCATTCACCGTTTCTGAAATATTCTTTGTTGACTACTTTTTAAGTAAGTACTCAAGTACTCAGTACTACTAGTTGTAGTAGTAATAGTATTGATTAGTATGATCCTATTTTATTTGGATATATAGGGGTATACAAACGAGCCATTTTAAACCGTTCCCAATATATTCATAACCGACCTCTTTTACATATGATAATATAGGATGTCCACAAAAACACTATATGATTACAAACGGTAATAGTTCCTGGATTTACAGGAATCTGATTTCAGTTATAACAAAGAGTGTTTGTAGTTATAATGTTAATTGACGTAATAGGAAATATTTTATCATATTTTTGAAATTTTAAAATGTATATTTTGGTTTATGAAGATTATTAATTTCCGATGAACTATTTCTATATGCAGAACAGTTTATAAACTGTGATCTAATAAATATTTCGAAGAGCCAAAAAATAATTAAATAAGAAATCTATGAAAATGTATTTTCAAGCTCTACGAGGTTATTTACCATGATAAAAGAACAAACAGTGTAAAAGGAGCTATCAAATTGCCTTAAAATATTTCCCGACCTACTTGAGAATCCAACCGGGGATATCTGGGCATGAGTACTAACCCCTAAACCCCAGATTGCACGGTCAGTCAAAATAATTTTTTAATACGCTATGATCTCCAAAACAGTTTTGTAATTGAATCGTTTATTTCAGAAACCACCTAAGTGCGCATTCTTCAACTTTCGCAAAACTAAAAAGGAAAAAAAAAAACTGTTTGTAGCTTAAGTATAGATCTAGTTTCCTTCAAATATTTTAACCAAATCAAAAACAATAACCTATTTTTTTATTTTTCTCTTCCTTTAAGTGTTGGAGTCATAAATTTTTGAAAAAATTGCACTTCTCCTAATTTCTGCAATAAATGAGTGTATCCAAAGTGATTTTTTTAAAATTATTATTGAAATTAAGTCAAACCATTATGTTTTACCTGTTTTGGTATCAAAGGTAAGTAACAGACACACTTAAGTATAAAAAAGAGTGTTTTTATTAGGCCTAAATAAAAAAAATACAAGTAGACTACAGTATGTCTGTATACAAAGATGTGGCCTTATTCACTTATTCAGCTTCTGGCAACTCCTTGTCTATTGTTGGCCATTGGATGATAAGTGTCATAGAAGGCTTCATATCCAACAGTGTATTTGTATTCCATCAACTTTTCATATTTTCTATTTTTTCTTTTTTTTTTGGGGGGGGGGACCTAAATAAAAAAATCTCACTGTACAAAACCTATAAATTTTAAAATTTGTTATAGCCTACAAAAATGTGTAGCTAAAAGTAAAATATAAACGCTTCAAATAACCTTGGTAAAATAAAAGTAAAATACCTTCCCCAAAGGATAAGCTTTCTCTGTTGGTAGTTCCGGAGGGCTGGCAGTTTTTAGCAATGTGAAGGTAGATGTTATTCTTCCAATGAATTCGCTTGCTACCAGTTTTCCCGGAGTATCCTTGTTGTAGAGGAACTGCTTGTACTTGGACACTTTGAATGGCAGCTTAGTTTCTTTGTATACTTTCCTACATGATGTTTCGTCCGAATTTGGCATGTTTATATGATTTGGGCCATCACTTTTTGAAAGTGAATACATCGTCTGATGTAAGGTGATATATACAGTAAATCGGCCAGACTTGCTAGCTTTTAGCATGAGCTCTGCATATTCATCAGGAGTATAAATCCTGTCCAATCTTTCTCAAGAGACGCTTTATGCTTCCAAAATCTCTGTCACATGGGGAATATGAGTGGCCACATACAGGGTAGTTGTGAGTTATTGTCACAGCGAGTCACGAAACACATGGTCATCAAGGCTGCCAACCATCACGAGTGAAATTTACCGCAGAAAGAACCTAAGCGACGGTGCTTGGGTTCTTTCTGAAGTAAACGGATTATTTTCAAGGCTGAAAATAGCACTTCTGATATAAAACATAGGTTATTTCTGCACTAAAAGATGTATTTTACATTTAAATAGTACAGTACCACCAAATACACATTTTGATATTTTGTCTCTTAGGTTGTTTCTAAAATAAACGACTCAATTATAGTTAAGTGAATAAATAGGAAAATAGAAATCTAGTGATGTAACGTATGAACTGTTGAAACATGCCAAAAGGGGTTTGGTTCTATGCTGATTCTGTTTCGGAGGTGAAACGCACGAGCTGGTGTGCAAGAGATATTCATTCCAAGGACTCGGTGTATTAGCTGAAAAGGGTAGTTCACCCCGCTCCATCCCCCGGGTGTCATTTAGACGCGCCCCTCTCAGAAAAATATCGTACCAGGGGTGAGAACCCTCCTAATGCAATATACAAGTTCTCTGCTCCTTATTTAATAACACTAAGGCATATTAATGACTGGGGTTTCTTGGGAACCGCAGTGCGGAGTGCGATTTGTTTTGATTTCTTGTCGGGGTGCGGTTTTCACTTGTTCATATCCCGTAGTTACAACCTTCTATTCCTTTGTTACGGTGATGTTGTGGTAATGCAGTCATATACTGAACCTTCCTGGGTTTCACTTAGCTACAGATGCTTTTCTCTTTTAAACACTAATATACGGTTTTAGAGGAAAGGTTTCTCTTATTTCTGACCTATTATGTGTCAAATACGGAACGATGAGGGGAAGATTTGTGGAAGTATATGTTACAACAGCTATTGGTTTGCATTTTTTGTCCCAATTTTTCTTAAGCTCCATTCGCACCAGTAGTGGCAGGGCGTGGCTTCGGCGCCGGCTGGTATATGGTTGTTGGTTGTAGAGATACTCTCCGGGTTATGGCACTGTACGGAACTCTTATCGGGATGCAGGTTCGGTACTGTTCCAAAACCTCAATTATATCTGTCACCCTAAAAAAAACCCACCTCCTGTCAAAAAACTTGGACAGATGCATAGCTGACACAGCACTTGGTTCATTCTATGTTCGATTCACTTTTGTTCTGCTACCTTATCGGCTTGCTCTGTAGATTGCGATAGGGACACGAAATAGGCCCATTTGCGTGACTACAAATTAAAATGTTATGTCCAAAAATGACCAGAAAAAGAGCAAACTAAATCCTGCAACTTAAATATAAACATCCTTTTTATTGTTGTTATATAATATTTTAATTATTTTAATTAAAATTATAACAACTATGTTTTAAGTTCGTTTATCAAGTATCCAAATAAAACAATTTTCTTTATTTATCGGATTTTATTGACTTAAGCTCAAAATATTCTTCTTATTTTAATCGTTATTAGTAAATACTTCGATAAACACACAAACTGTTACGAACTATCTCTTTTTACATTAATTTTATAATGGTATAAATCACTAATTAAAGCATTTATTTCTTTTAATTTCTGTAGTCAAATGAGGATGCCAAATGACTATAAATTATTATGAATTTTGGTGTTATTAAAATACAAGGAGCTTTAGCTTTGTAAAAAAGTACAAACCGTTCAGTAGGAACATTCAGAAATCTTCAAATAGTCACTTGTACCTACAGACATCTGTAATAAGAGTATTTCTGCAAACAGCGATTAAGTACTATAAATAGTAGCTCTTGCAGGAACAGTTTCTAGAAAAGTATGAATTTTTTCAGTCCGATTAGTTTGAGACGCACTCCAAAGGTCAATTTTCACCAAACTGTACCAGTGCTAAAGCTGCAGTTTCCAGCCCCAGATTGGCGAATATATGCCACTATTGCAGTACATATAATATGATACTGCTGTCTGTCCAGTGTCAAGTGATGTGTTTATCTTGCGCTGTTCGATTGTTCTATGTACACTGGAGAGCACGGAAACGCGCCTATAGAAACAGTTGCTAGTCGATTGTTAGAGCATACTTGCTTTCCCTTCTCTTCTTTTATTATTTTGTACCATACCATACAACATAATAAAACATAGACACGAAGAGCTATTCGAAATGTTAAATGTTATTAATTAATTAATTTAGTAAGTTCAACAATGTATAGTTTTTGTTTCTTTTTCTGTTTGGTGTCGTGTTACTTTGGTGATACTAACTTTATCTATGTAAATAACAAACAAACACAAAGATTAGGGAAATAGTACAAACAAATAAGGAAGGAGGAAATAACAATGTTTGATAATCAACCGTGATCCGTTGAAAAACCTACTTTCCTAAACTCTTACTGTTCAAAATTAGTATTAATAGTAATAGTTTTAAAAATTCATGGTTTAAATTTCAACAATTAGTACATCACTTTTAGCTGCTGTAAAGTATTTCTATTTCATTCCTGTTGAAGTATATTTACGTACTGTTTCATCTTCTTGACATGTGAAACGTCTGCAGCGTTTAAATTTACTTATCACTTGCAGTGCTCTTGTCTTTGAGTTAGACGATTTGGGAATTTCGCTCGGCGTCTTCCTTTTGCCCCGTCCACCTGGATGAAGATATTGATCCTCGTATATATATTGCAGTGTGTTTCCAGCATTTCACTGCCAAAGATATCCCTAGGGAAGACGGAGAGGGTCTTCAGATCTATGTAATGCGCAGGGTTGTATATTCCTATTGCTGTATATGAACCTCGAATCCTTTGGGTGGAGGAAAGCTCAAGATATTAATTAGTAATTTAAGATAGTGTTTCAGAAATAAAACTAAGTTTTGGGAAATAATACAATCGAATAGCGGTAAAGCTGAATCGATAGCATTCGAGTCCAAGTTTGGTTTCCGTTGGACCATTAATTTTGGGGTTAGGCGCAGTAAACCATCTGTGCAGCTAACGACGTCTCTAATATGGAGACTACTGGCTCTGTGGATAGCATAAGAATCTAAGGAAACCCCGAGGAAATTTAATCTGGAAACGTTAAGAACCCTCATAAACTGCAGATGTCACCGTCACATTGTAAGGAACGAGGAAATACTTGCTGCTACTTGGAATATGTAACTTAGAGATGTAGCAATTGCCTAAGGGGGAAGGAAGATAGCTCGGGACTATATTATTAGGTTCTGGTGGCAAAGAGAACGCCAAACAAAATTACTGCCCGCTCCTTGAACACTATTTAATCCTAAAGACGCAAGTTCTAGACTCAAGGTTACTCAGCTGGCAGTGAAGTTGCTTTTCTTCACAAGTTATAAACATGTTATGACCACGATCGGCGGTGAGACGTCCTGTATCGGTGTGCCTTGTTGATCTACTTCAGTGACCTCAATGCATTCAACGTTATGAGGCTATAGCTTCCATGAATCTAGAAGGGTTACGTACTCTAAACCTTCAGGAATAAGCTTTCTGTGTACACAGAAGCTCATAAACTTGATAAACTACCACTCTATAGAGAAAAGCTTCCCCTTAAACATGGGAAATAGTGTAGTTCTCTATTTTAAAATGTGCAGGAGTTATTTTTTCCTTCTGTGAAGCCTGTGCATTCATTTCCAAGGCGACAACTTTAAAAATATGTTTTCCCTGCTTTTCGCTGGTCGGCTTCCTATGATGCTAAGACCAGGTCATGCAATAGTATTTTAAAATATTTTTTATGTGTTAGTATTAGTTCTGCAATGATACAATATTATGAATAATCAAAGAAACTCCAATTTCAGTGTTGTTTTATTTTTATAATTTTTGCCATTAAATCTCCATTCAATCAGCAGAATAGGCCTAATTTCTACAGTAACATAAAAATCTTTAGGCCACGCCGTGGCTCAGTGGTTAGACCGCTTGGCTCTCACCAAGGCGGCCCGGGTTCCATCCCAGGCGACCGCAAAGTGAGATTTGTGCTGAACAACACGGCGTTGGGGCGGATTTTCTCCGGGACCTCCGATTTCCTCCGCCATCTCATTCCACCGGTGCTCCATCTTCATCTCATGCATCATCAGTGTCACCGCCTGCGGTGCCGTATGTAGTAAAAGCGGGCGTTAAACACTACACATTTCATTTCATACAAATCTTCCTTTATCTATATCCACGTGCGTTTGTTTACTTGTTTGTAGAACTAATCTGTAATTCACGACATAGATTTTGATAATTGTTTCACTATTGAAATGCACTTTTCTTTTCCAACGGATATCGGTTATCTCAAAGCTTCTAAGGCCATCTATAAATTACTAAAAAGATATACTTAGATATTCTAAGGTATATTGTCCATCTCTGCCTCAGATTCAAGAGGTAACAATTTCAAATCCAATTACCTGGTTAAGGCTTTTTAATTTTTCCAGCATTTTTCCTTATAGTGAAAGATGAATGTCCGGCAACTCGAAGCTCTGTTGGCCATAGCCCAATTTCAGTATCATTTCATTAATTGTTCTTAAAAAGTAACCGATTACACTCCAATTAACTTCAGGTGGCAGCTGAGAAAAGATGCGCACTAACAGAATTTGTCTGCTAGCAATCCTGAAAGGAGACTGAGGATGGTTTTATGCATGTGGAACTATTGATGGTACATGTATCAACTACTCCACACGTATAAATCTCCTTTCAGGTTTAGTATCAGACTGATTCTTTTAGTGCGCATCTTTACTCAGCTACCACCTCATGTTCCATGACCTATAGAAACCATCATACCTCTTTAACAGTTATGCAAAGAGAAAGTTTGTGTCCAGCGTAACATCAGAAATGGGTCAGCAATCGGGATGTGAATCCCATAATTATTTTTTTATCTTTTTACCTAAAAGTTTAGAGAATTATTACATTCCACCCTAAAATTCTATATCAAGATTTCACATAATAGTACAAGTAGGTACTAGCGACATTATAAATGAAATAAAAAAGAAATGACATTTAGACAAGTGACTAATTGCTTTAAAATTCTTTTGGAAAGGTAGTAAAATTGTCAAAACGGGAGGGCTACTCCGCAGGGATAAAAAGAAGAAGAATAAGGGATGAAAAAAAAGATAAGCTGTGACACATTATGCTACAAATCTGCTTCTTACAGGCTGTGTTGGCATTTTCAATTATAAACCGGGCCCCCGCACACAGGTCGATCCATCTCAACAAGGTGACATGTAATTTACTTGCGAGAAACATAGAACCTGCATCCAAAGTGAGAAGCTCGGCCGCCTGCTGAAAGAAACACGCCGACAGAGGCATTTTTTCTACGTTAAAATGTTGCAAATCCTACGTGTAGAGGTGCAAACAAATGCTACGCGCTTTAAATGTTCCGTTGCTAGGGAAACGGTTAGCGCAGAGAGTACTGTATTCCATTAGCAAGGTGGTTTTAGTTAAGTCACATACGCAGTCTCAGCTACATTTTTTGTTAGCTTTCATAGTCATCAGAGGCCTTTTTTAATTTCTTGAAGGCATCCACAAAAACTGAAGAATGTAATGTTTATGACTTTCTTTACCTGCTATTCAATATATATAAGCTCAATCTTCTTGTTAATTGAGACAAACGTTTGTAGAGATCTAGTTTTAGTCATTTAGCTGTCAGAAAACGACACAGGGGGGATGCTGAACGATTTCCTACCCTCATTATGTACGGTATGAACTGTCAGCAGAAAGGTGAATTGAAAGAATAGCCATTTTAATACACACATACAGCCCCATTAAAATATTAGCGAAGTTGTCGACCAAAGGAAATTACTGTATGAATGCTCTGTGTTAAAGTATTTGATCTCTACCAGGCGATAACACGTGGTTCTGTTATAGAGGCAAGAATGACGCCTACCATCTACCAACAATCACACCTGAAGTGTTTTAAATTATGCCCAGGGTGTGCTAACAAGCCTCAAATAACCTCCCCTTTGGTAATGATGCTAAGACCCCCATTCCTAGCCTCTAATCCGATATTTCCACCTCATTTCTATTTTTCTAATATTTGCTGCTTTACACTCAAATCCATCTCCAAATTTCTAAGAAATCCTAACTCACATTCCAAGAGTACTAAGCTAGTCTATCAAATCTAGTGTGACAACCATCCGAACTACTTTTACGAATTTGCCTGAAAGCCAGCCATCGCTTATTACAGTACTTAATGTCCTCTTACCTCCAATTAAACTGTACCCGTAATCTATTGCCAAACCTATAGCTCCTTAACATACTTCGCAAAATAGGTTATAATTTATTTAATTGACCCATAATTTCTGTATCAGAAGTGCTGAGAGTTCACCTTCACGATACCAGGAACAGCCCTGCAGCCACCAACCTTGTTTAACTGCAAGTGCCTACTTCTTGTGCCGTTACCCTCACAAAAAGCTACCGGGTGTTTAAAGAACTACCATCGATTTTTATGTGAGAACAAAGGGATATAGTGTATTCCTTTTAAGGCGCGACAGAAACAACAAATTGCGAGCTGCTAATTGGCTAGAATCAGCGCTGTGACCACTGAAGTTTTCCTCTTGCCTTGGAGTAATGGATCGGGCTTGAAGGGGAGAACTGAGGGGCAAATGGAATTAGGGTCCGCACTTCAAAACACTCCCCTGTGTCGTTAATACTTTCATAGACTGCCCTGGGGTAGTAAGTGTGGGGTGGATCCGGGTTCGCTTCCTGGAGGAAAATCGATCCCTCAAGTGCGTCTCTTTTTACAGATTCCAGTTCTTAGCTCAAATTTCTTCAAATGTTTATATGTAATGTATCTAATATCACTGTCAAAAGTTTAATTTTTCCTGTAACAAAATCATATACCTATATGTAAAATTTACAACTTATTTAACATAGCAGGATGTTTCAGGCAGTTTCGTCTGTAGCCCGCATTCGGGAGCTCAGGTTTTGATTCACGTGGACGGTATACCTGACGCATGGTGGCTAAGTGAATGCTGGGTAAGTTAATTACATCCCCCGAATTTCCTGTGCCTCCATTTCAACTCCATTATCATTTCACGTCATATCTCATCTGGTAATCTTTTTCAGGGTAGAGGTGTTGGCGAGTGTCTCGGTGCTGCATGGCAGGATTATATGCCTCCGGTAAACATCTTCGTGCTCCAATGGGACAATATCCAGTCTCCGAACCGGTACTGGGCTGTTTCAGGACCGTGGTAGGAGGAATGCCGGGAGTTTTCCG
The DNA here is from genome assembly GCA_030765055.1 of Mantis religiosa. NCBI lineage: Eukaryota > Metazoa > Arthropoda > Insecta > Mantodea > Mantidae > Mantis > Mantis religiosa. The sequence goes on along the minus strand of CM060949.1, from coordinate 154,308,512 downwards.
AGCTCTGGCATGACGGCCTTCGATCTCCGAGTCGGCCTGGTGGACTGTTTCGGGGGGATGGCGGTTATACTGGATGCCAGGTAGTTTCAAGGTGGTAAATGATAGGTACTCTGTTCTGCTCTGTCGTGACTCATTTGGTTCAACCACCCTCCGTCTCCTCTCGCCTGATTCTTCCTCCTGACAGTGTCCCACTTGGGGGATAGGTACTAAAGACCAGTCTAGTCGTAAAATTCTGATCTATCCTGTTTATTAGATCTTTTTTGCTCACGTATGTTATAAAGCCATGATTGAGAATATGGGAATACGGTAGCACCGAAGCGATAGTCCGTATGGCCAAAAAATAAAAAGGAATAATTATCTTTCAAATGAAGGTAGTACAAATATGAGAAAATTCAGAAAAAAAATCAAAAAATATCCTCGAATGCTTCACAACAGAAAACTATACCTTTATGTTGTTTCTTGAGTGAACTATTTTCCAGAGCGAGTAAAAAATGTCGTGTGAGTATGCATCAACATTTTTATATGTTAAATTACCTTCTTTTTCTTTCATTTTTCTTCTCATGACCAAGCAAAGAACACATAATTATGAAATCTTCATATAGTTACCCTCAATTAAAACAATGGAGTGACAAATAAGTTATCTGTATTTTCCTTATCATTTCTGCACATCTTTCCGTAGTTTAACACGAAGCAGATAGCAGAATAATGTTTTATAAGAATAGTTTTAGAATAAATAGTATAAAAGTCATGTGATTACAACACTTCAGAAACTTTAATTTGCTTCAAGCTTAACTTGTACCGGAAGAACACGTCTACTTTGCACAAGAAACGAATTAACCAATCGTTGCGAAAAACCAGTCTATCGTAATAATCCCACAAGAAGGCAGCAGCAGATGTGTCGATTGTTTTTCGCAACTCGCGCACGCGCATCACTCGACAGAAACACTTGTGCAAGCAATACGTAGTTACCATGGTTACTATACCCCGTTAAAACCACATTTGACATTTTCATTACATGCCATTCTGCAGAACAAATGGGAGCAGAACTTTCAAGCTTTTACACAATCTGCTTAACAGCTGTACGAACATTTCGTATTGATTAGTGATTTTATACAAACAACAGATGTACGGGTTGTGTAGAACACCTTCAAGCACTACCTCAATTTAGCTAATATACGTAGGTACAGATGTGTGCAAATTACTAGACTCATTCATGTTTTTTTACTTTGCTTCAGTTTAATATTAAAAATAATAGTTATTTACCGCTGTGAACCATTCCAATTTGAAGTAATTCTTTTCCTTGCTATAATATGAAGCACATTCAATGAAATTTCTCTCTTAATAATAGCTGGGGGATTTTTCTTTTACTTATAGTAATATGGTGGTAGCCCTGAATTAAGAGCATCCATTTTCTTCATGTCTGTTTATCCAACTGTTTGGTGATATTGCTTCCATTTTGTGAACATAGTAACTGAAGATTGTTCATATTTTCCTTTGTTGTGTTTTATGGCTAATATATCCTCAGTATTTATTATTAATTAATTTCATGGCAGGTAACATCGTGTATCTTATACTTAGCATTCGCATTGATTCAAAAGTGAGGTTATGGGTAAAACTGCTGACTTATCCCCAAAGGAAAGTAACTGTAACTGAGAGTCTTTTGAAGGAAACTCTTTATTCACAGCGTGAAATAGCTAAGAAATTGTGTATTTCACAAAAATCTGTTAGTCGCATTAACCAAGCTTTAAAATTCGGTGAGACGTTGACCTCACAAAGGGATGGAAAATGCGGGAGGAAAAGAAATCTATCACCATGGATGCAAAGAAAACTTGTGCAGGTGGCAAAACAAAATAGAAGAGCAGCCAGCATTTACCTCAGTAATCAACTAAAGAAGTGCGGTACAGAAATATCAGCCTCAGTAGTTCGCAGAAGATTATATGAAGCAGGTTTACCAGCACGCAGGCCTCGTAAAAAGGCTAAACTGACACCTGCAATGCCAAAAAAAGCCGTTTAAAATGGGCCAAAGAAATGCAGAAACATCCAGTGGAATTTTGGAGAAAGGTAAATAGTGTGAAAATTGTATATAGCATCCGTACATGTAAATATTCATGCAAATGAAATAAACAGCCTAAACTTTGTTTCTCTCATTGCTGGTTTTGTTATACTATCTTTGAGAAATTTTAAAACTGTTTAATATTAATAGAGGTTTTTACTGTTTCAGGCAATTTTCTCAGATGAATCCATGCTTGAACTATGTGAAGAGAGCAGCCAATATGTGAGAAGGACAGATAAAGTGGCATTTATCCCTCAGGATGTCGATCAAAGAGTAAAGCACCCAACATCAAAAATGGTCTGGAGCTGTATGTCTGACCATGGAAGATTATACATATTTCTGGGATCTATGGAGCAGAAACAGTATAAAAGTGTATTAGAAGCAAGACTATTTCCGCAAAGTAAAGAATGGTTTCGAAATGGTGATTTTGTGTTCATGCATGACAGTGCTCCCTGCCATAGAGCAAAATCTGCAACCCAGTTCCTCAAAGAAAACAATGTAAAAGTACTACCATGCCGGAGAATAGCCCTTATTTAAACCCAATAGAGAATCTGTTGGGTATTGTTAAACAGAGACTGAAAAAATTGAAAATAACAACAAAATTCAGCTTATTGAGAGCCTGATAAGTATTTGGCACAGAGATGAAGAAATAAAGGGAAAGTGCTCCACCCCTGTAGAGAGCATGCCTAAACGCATAAAAATAGTAATAAAGGCTAAAGGAATGCATACAAAATACTAGGAGTTGAAAAAATATTTTGTAATGTTATTTCTGTTAAATAAATAGAAAATAAACTGTATATGTTAAAATTTTCACCATTGAATCTTATAATTTGCACACGTCTGTACAATGTCTTTACTAACATAGATTCTTGAAAGTAATTTCAAAAATTAAAGGTATGTTACAGCTATGGGTATAAATATACACATGCTAAATATTTGTTATTTTATTTGTCGTAAATATTACAGAAAATCCAAGTTCATAAACCTAATAATTAGAAATTTAACTTATATTTGCACGTAAGGGGTCGATACCAGTTTTTCTCGATTCTCGATATCGATACCTAATATTTTCCACGATAAGCGATATTTCGATACCTGATACCATCAGTTCTACTTCTAGTTACAATACAAAATAGAATGGTGGGAGAACTGTGTAATGCCAATAAAATTAAATACGTGTAATATTTAAAGAGATAAACCTTAAAACCATCATTGCTGTTATTTTCAAACTCTACATTAGACATTTAAAAGCAAAAAAGAGTTCACTTTTATAAGTTTTTGTTCAAAAATACTAACATTGTCGCTCTTTTGGGTCAATTCTACTTCTTTTTCTGTCACGTATGAGTCCTGCTGTTCTAAATAGTATTCAGAGAGAATTGTTGAAGGTGAAATACACAAATATTTAGTGGCTAATTTTTCTTTTAAGCTCTGCATATTTTGAATTTGCTTTCTACTAATCCAGTTCAGTAGAAAAAGGAAGTGACAAATCGTCGTTGACACACAGTTATTTGTTCCTGGGAACTGTTAACTGGCACTGAATCTGACACACGATTATTTTCTTTCATAATGTTACTGTACAGGTGACACATTCCTGGAAATTTCTCGAGCTTTGTAATGCTCTACTGTGGTAATATTAATTTTCAATTATAAAATAAATAAAAATTGCAGAATCGCACCGAAAAATCGAAAAAGTAACCAGCGAATGTTCTGAAGTATTGTCGCGGTAACGGGCATAAAAGTTTCGGCGCAAATAGATAACAGACGGCGGATAGTGTTTCACGGTAATAAAGAGCTTGCATAAGCAGTTAACGATAACGCGGCTAGTGTACACAAATAGCCGGCAAATAAAGATAGCTTACTTGCCGGCACAGATAGGATTTCACATTTGGAAGGTTCTAGTGATATCTTGATTGACAGAGAAAAGTTGTTTTCTTATTTGTACGAGAAACCTCTCGAATTTATGAATGTGATATATAACAGATGGTGACACGCCAGCGGACAGTTGTAAAACGAGAGTCAGTCGCGAGTCGTGAGTAAACAGTAAACAGCTGTGAACAACTGGTGTGTAGCGAGAGCTGATTGTTATTGTCATCGACTTTGGAAGACTGTGTATATGTGAGGTAATGTTGTTACGTGAGAATTGAACAGTATATTTCTACGTAAATAAAGAACATTTAGAATTTCGGAAAATCGGAGGTTTAGTTCTACGAACCCACAAAGTCGCAGTATTCTTCTATGTAAATACTACGGAAGTACTATCCTGAGTATCGAGGTATCGTAAATAGCGAGGATCCATTCACAATAAGAACTATATCAAGTATTCAATGAGTGATGCATTTACAACAAACAACAATTGCAGCCGATATAATAAACAGTAGGTCACGAAGTTTATAAACCTAAAATGTTTTTTAATTTAGTCCCCGCTTTGGCTATGTGGTGATGATATTCATATTTTAACGTTCGTTTTGGTTTAGGCCCCTAGAGTTGAAAAATGTTTAAATTTGTGGTTTAAAAATCGATTTAGACATGTTAAAATTAATAAGAACGGAAATTGTTAAAATTCAGTAGGTCATAATATGATGACGCAACATGTAAGTGATATTATGTGAATGTTTCATCATTTGTAGTTCTAAAAATGAGATTGTGTAGTGTATGACGTGGACCATTAAAATTAAGTTTGGTTGGTAGTAATGGTAACGAGAAAATGAAAAATCAATAACGCTGGTAAAACAGCTAGGAAAGAAAGCGTCTTTTGATGGAGAACGTTATGGTAAATTCAGTGCCGCGACCAAATATTGTAAAAGAGTTAATATCTGTTTTTTGTTAATTGTAATCATGGTATACAGTATTATTGTCAAGTTTCAAGATATTTTAAAATTCAAAAGAATTTATTGGTATCGAAGTTTAGTTAGAAAATTTATCCTTTTCACTCGCGACCACGTCTGAAAATTAAGAGTTCTCATAGCTCAGACCGAAGCAGATCCGGAGATTTGTTTATATACATCGACACATCTGAGTTCCCCACCTGAATCTAAGATTCAGATCGGGAAGAAGTAGCAGCTCTTGGCTTCGTCGTCACCATCCTGTTGACTGAATACAACCCACAACCTCAGTAACAACGCGCGACGATATCAGGTGAAAATTAATCAGTACCCACTCTTGCCATAGACTCCTAGAAAACCATCATCTTATCACCACCAAAACTTCTGTTACAATATTGATATAAAATGTTGTCATTACTTAATTCGTTGTTAGGTACTACATGGCAAAGCGAGAAAGCGTATCGGGGAAAATTCGCAACAGAGAGATGCTTACCTCAGCTTATCGCACATACACGGCGAGTCCAGTGCGCGCACACACACACACACACACACACACACACACACACACACACACACACACACACACACACATATATATATACTCTGTTCAGTTACAATCATGTCTTCTGGACAGCAATGTGTCATACATCGGCAGGCGCGAGGAAACATATAAACACACGCAGCTTTCAATCGCTATATTTGTGTTTCGTAACTTACTGTACGTCAACTTACTAATATTTCACTCTTTTAATCGACCAGATTAGACCTGATAAGAGACGATCGCAGCGCTGGTCACCTGAAGGTCAATTAGTCTCAACGCTCTGTCGAGTAATATTCTGGATGCAGAAAACTAAAGCATGCATTCCAAACTACCTTTTACTGGAAGAAAACTTGGTTACTCATGGCTTCTCAAAAATACCTATCGATTATAATTAAAATACCTTACGTTTATGAAATTTCTATGAAAAAAAATCTATATACTGAACTGTGCTAAGAAATTATTAATTTTTGTTTTCAAATACTTACTCTGTTTTCAAGTAGTACGTCACCATTCTTTTTTTATCGCCGTTATACAAAAAGCACGGAATTTCAAAGCCATCACACACAAGTAGTGAAGAATGTAAGCATATAAACCAATAACAAAATATATCTCGAAACTGACTGATGTTATAAAGGAATTATTTGAATTAAATATTGGATTTCAGAATCTTGTGTGAACTTTTAGGAATTGCCGAAGGCGCTTTTTTTTTTAATTTACGTCCTCCAACGTTAAGTCATATTGGATGATGAATGGAATGGGTGAAATGATGCTCAAATGATCCCAGGGTCCATAGAGCTTAGAGTTACGCGACATTCGTCTTTCAGGATAAGGGAAAACCGCGGAAAAAACCTTATCTAGGTAACTCACCTTCATTCCAACTCGGGACCTCTTGAACGTGAGGCAGACGCTGCCACCACACTACCGAGGCGGGCCGTACACGCCGCTGCGCTTGTTCTTGAAATAGGACAGGCATGTTAAGTGAGATAAATGTGTTTATAAACGTATGGTCTTTTAATTCAATTGAACTTTTTTGAAGAAAAAAATTAAAAACTTCGAAAATGTTTCTAGTTTTGTGGGATATTTTCCTAAAGGATTTATGTGACATCTTTGGAACATGCCGAACTTAAAACATTTATCCAGTTTTTACTTTGGAGTTATGTTGTTCATGAATACAAACTAGACATGCATAGGAACTCACAGGAGAGCTCAAAGTGTTCATTTGTCATGTGGATATTTAAAACTAATGGTATTTTAACAACAATCATCAGTCATTACGAGAGTATAAAATATTTGAAAACTAATTCACGTGAAGTGTATTCTGCGATGGGCGATTGTTTTGAAAATGTTTGTGTCATATTTTTGTTAGATTTGTGTTCAATATAAAGGAATACACATATATTCACCTTACCAGTTGCTATGGCAACTGCAGCCAGACTGCTGCATCCACTTGTTAGCAGGCCCTTGATGACACTTTAAAAGATAGCTTCCCTCATTAAACGTTAATATGGCGTCGAGATTAACCTGATTAGAGAAGTAAGGGTTGGATTAAAAAACCAGATGTTCCAAAAAAGCATTTGCGATTTTAAAGAGATATTAAATGGAAAATTCTTGATAGATTATAATATTTAGTTTTCTAGGCAGTTTAGTTAATCTTAATTTACTCTTTAATCTGAATATCTTTTAATATTGTCGCGAGCCGTTATCTACGATCGCGCGGCTTGTTTACACAAAGGAACTGATAGGCGGGCAGCGTTTAAAGAAATAGCCAGAAAAAAAAATATTGCAGATAATTAACAGACGGATAGTGTCTCATGGAGGTAAAGAGCTTGCATAAGCAGATAAATATAGCGCCGGAAATAAAAGACTTTCCGACAGATATAATTACATTCTAGAACAGTCGAGTTTTATCTGGTGACATGTTAGAGGGACTTCCATAACAGTCTCGAATTATGAATTATGAATCGGGCCCAAATGACCTTGTTGTCGACGGGCCCTAAAACACCACGCACTCACTCACTCGAATTATGAATGAAGTATTTAAGGAAGAGATGACTCACCAAGAGTCAGTTTTGTAACAAGAGTTATGTAACGAGAGCTGATCAGAACGTTGTTTGTTATTGTCATCGACCTTGGTAGATTGTGGTGTGTATGTGACGTAATGTTACGTGAGAACTGGTCAGTGTATTTCTATGGAAATAAAGAACATTTGGCATTTCTGCAAAGTGGATTTTTAATTCTACGAACCCACAAAGTCACAATATCGTATATTTAATTTATATTTAATGATTTTATTTTACATTGAAAGCTGTTTCCTATTTCACATTAAAAATTCCATTACTCCTACATCCTTTACAACAGAAAGTTAATTTCTATTATGAGAAATTCTGCTCTACAGTTGGTACTACTTTAATATATACTAGCTTCCTTATTCTCAAATTGCATGACTTTTTGCTTTGAAATTTTCTCATTGGAGTGAAATTAAAAATAAATTAAATTGCAGTTTAAAAAAAGGTGTAAATAAATTTTTGATAGTTTCCCTCATTGTCGAGATTAACCTGGTTAGCGCAGTAAGGTTTGTATTAAAAACCAGATGCTCCAACAAAAGCATTTGCGATTTTAAAGAGATATTAAATGGAAAATTCTTGATAGATTATAATTTTTATTTTTCTAGACAGTTTAGTTAAACTGAAATTACTCTTTAATCTGGAATATCTTTTAATATCGTATATTTAATTTATATTTAATGATGTCATTTTTAGAGTGAAAACTGTTTCCTGTTTCACATAAAAATTCCATTACTTCTACACACTTTACAACAGAAAGTTTAGCACTTCTATTATGCAAAATTCTGATCTACAGTGGGTATTACTTTAACATATGCTAGCTGCTCTATTCTCAAATTGCATGACCTCCTTTTTTTAAGTTTTCTCCTGGGGGGGGGGGTAAAAATGAAAAGAAAAGAGTTGCAGTTTATAGGTGTAAATAAAAGTTTTAACACTTCAAAAACTTTATTTGACATATATACAGGGCAATAAAGATTATTGTTTTCAATAGCTGTGTAAAAGTCAGTTTGAATAAATGGGCTGGTCCCATAAAGTACAAGAAACTTTATTTATCATGAAAATATCTTAAATATGATCTTTTATCCAAATTAATTTTGGGCGTTTTTAAGAAAATAAAAGAGCTGTGAAAAATTCTCCACGTAATGGGAAGTTTGGGAAGGGAGGCTTTTCTAAATAATATATTTTTCATTAGATGCCTTTCAGTATATATGAAAGATATTGAACTTAAATTACCATGTATGATAGTTTGAAAACTGTCGGTCTTTCTTTATAAATAATAGTTTTCGATAAAATGGTCATGAATTCAGAAAATTTAATATATATATAATTGAACGTTTGAACTCTCAATTGTCATTTGTGTAATAATAATGCGAAAGTGAAATATCTCCAAATTCATTTTCCAGTCTGACGTTACTATGGCAACGATAGCTTCAGAAACTTTACATTCAATTTAGAAGGAATATCCTTTCAGTTAAGTATATTTCTTTTGTTAATAACTCTAGCATCTTAAACCCTACACATAAATTGTTAGGGAAGGCTCTCTATTGACAAAAGGAGAGAAGCATTAGCTCGGTTAATGAGGAGGAGGGAGGAGAAGTTGTGGGAGTGCTTGAATACTTCGGGTACAGTCTCTGCCTTAGCCAATTAAGTGTTCACTGTTATATACAAACAACTAAAGGATGCATTTTGTAGCAGCGAAAATGTTGAGATTTTTGGATGTGTTTGTTTTGAGGTCCCCTGAGCTTCTTTACAAAATAGTAGAAAGACACGTCCACGTGCTTGTGCATGATAAACATTAGATATATATCAAATTTATTCTTAACAATGCTATGGAAAAAATTGAGGGATTTCTCCCAAACCAAACAAATCCTAACATTGAAAAAGCTCTTTATGTACTTTTCCCAAAAATGGTTTTAAAGATACACCAAGCCCGCGTGATTCATTGAGACGTTTTCATAGCTGATATAAGCCCGCCTCGGTAGCGTAAATAGTAGCGTCTCTACCTCACGTTCAAGAGGTCCCGAGTTCGAATCTCGGTCAGGGTGAGTTACCTGGATAAGTTTTTTCCGGGGGTTTCCCTTATCCTGAAAGACGAATGTCGCGTAACTCTAAGCTCCATGGACCCCGGACGCATTGAGCATCATTTCATCCATTTCATTCATCATCCGATATGACTAAAAATATTGAAGGACATAAATTTAAAAAAATAGCTGATGAAGCATAAAGGCAGACAAAATCTTACTACAAAAAAGGTGTCGCTCTCTTTAAAGTGTGCAATTTATGTCGAATATGGATTCGTAAGGGAAACCTTTCCGACATATTCCATGTTATTTCTTTTTAATTTTGTAGTACTTATATTGTGACTTTGTGGGTTCTTGAAATTAAAAGTCCAATTGCACTACTCAAAAAATGTTCTTTATTTCCACCGAATTACAATCGGAACACTTGCCGATTACACAGAATTACGTAATGCACACAATTACGATTCACCAGTTCGTCTGTCACAATTACATTGCACGCAGTTACGTACACTCCTCTGATGCACGTTCACAGTCTTCCGGTCCGTTAACTCACTCGGCATTCCTCACGCTGCTCGCCAAGTACTGAATTGAAACTCTTCTCCGGCCCTGCGCGTCGCTTATATAAGACCAACTGACCAATCTAGAAGGTTCTGGGTTAGATGAAATCTCCTGGATGTTCGAAACTCGTGGGGAGGGGAAAGAGGCGGCACAGTTGCCTGCGATCCCTTCATTTGGCGCTACAAGATAAATGGGTGGGCGTGGTCAAGGGCTTCTCGGCCCTCACTCAGTCGTCAGTTGGCCGTGCCTGGGTGACAATATTTGTCTTAAATTGAATTTCGTTATTCTTTTATTTCTCTACAAGGACAGGTACTGCGTTTTACCCAAAAAATTCGATACCGTGACTTTAATAGCAAAATAAGTTTTGAGATCATCTGTATTCAAGAAAAGCATTTAGGGGAGTGTATTTTCTAAGCATTCGGCATGAATAAAAATCCTTCCCTTTACATGGAAAATGTTCTCAAAATGGCTTCAGCAGTAAAATTAAGATTTTGAATTTTATAGGAATAACTTAAGTTATATTGATTCAGAATGAATTTTGAGTAATCTTGTATAAGTTTAACAGGTGGATTAAAATACCCGTAGCACATAACATGGATGTCTTTAAAACACTCTTTTTTCGTAGCATAATCCATCTCCAATACCTCTGTTACACATATCCAGAATGTCCTATAATGTTGACGTTATTTTAAATATGTGGGTGGAATGCAATGGGTAATTTAATTACCCTAGGTAAAGAGTACAGAAAGTAAAAAATGCACTTGTAAAATCCTCAATTTAGCATTTTTCCTCACAAAGTAATAAATCTCGTATAAAGGGTTGTTTTAAATTGCACACGGCCCATTTCGCTAACTAGGCAATAACATCAAAGCAAGTGCACACTCTGCGTATTTAACACACATACACTCCTTTTATTCCGTAATAATTAGGTGGACGTACAAAAATGGTAGAGAGAGGGATGCCAAATAGCGCGGCGGTACGTGACTATGAATGTCATAAACGACTGATTGTTATCTACCATTGCCGGCACGTGAGCGCTGCAATCTGCTGCAAGCGACAGATAAGCCAGGCGGGAGGTGGGGGTATTCTCCCCTCTAATTGTTTCAAACATGACGACGATACTTAGCGGGGTATTACCAGCCTAAGACTCTTTGATCACTTTTTGGTTTTCTTACTAGGTCAGGGAGGTTACCATAGCAACGGTAAGGTGGCGCATTCTTCAAAACTTTGCACGTAGTCTCAATATTCCATGTAGAACCCCGCACTAATCACCAGAACCCACAGCACTTGTCGAGTTAATGTGCTAAGTAAGGTTATTCCTTTCCACCTCTCTCTCCCTCTCCTGCTCTCCCTTTCACCCTCTCTCACTTTCCCATTTCTTCTTTTGAAGTGCTCATATTCCAGAGACAATGTGCTGAAGAATGCTCAAATGAACACAAGTCCCAAGGCCCTATAGCAATGCTATCGCATTTATTTTGGTTCACCTGAGTCATGTATGCAGGACAGATGACCTCAGTTGCCTAGTCGCAATACTGTATTATCATAATTTTGTTACTATTGCGATTCGAAAGTTAATAGCATTAAAACGTTTTAGTTAATTGACGGAAATTAAACATTCCTTCATACTAGCCGTCTATAGGCTAAGGTTTTAGATAAGAGACAGCCTGAAATATTCAATGCCATAACCGGGATTTGAGCCACGGATCTCCTGGTTTCTGTTAATGTCATGACGGCAAGTTGTCCATGGTAGCTCAATGGGTAACAGCGACTGGACAGAAATGAGGAGATCCGTGGTTCAAATCCCGGCCATGGCATTGAGTTTTTGAGATTGTCTCTATCTAAAACAGCCTATAGACGGCTAGTGTGAAGAAACTATTATTTTTCGTCAATTAACTTAATAAGAGTTAAATGATGAAGCCTGGGACTCAAGTACTTATAATAGTAATTCGCCACAAACGGTGTATCTCGGATACGAAATTCCGTAGTGCTTTACCGGGAAAATATATATGAGTCAATTGGAGACTTTAATGTCATGACGGCAAGTTGGCCATGGTAGCTCAATAGGTAAGTGCGACTGGATGGAAAGCAGGAGATCCGTGGTTCAAATCCCGGCCATGGCATGAATTTTTCAGGTCGTCTCTATCTAAAACCTTAGCCTATAGACAGCTAGTATGAAGAAATAATTAGTTTCCGTCAATTAACTTAAATAATGAGTTAAATAATGAAAAGTACTTACAGTACTAAGTCGCCACTAACGATGTGTGTCGCATACGAGAGCCCCTTGTGGTTTACCGGCAAAATACACGAGTCAAAGGAAGAATTTAACGTCATGATGGCAAGTTGACATTGGTAGCTCAATGGGTAAGAGCGACTGGACTGAAACCACAGATCCCTGGTTCAACTCCCGGGCAGGTCATTGAATTTTCCAGGTTGTCTCTATCTATCTAAAGCATTTAAACAAATTCTTATTTTCAAGTTTTAGTAAAATTAAAACCACACACATGCTTTTTTGTATTTTTTCGGGCTGTTCCAAAATGTGCAATTCTGAATTTTTATGGCAGCTCTTCGACTACTTAGGTATGATTCTATATTGGCTTAATCTTGCTTAGAGGCCCACCTATCAGGCTTGAGGTTGTTTTACGTGCCGTAAATGTACGACATTTGCTTTATTTCCCGTCCCTTTTATGCCTGAAAAAAGTCCAGCACGCTCCTCAAGAATCCTACATTCGATTTAGTGTTCAAAGGCCAATGACTAACTAATTTAGCCTCCCATACCGATATAATTAAACCTGTTGCTGCCGTTCTAACATGGAAGCACACGAAAAGCAGCCTATAAATCGCTACGTCACTTCTCTACAAGAGTTTAACATAGAGGTGTTACATATAAAGGTTCTATGAGCTAACCACAAAGTTTCACAGATTTCTCAATCTCTCTTAAGCAGAGACTTCACCTCAACTAATTAGACAGCATATAAAGAGGAAAGAAAATGAATAGGAAACAGAATGGATTAGAAACGGTGCAGCGCGGGGCAAGTAATTCCCTGTACTGTAGCCACACCGCTTTAAGCCATGACTCTGCACATCAGCAGGTATTCTCCAAAAGTGTGGTTCTTGACCAATTGCTACTTGGTGAAAGTACCTTCAACTTTCTCAACCGGCCAGTTTACATACATATCTCGGTTTATACCTCTACATAAAGATAACAGAGAGCGATATTCTGAATTCGTCATCATTAACTAAGACGAGATATCGCACTTACCACTCCGTCCTCATAATAATCGATGGGGTGGTTCCCCTTCTAAGTACATAACATTAACTAAGATTGCCTCGTGACTGTTCCCCCTTTAATGTGCGTCGTTAATCCCAAGTAACACATGCGTCGCGACGCTATCATCAGTTAATGTACATCTTGTCGCCTCGGGTGCGGAAAGTTCTATACACTTGTAAATAATGCGAGTGGTATTAGATTTGGTTGCCTGCGTCACACGCCTTGCTAAGCGAATGCTGTATTTTGGTATAGCGGTCAGCGGTTCTGTACCTTACCGCAATACAGAATGACTTTAAGAAAGTATTTTATTATTATTTAAGCGATTCCAACCTGCTTCACAGTACACTTTAAATAATAGAGAAGTTTTTAAGAGTAAGCCGGTATGTGATACTCTTAAAATCACTGTCCCTTTGCATCTGCTTTCAATTTGAGTGTCTAAAGTGCGAACACTTGGGATGCACTTGTTCAATAGTCTTTCTTTCCTTAGAGACATTTAAAATGATTACTTAAGGCATACAAAGACTTAAGATAAAAAACATTGATATTGTAAACTTAAACAGAAGGGAAAAATGCAATAATTAAAAAGATGTGAATAATATAATCTATTAAAAAAATAAAAAAATAAAAACAGATAACGAGGAATATCTCCGAAATGGTTAACTAAATTAAAAATAAAAGAACGTAAATAGAACAGAAGGGAAACTCTGAAATGCTTAGGAACTTTAATCTAATTAAAATCAATATTTCAAAAATGGATAACAGAATAGTATTGTCACTGCAGCAGCAAATACTTATCGTAAAGGAATTAAGTGTAAGTCACCGTGTTTTTACTTTCTGCGAGAGGGGCATATAACAAGAAGAGCCACTAGCTGAATTTACGAAGCCGGAAGTACGAGCTTGTCCATAGCAGCGGTTTTCCAGACCGTTCTATTTCGTCATATCTAGAAAATTCGATTTCAACAATGTTGAATTTTTTCGACTCCAGAGATTTTAGTTTCCCGAGTGCTTCTGGTAAAAGCTAGCCTTAGTTTAGTTCAGTACAGTTGGTAGTTATGACTTTATCAGTGAGTATGTTTTCGGAGAATGTGAAAGGGAACGTTCTGTGTGTCGAAGAGTTCGATAAGTGCAGGTTGATTCGTGCAACAGAGAGTTAAAGGCTGGTGTGCTTACTGTGTCTATTTATAAAAAGTGAAAATGATTGGAAATTAGTATTGGATCCACCAATCTGGTGACAAATAAAGTGAGTTTAGTACAACTTTGTTGCTGTGAGTTTATTTTTTTTAAATTCTTTATTTTTTATTTATTTATTTATTTTTTGTAATTTACGTCCTCCAACGTTAAGTCACATCGGACGATGAATGAAATGAGTGAAATGATGCTCAAATGTGTCCGGGGTCCATGGAACTTACTGTGACTTTGTGGGTTCGTGAAATGAAAAGTCCAATTTCACCACTCAAAAATGTTCTTTATTTCCACCGACTTACAGTTAAACACTTGCCAATTACACAAAATTACGTAATGCTCACAATTACGATTCACCAGTTCGTCCGTTATCGTTCCGATGCACGTACACGGCGCTACTTCACTAGCACGTCAAACACTAACTGACTAACTGTCTCTCTGAAACCCTTTTTATAAGAATGTCAGTGTTTTTCTAGAAGTCTCTAATCACCGAACGTTCCAGACCACCGGAGAAGGGGAGAGAAACATCGAAGGACCGGCGACACTACCGCAAATCACCCCTCAGTTAGTGACAGGAGACAGATGAGTGGGCGTGGCGAGGCCTCCGGCCCCTTCTCAGCTGTTGCTTGTGGTGCTTCCCGATAACTGGGTGACACTGCTCCCTCCTCAAAGCTGGTCGTCCCGAACAGCACCATCATAGCGGGCTAGACGATCCAGGTGTACCACCAACATCTTCCCTCGGGGAACCTTCTGGATGCGGTAGACCACGTCGTTAATCCTCTTCACCACCCGGTACGGTCCTTGCCATGGCTGCTGGAGCTTCGGGCACCGTCCCTTGGTCCGGGTAGGACGGTACAACCAGACTAGGTCACCTTGCTGGAACCCTTGGCTGTTGGCTTGCCTGTCATACCTGGTCTTCATGCGGTCGCTCGCCTTCTGGATGTTCTGGCGAGCCATCTCGTGCATGTCGTGGAGATGGTCCACCAAGTTCTCCACATACTCGGTCGCTGGCTGTTTCACTTCCGGAGGGCTTCCAAAAGCCAGGTCACAAGGGAGGCGTAACTCTCGGCCGAACATTAAGCTGGCTGGCGTCATCCCAGTTGTGTCGTGTGTAGACGAGCGATAGGCCAGCAAGAACAGTGGCACCTTGACGTCCCAGTCTCGCTGATGGCTGGCCACGACTTTCCTCAGGTGTTCCTCTAAGGTCTTGATGTACCTTTCGACCATGCCATCCGATTGGGGATGTAGAGGCGTAGTGCGAGTCTTGTTCACCCCAAGCCTTTGTAGTGCCTCCTTCATTAGGTTGGACTCAAAGTTGGTACCCTGGTCACTGTGTAGCTCTAACGGCACCCCAAATCGACAGAATACTTGCTCCACGAGGCAGTCTGTGACTGTCTTTGCCTCTTGGTTTGGGATGGCATACACCTCCGGCCACTTGGTGAAGTAGTCCACGACCACCATTAGGTACTTGTTGCCTCGGTCGGAAACTGGGAACGGTCCAGCAATATCAACGGCGATCCGTTCGAATGGCGCTCCGACGTTGTACTGCTGCATGCGACCCCGGCTCCTAGTCTGAGGGCCACGACACGCCGCGCACACGTGACACTGACGGCACCATCTCTCAGCATCTGCTCGGAGTCTCAGCCAGTAGTAGCGCTGCCGTAGTTTGTCAATCGTTCGGTTGGCTCCCAGGTGTCCTCCCGAAGTACCGGCGTGTACTTCCTCCAGGGCTTCCGGGACCTTACTCCGGGGAAGTACCAACTGCTCTCTCTGCGTCTTCCCATCGGGTGATTCCCATACCCGGAACAGCACGCCCTCTCTGATCTTCAACGAGTCCCATTGGGCCCAGTACGACTTGTAGGTGGCGCTCCTTGGTGCGATATCCTCCCAGGTTGGTCTTGTCCCTGCCTCCACTTCCCTCAAGAGTGGCCCCAAGTCTGCGTCCGCCAGCTGCTCCCTCCTCAGGCCTGCGCTATCCCAACCGTCCGCAGGCACTGCCACAACTACTCGGACTGCAGCGGCACGCTCCTTCTCTTCCACTCTTGTGCACTGGCCGCACTCTTCTGGACAGGGTCTTCGGGACATGGCGTCTGCGTTACCGTGGCTCTTCCCTCTACGATGTTCCGAGGTGAAGTCGTACTCCTGCAGCCTCTGGACCCAACGTGCTGTCTGGCCTTCCAGGTTCTTAAAGCTCAATAGCCAGGTTAGGGCGGAATGGTCAGTCCTCAGGTGGAATGGCTGACCGTACAGGTACTTGTGGAAGTGCTCCAAGGTCTTTACTACCGCCAATAATTCTCGTCGGGTGACGCAGTAGTTCTTCTCTGCCTTGGATAGCGTCTTGCTGTAGTAGGCTATCACCCGCTCATGGCCGTCCTGGATCTGCGATAGGACACCTCCAATGCAATGGTCGCTAGCGTCGGTGTCCACAATGAAGGCGCCACCCGGTTGTGGGAAACCCAAAATTGGAGCACTGCACAGGGTCTCCTTCAGGTGCTGGAAAGCGTTTTCGGCGTCCTCCGTCCACACAAATGGCCGGTGTTCCTCTGTCAGGCGGGTGAGTGGTTTTGCGATGTTGGAGAACCCCTTTATGAAGCGGCGGTAATAACTGCACAGCCCCAGGAAACTGCGCAACTCTTTCCTATCCTTTGGGCGAGGCCAATCTCTCACAGCCTGTGTCTTCTCCGGGTCTGTGGCCACTCCGGTTGCTGAGACTATGTGGCCTAAGTAGTTCACTTTCTTGCGGAAGAGCTGGCACTTCTTCGCGTTCAGCTTCAAGTTGGTCGCCTGCAGTCTCTGTAGCACCTTACTCAGATTCTCGAGGTGATCTTCAAAAGTCTTCCCGACGATGATGATGTCGTCCAGGTATAGCAGGCAGGCATCGTAAGTCAGTCCTCTCATCACTGACTCCATGAGGCGTTGGAAGGTAGCTGGTGCGTTGCAGAGGCCAAAGGGCATAACCGTGAACTGCCAAAGACCTTGGCCCGTCGAGAATGCGGTCTTCTCCTTGTCTCTCGGGTCTAGAGCTACCTGCCAGTAGCCCGACTTCAGGTCCAGGGTCGAGAACCACTGTGCACCAGCTAGCGTGTCCAGGGTGTCGTCAATCCGGGGTAAGGGAAAGCAGTCCTTCCGGGTGACAGCGTTCAGCTTTCTGTAGTCTACGCAGAAGCGCAGCTCGCCGTTCTTCTTCGTCACCAAGACTACAGGGGAACACCAAGGGCTGTCGGACTCTTCAATCACTCCCCTGGATCTCATGTCCTCCAGCATGTCTCGTACCGCCCCTTGCTTCGCCAGCGGAACGCGTCTATGTGGTTGCCGAATAGGCCGGGCGTCTCCGGTGTCGATGCGGTGAAGCACTTTGTCCGTGCGGCCGTAGTCACTATCGCCTTGGCTGAAGACGCGCTCGTATCGCCCCAGTAGTTGTCGAACCTGCTCCAGCTGTTCTGCGGTCAGGTGGTCGGCCGCCCTCTCCAGTAAGCCTTCTAGCCGGGGCCCCAGGTGTTGCTTCGGCGCCGGCTCCTGTGTCTTGTCGATTGCTGTTACGCTCACTACGGGCTCGCACGTTCCCAACTCCGTCCCGGCCTGGACGTCGTGATCGGTGTCCGTTGGATTTAGCAGTCTCACTGGCACCTCCTCTCGGCACGGCAGCAATGCCCTGGCTACACACAGTCCGTGTACAGGCGTCTTCTGGTCCAGCATCATGTTCCTGGTTCTCTGGCCCTCAAGTCGCGCCGTCACCACCACCTCGCTCCTCGCGGGAACAACCACGTCTTCGTCCAAGACGACCCTGCACATTCCAAGGCGCTCTTCGGGTTGACGGAGTATAACCTCTTCTCCGTTAAGCCGCAGGACCTTCTTGCCGACGTCGACCGTCGCCTCATGGCTCCTGAGGGCATCCAGTCCCAGGATCACCTCCTCAGCCACCTTCGCGACGAACACCCACAGACGAACGGCACTCCGTCCCAAGTTCAGCTCCAGCAGGGCCTCCTTCTCCACAGGCAAGGTGTCACCCGATGCCGTGACAAGCTGGTATGGCCGGCTTGGCTTCCTTGTCGGCAAACCCTTCGCCACGTCAGGTCTGATGATGGTCACGGCCGCCCCGGTGTCCACCAGCACGCGGCACGGCTTTCCTCTTATCCAACCGTCCGCGATGAGGCTGTCATCCATACGCCGGCTGACGGCGCGCAGTGTCACTCGAGGGGATGGTGGTGATGGCGCCGACGTGCCCCTCTCCACGACGGCCCTTACTCGTTTTCCGGCTGCTCTTCCTGGCGTGGGCAGTCTCTCTGTAGGTGTCCGGGCTGTCCACACCCCCAACACAGGCCACTAGGTGTTCGCCGGCGTCCTTCAGCTGGTCTCCTGTCTCCGGCGTAGCGGACACTCCTCGTTCTCGACGTCGGAATAGATGTTACTTTGGCCGCCTCCATCCTTAATGCCGCTGTCAGCGCCTCGTGTATGGTTTTATATTCGCCGAGCATTAGGCGCTGACGAATCTCCGTGTCCCGTACCCCGTCGACAAAATTGTAGGCGGCTTCCCGGGATACGAACTCCAGTGGCAGGTCAACCAAGGCCTTGCTAGCCAGCTGCTCGATGGCTATGGCGAACTCCTGCAGCGTCTCCCCCGGCTGCTGCGCCCTTGCCTTTAGCTGGCTTCGGTATGCTGCGGCTAAGCGGTGGTTCCCGAAGCGATTCTCCAGGGCCTCCCAGATGTCCTTGGGCGCCGCCATCGTCTGCACCGCGTTTAGCACTTCCGCGGCCCGTCCCTGGAGGCTGGCTATTAACTGTGTGGCCTCCTCCTCCAGTGACCATCCGTTGTGCCTGGCCACTGTGTCTAACTGGCGGCGGAAGACCTCAAACGTTGACGCGCCGTCATACTTGGGAGGTTTGACGCGCGCAGATGTTGTGTCGCGTCCCGGCGCGTCGGCCTTCAAATCCTTCAGCTTCCTGCCGACGACGTCCTCCACCATGGCGTTCAGGGACTTCGCGCTGCTGTCGGCTTTCCCTTCCAGGTCGTTAACGCGGCTCGCCAGGTCCTCGACGCGCTCGTCCACTTGGCCCATCCGCTTGCCCAGCTCCGTCACGTCATCCCTCACGCCGGCCAACTGTTCTTGAAATTTGGCGGCGAGAGCCTCGTTCGCCACCTTCATTTCCGTGGTCAGTTCGGCCATCTTTGAGGTCATTGTCGTGGCCAAGTTGTTGTTAGCCGTTTCCGTCTTCGCTGTTAATTCGGCCTTCATTTCTTCCATCTTCCCGGTGATGTTGTCGTTGGCCGTCTTCATTTGTTTCAACTCGGCGGTGATGCTGTCGTTGGCCGTCTTCATTTGTTTCAACTCGGCGGTGAGGTTGTTATTTGTAGTCTCCAGCTTCGCGGCCAGGCTGTCATTTGCCGCTTCCGTTTTTGCAGCGAGGTTTTCATTTGCCGTCTTCATTTCTTTCAGTTCCGCTAAAATCTTTTCTAATGCTGCCTCCATTGTGTTATGTCGCACTTCTGACACCAATTGTGACTTTGTGGGTTCGTGAAATGAAAAGTCCAATTTCACCACTCAAAAATGTTCTTTATTTCCACCGACTTACAGTTAAACACTTGCCAATTACACAAAATTACGTAATGCTCACAATTACGATTCACCAGTTCGTCCGTTATCGTTCCGATGCACGTACACGGCGCTACTTCACTAGCACGTCAAACACTAACTGACTAACTGTCTCTCTGAAACCCTTTTTATAAGAATGTCAGTGTTTTTCTAGAAGTCTCTAATCACCGAACGTTCCAGACCACCGGAGAAGGGGAGAGAAACATCGAAGGACCGGCGACACTACCGCAAATCACCCCTCAGTTAGTGACAGGAGACAGATGAGTGGGCGTGGCGAGGCCTCCGGCCCCTTCTCAGCTGTTGCTTGTGGTGCTTCCCGATAACTGGGTGACATTACAGTTACCCAACATTTGTCCTTTAGAATAAGGGAAAACCCCGGAAAAACCTTATCCAGGTAGCTCACCATAACAGAGATTTGATCTCGGGACCTCTTGAACGTGCGGCAGACACGATACCATCTACGCTACCAAGGCGGGCAGTGCGATTTTAGTTAAAATATATTTAACATATGCTACTCAAACTACTAAAAGGTATTCAAAGTGAATTTTGGAAAAAAGAAAAAGAATTTCAGCTCAAGTACCCACTACAAGCTCAAGTAATATTTCTTTAACCAGTGAACAATCATTTAAATCAATAATTCTTGGAGCTCAACTAAAAATGCCAGGCTCAGAGATATGAAAGAGCATTTTGAAAAGTGAAAAGTGTTAAAAAGAAAGAAATGAGAACTAATGGAGTTTGAAGTTGAATGCGACGATTTGTAGGGGACCTATTAAGTGGATATTTATGGCATTAAAATTACTTATAATAAAACAAACATAGTGCAGCATGAAAGTGCAAAATATACATAAGTGCAATCAAAATTCAGGAAAAAATAATACATAACTTCTACACTTTTTAGGTATTTTCTATGATGCATTGCGTTAAGACTTACATAGAACCCTATTTGGTCTAGTTTTATTTTGAAAGTAATTGTGTGCACTTTCCTCTTGCACTACGCTTGTGACATTATGAAGTGAATAATAGTTCCTCTGTTTTAACTTCAACTTCTTCACAGAACGAGACAAACAAAAGCAAAACAAGGAGCATTTCCATGTTACAAAGTTGGGATGCAATCTAATCGCTTTTGCTTTGGTTTTCTACAATTTTCTTGTTGTTTAGCTCAGGGCGTCTCTGTGCATCTCTTCTCTTTGCGTTGTTAGTTTGTATGCTTTTAGCTATTTCTTAAGGCGTACATAAAATGAACATCAGAATTATCTTATCCTTTGCCGCGTTTTAACTACAACAGCAATTTTCAGGTCTAAAACATTACAAGTTAATAGGAGGCTATGAAAAATTATGCTTATGTATTACATCATTATTCTCGCTAAAACACTGGGCAACAATAAAAATGTTTCGGGCTCAAAAATGGTCAGCTCAAATGCATTTCCATCTGCTGAATTCAAAAATAGCCATAAATATGACAGATTAGCTCTTTATTTGGAGGTAAAGTGACATTTCATATTTTACTGTCAACATTTTCAACATGTTCAGTCCTGCTACCATAATCTCCACTTGTGGAAAAAAGCGACATTTTTCTATAACCGCTGCCTCTTTTTTAGAAGAATTGAGGCCATAAATGTTCCCTTTAGGCGAATGGAGAGACTTCGACTGCAAGAAGCTTCTAGGACAATTCTTCCGGGACCCGGGACCATAAAAAAGAGCGCAAAAACCAAACTGAATCAGTTCCAGCCAAGGCTAATTTGTCTTAAACTTTTGCCCCCAAAATGAATATTTTGTTTGATTTTAACCACACCTACCAGGGTGTAATGGATTCTGCAGACACTCCAGTACTCATTGTTTTATCATTTTCATGTTCGACTGTGCCAGAAAATAGTAATTATGTTTTCTGTAGATGCACTTTAATATAAATATTTAAAGTTCAGCTCTTCATTAAAGTGTAGGCTTTCACTAGTCAGAAGATCCGTGTGCAATGATCAATACAATAAGTGACATTTCATTTTTTACTGTCAACATTTTCAACATGGGAAATTGCATTAATTGAAGGAGATAGGCCTGAAATAAATCTTAACATTACAGAGAAAAATGCCATTATCAAGCCTCTCATGAACCCTAAAGATGATCTGCTTCCAGCTTCCCCCTGCATATCAAGCTAGGTTTGATGAACAAATTTGTCAAAGGTATGAACCAAGAAGGACGGGCGTTTATGTGTATAAGAGAGCACTTTCCTAAATTAAGTGATGCAAAATATAAGGAAGGCATTTCTGTTGGGCCACAAATTCGAGAACTTGTAAATGATCCTGTACTTGACCAAGTTTAGGAGCGGAGAGGAAGCTTGGGAAGCCTTCAAGGGAGTTCTTCGTGGATTTTTAGGCAACAAAAGAGATAACTACACTATTCGGTAGCAGTGCTCCTGAAAAAGTACTAACTTTTGATGTAACATGTTCCTTAAAATCTATTTTCACCACTTCCTCCTAGACTTTTACCCTCCTAGTTGTGGAGCTGTAAGTGATGAATGTGGAGAAAGATTCCATCAGGATATTTCGGTTGTGGAATTAAGATATCAGGGTCTTTGGAATGAAGAAATGCTTACGAATTACTGTTGGCCTTTGTGAAGGGATACTCCTGAACTGCCTTACAAGAGGTAAGTTAAAAGACGACTATCTCATGAAGCCACCATATGATTCCCTTGAGACATGACCACCTCGAGGTATTCTTCCAGAAATGTAGAACTCTTAGAATGTAACTACCATTTTAAAAAAAAATCAAATGCACTTTCAATGTTGTTAGCATATATAATTAATATTTATGTTTTGCCCTTAATCCGTTAATATGAAATAATTTTTATCTAGTGTATACCACAGAAACTAGCGTTAAGTAAAATTTCTCATTGTCATATTCGTTTATATAAACCCAAAATTAGTAAGGATTGACTCATGAAGTGCTGGAAACATTCAAAAATTTGTTTTTGTTGCCCCGTGTAATTTATAGTTTGTTATTGGCTATACATACAATTACTATGATAGTTTACTTTGTCTATTTTATTTTAATGCTATAAACCTATGCAGAAGTAGCTCATACTCCACATGTCTTTTAGAATACAAAGAAAATGGTGATGCGCAAATGTTTAAGAACTGGACGCCATCTGCTGTACTTAAAATTGAATAATGTTTCCATGCAGCCACGATAAACAACTAAATACCCTTAGAACTTTTAAGAAATGATAAAATTATTGATTAATTCGAAACATTAATAACAGAATTGTTTGGAAATGATTTATTAAACAAAATAGTTAATTAAAAAAAGGCTTTGCGCTTTAACTGTATCCACAACCTTAGGCACCAAGGTTTTCCTCTATCAGTTAATCCTAGAGTAGTCACGTGGGCTACATATGTAGCCCAGCCTATTTGCTTTAGCAAGTGCGCATCTTCTTCTGCTTTTATGGTGGTGGGGGTTTTGGTAGCTTCTTGATGCAATTTGTTCTAAACGGTCAGTTGGCTATAATACATTTTAGCGACACAGTATTTTTGTTATTTGCGATTAAACTCAGTTACGCACAGCTGGGCTACATAGCCATTACTAATGGTTACTAAGAGAAAGGTTTGTCGTGTGGGAGTTCCTAAGGACGATTTGCTAACTGAACAGTGAGTTAATGAAGCTCTAAATGAAAGTAGTGAAAGTGGCATTGAACTTGACGACAATGATGAGGGAGAAGAGGATCATGTTTCGGCAGATGTGCATTGTTCAGAGTCAGAGGAAGCCAGTGATAAAAATTAATCAGTGATGAAGCAACGGATGGTGAAACCACATCAGTGCAATCAATGCCATGTGTACTTTTTCTGGGAATCAGAAGTATAAGAAAAACAAAGGACGCTTGTTTCTTGAGACAATATCCTGTCAGCTCATAAAGCCTCAAATAACAAGAAGAACAGAACTGAACACTATACCATTCTCACTAAGAATGCGTGCTGAGATTGTTCTCGGAATTGAAGACGTTCGCAGAACACAAGTCACACAGCATCACAACAAGGTAGTGAGGTGTTACTAATGTGTAACAAGCAAGGATAAACAAGGATAAATCTACCAGGAAGAGTTGCAGTATGTGTCAAAGAAACATTTGCAATAATAAAGGAGTTTACCGTATATTTTAGACGACACATAGTATAATTTAATTTAATATCAAATTACTTGAAACAGTTCATAAAACTCAATTTGATTGTAAGTAAATACTATAAAGAAATAAAGGAATACTCCAGATGATTATTAAAACAATCATAAACAATACATAAAGTAAATGTTATACGAGGGCTGTTCAATAAAGAATGGTCACAATTTATTTTTGACAACGTACCTCTACTCATCCTCATAATTTTGACTGTCCTTCTCAAAATAGTCTCCCCTGAATGCGATCCACTTGTCCCAGCGTTTCTGCCAGTCTTCAAAGACATGCTGGAAACCATTCTTGAGAGATCCTTCAAAATCGCCTCCGCAACCTCCACCACTGCTTCTGATGATGGATAATGCCTCCAACGAAGGCGTTTCTTCAAATTAGGTAATAGAAAAAATTCACATGGGGTTAAATCCGGACTATAGGGAGGGTGATAGATGCACTTCACGTTGATTTTTGCAAGATATTCAGCAACAACATTGGCAATATGCGGCCGCACATTATCGTGGTGCAGCATCCAGTCTGCTTCAGAGAAATGTGGTCCTTTTTGCCTGATATGGACTTGCAATGTTTTCAGGACATCCCTGTAGTGTTGTACAATTACTGATGTGTGTGCAGGTACATCATGCTAATAAACCATTCCATGAATATCAAAGAATGAGAAGACCATAACTTTCCCAGTAGAAGCAATCACTTTTGCTTCTTTGGGGGTTGCTGATGAAGGATCAAAATGATGTAGCCATGTTTCATCAGCAGTAATTACATTTGAAAGAAACTCCGGATCTTCCTCTAACATCAACTTTAACTGCATGTAGATCTGTATGCGAATGTCCTTTTGTTCGGCAGTCAACAGTCTTGGAACCCATCGCGCACAAACATGTCTTATGTGTAATGTTTCTGTCACCAACGTGTGGGTGGCATCCAATGAAATGTTCAGTATTTCAGAAAGTAATCTTAAGGTAATTCGTTGATCCTCTCTCACAATGACAGCAGCAGTGTTGTTGTTTTCTTCCCTAAGAGCAGTAACTGGTACACCGGGTCCACTTTCCTTTGATATTGATTTTCTCCCCTCTTTAAACATTTTAAACCACCTTCGAGCTGTGCTGTAGGGAAGAACAAACTCTCCATAGGCCTCCAGTAACATTGTATAGGCCTCAATTGTAGAGTTGTTGAGACGAAAGCAGAATTTCTAAGCAGCATGTAGTTCCTGGCGTGTTAACTCAATTGCAGTGGTAGGCGATACTGAACATGTCTGAACTTGCCTGGTTCTCACAGACGGGAACCAGGAGTACCAACAATGAAACTACTGCGGAGTGTTTGTTTCACATTAAGCTAACAGAATATAATAAGACTGACTTTTAGTGCAAAGAATTATGATCGTAAAAATTCTTTATTGAACAGCCCTCGTACGTAGCCCACGCGAGCACTCACGTCACAAATCATTACGCGACTACTCGAGAGTTAAAGCTCACGGTTAATACAACTCATTCCAAATCAAGCCATTTTTGAAGAAATCAAGTTCAAAAATCATTCCTTTGTGGAGATGAAGGCTTAAATATAAGTATTAGTGCTTACCTTACTTTTCATTTATAGTTATGTTGTAGTAGACACAAACACACACGTGGATGTTTTTTAAATTATTGAATCACTAATACGTAAAATAGCATGGAGGTACACAAATGTTTCCCAAGCCTCCTGTGTGACGAGCGCTTACATGGTTACGCTGAACTGAGCATGTCATGCAGAACATATCCCGTAGTTTTTATGTATCAGATGTAACATTTAACAGCCTCGGTGGCGAAGTATCTAACGTACTTCGAAGTTTGTTAACGGAGCGGGGATAATATGATTAATGTTTTAGTGGCAGATTCATTCAACAGCTCCGCCTGTTTTCTCATAATTTCGTTAGCTATTCACTAACATAGTGTGCGTGCCATACCCTTGCTTTGTGCAGAGTGCAGGGTGAAGTAAATTGAATTTCCGCCGCTTGGATCCAGTCAGGACAAAGATTTAACCTCATACCTGGCTGAAGATGTACGCGAAAAAAAAGAAGGATACACGCTAGGAAACTCGTTATTCATTTGTTTTTTCTAGATAGTCATTTCCTTTTTGTCGCAGAGCTGTTGTCATAACAACCGCGAGGTCCTTCAGAAGCTTATATGGGATTAAATCGAAGAGCATTCGAGAAAAGTAAGGCAATCTTCCGCACCAGCAGAAATTCTAGCTGCTGTAGTTGGCCCTAGAATCCACCTATTGTATCTAGAGAACAATTTCGCTAATACAAAGTCAATTTAAATTCGTAAATTGCTCCGAATGGTCCCAATTCAGTGGTAGGCGCATTTTATTGGTTTGTTGTGAGGCTTTCAAGACTGCAGCGATTTTAGTCTCCTTGATATGGTTCCAAAAACAAGTGAAGTCTGCTATATCGACCACAGTGGATAGGTTTCTACAGCCTTCTGCAATATTTCTTGAAGAATTTATTTTAAGAATAAAACATCAAACCCTTGATTTTCAAACCAAGGTGTTGCTTTCTTGGGTAAAACGTCTTTTCAGTCAGTGGTGGTTGTTTTTGGTGATTTAATTTAGGTTAACTAATGTTTTTGTCAGACCAGAGCGTAGAAATAATTATCAAATGAGAAGCATGACATTAAAGGGTCAGGATAATAAGCAACTACGGGATTGGTCATCTAATTACAATACGAGAGCGATACACCTTTTTGTGCTTTTAGTATAATTATTGAAGTGATTGCAATGTGATCAGAATGTCATTCGTTTTACTTTACGTAGGTATAATCATTAATGTGATTACAATAAAAGAGCAATGCCAGTTTTGTGCTTTTATTATAATCATTTAAGTGATTACATTGAAAGAAACATATTTTATGTCACTGAGATGATTCCAATATGTTGACCATATTTATTAGCTATATTGTATTAATCATTCAGCGAACCTTGATGATGATTTCAGGTTAAATGTATTCGAGAGTACATCAATGTTGATTACAATGTAAAGGTGGAATGAAACTACTTTCATTGGAAAATTACATAGTACCGCGGTGGCAGGAAATAAATGCCATAGGATTCATCCTATTGCACTGCATTTGTTGCTTGCCGTCCAGATTATGCAAAAATGGACAGTCCTGCTGTCATAAATGTTCCCTTTAGGCGAATCGAGAGACTTCGGCTGCAAGAAGCTTCTGGAACAATTCTTCCGTGACCCGGGACCATAAAAAAGAGGGCAAAAACCATACTGAATCAGTTCCAGCCAAGGCTAATTGGTCTTAAACTTTTGTCCCCAAAATTAATATTTTTTTTATTTTAACCACACCTACCAGGGTGTAATGGATTCTGCAGACACTCCAGTACTCATTGTTTTATCATTTTCATGTTCGACTATGCCAGAAAATAGTAATTATGTTTTCTGTAGATGCACTTTAATATAAATCATTAAAGTTCAGCTCTTCATTAAAGTGTAGGCTTTCACTAGTCAGAAGATCCGTGTGTAATGACCAATACTTTCTCATCTGCGCACACACTACAACTCTGCTACCTGTTTCATTGCATAAGGTAAGTTCAGAACATACGTATTGATTCAAATAAGCACAGAGTTTAATAGTAGTATGAAAGTTGACTATAATGACAGCTCAGATGCTCATATACTCGTAACTTAATTACTGTCATAATAGTCTTGTCGACTAATATACTACAATAGTAGATAAGCAAAAGTGGCCCATAGAATGAAAAAGAATATTGCGAAAATAAAAGTTAGAAACAGATGTTCAAATGAATGTTTCTGCAAGGATGTCTGATAAATAATTATTAGAGCTAGGATTTTAATACCCCAAAAGTACTTAAAAATGTAATAATGCCCTAAAAATCTCAAAAAAATAGCCTATAAAATGTAAAAAAATGTCCTTTAAATTGCAAATATTTATATATTTTGGAAGATAAACTCAAACGAAAATAATATAAAATATCAAAGAACAGGTTTATTTTAAACATTTATACAGGTACACAAATATTTAAGGTTTTCTATTTTATTTTATTAGCACATATGTTAGCGGTCATTTCATGAGTCCTGAATTACAATGCACAATAAATATCATCTGTAGATTTTCAAAGCAAAATGACTGCCGATTATCTGCTAACAATGCTTTGTACATTGACAAGCTCCTTTCCACTTGCACTGAGACGAGAGGAGCATACTTAAAGTAAATTAAGTCACTTGCTTCTAAGTCTCCTGGTAAATCTACCAGAGAAAATTTCTCACCCGACAGAACATCAGCATTTGAAGACAATGTAGCAAACCCTTTACTTTTGTTCAAAACGAGCATTAATTTTTTCGCTACATCCTTCCCCACTTTCCCGATCACATTTTCTAAGTCACTTGCCACTTTTTTTATCAAGTCTCTCTTTTCCACTAACTTAATTCCTAAGCACGTAATAACACCAGGTAGGAATCCAAAATTTGACTTTATATACAAAAGTTTCCCTGCAAGTTCACTGTCTGAAAGAAGTTCCTGCAGGAGTTTGATGGAGGTCGCATCACTGCTATCAAACATATGAATGATTCTTTTCACTACTTCGATGCTCTCGCAGTAGTAGTTGCATGCTTCTATCCAGGTTCCCCAACTGGTGAAGGAGGCAACGGATCTTCAGGAGCCTCGGACTTGAATGTTGCAACTCGTGAAGGTGGCTTTAAGAAGACCTTCTTGATGCATCCTAATAGACGATCAACTTCAGGAAACTGACTCCACAATTCCTCCGCAACTCGCTCTAAGGCATGTGCTAGGCATGTTACATGCACCATTTTCGAGTAAAGATCTTGAAGAGAATTAGCAGCTTTTACTATATATGATGCAGCATCGGTCAACAACAGGAGTACGTTGTCATGTTGAATGTCATTGGGGTATATTAAACCCAAAGACCTGTCAAAAACTTTGCTAATTGTTGATAAATTAACTTTTTCCAACTGTTCAATTTATTAGGAATTGTTCTCCTGGACCATCCTCTGCCATTGTTCCCACCACAGCATTTGCCACATAACGACCTAGCGAGTCTGTACATTCATCTATGCTTACCCATTTTTCCCCCCTGACACTTTTTGTCTGATTTTCTGTATTGTTTTCTGGTAGTATTTACTCACGTAATTATTCTTTAATGTTGAAGAGTCTGGTATAGGCTTTCCAGTATGCTTTTCTAGAAAAGCGAGTAGCTTTGGATTACTCGGTTTGTTAAAAGGAATATCAGCACAAATGAATGTTCCAGAGTTCTTCAAAGAAAGGTGAACCTAAAGAAGAGCAAGCTTCACCAAGTAGCATTTGGCGTGTTGTTCTTTTAGCTTCAAGCAGCCGTAGTCCTCGAATGTGTTTTTCTCTCTTCACATATTGGTCTATAGTAAACTTCTTTTCAGCTGCCACTCGTACTTCACATAACTTGCAGAAAAGTATATTCCCATCTGTGGAGAAAACGTTTTCACCATTAAGTCTAACAAAATTATTTAACTTATTTGCAATGTTTTGCTTTAGTTTAGGCATGATAATTTGTCAACTTCACACCACAGTTCTTTACACTGTTTAAAAGACACCTCTCTGCACTGCTATTTAGAAACGATTTGTAGACACAATGAGCTTTGACCCTTCTGCTTATGAATGCAGCCACCTGATACTTGTGCTTAGGAATGCAGCCACCTGCTACTTGTGCTTAGGAATGCAGATACCTGCTACTTGTGCTTAGGAATGCAGCCACCTGTTACTTGTGCTTAGGAATGCAGCTACCTGCTACTTGTGAAGTAAGTGAGACAGTTTGTATTGCGCAAGTTCATTAGCGGTCCTTAGAAGGGGAGGAATGTAGTCTGTCCCGTTTCCTGGAACCCAAAGTAATTTTACCTCTAGTACTATTTGGGACAAAGTAAAACATTTTGCTAAATAATTAAATGCAAAGCTTCGCTCTTCGAAACATAAAAAAGTAAATTGTATCTAAGGTATATTTTAACATGCTTAATTATAACAAAAAATACCCAATAGTATTAAAAATGCCCAAAAATGCAATTAAAAACCTAAAAATGCCCTATCCACAAACATTCACAAAAAATGCAAAACAATTCCCTAACAAATATCATTAAATTAACGCATTTTACTATGAAACACATTTATATGTAACCCACTTTTAATTTAGGCTTACCAAAAAAAGATGCAAAGTCATTGAAATCCTAGCCATAATAATTATACATAGTAATAACATACGAAATAAATTGCATCATGGGGAGCACTTTGAGCACGTAAAAATGTCAGAAGCAGCTTATTATTTCTAAAGATTCATTTGGACTTCACAGGTGTAATTTGTATAATGGAGACCAATTAAATACTGTAAAAAGTAGACTATTTATTATTAAAACTAGATATACAGACAAAATATTGACTTTTGACAATTTTTGCCCATACGTAACTTTAAACCAACATTTCACTTGTGCAAAGTGATTTAGTACTAAAGACAAATGCACATCGAGGGGACAGATCGCGGAAGCAAGTACCTGGTACAACTTGGGGCATTGTCAAAGCACGCAAGCTATTTCATCTAACGACAACACATTTATCAAAAGACCATTTTAAGTAATCACTTTATGACGAGGCGAATAAACCGTAAAATGAGGGCCTTTTGTAGAAGATTCTCGTGGTTTGGGGCGGAAGAGACATAATATTAGCTTTCTCTTTCGGCGGTCATTAAATCAACTTTGGAAAATATACGGAGGAGGTTTGTCATTCTGCTTACAAAATAGACACATGCGTGCTTACAGGTACAAAGTAATCATAACAGGTGGCTCAGACCTTTTGTTAGAAGGTTTGCTTAAACACTCTTTAAAGAGCGATCTTGTTAGTGAAAGACCATTGTCACTTGTCTTCTTCATGGATTGATGGTACTTGTATAACTAATAAAGGACATTATTTCAGTTTTCTGACAATAGCCTCTGAGTACCTGTCATTCTAAATACATTTATTATAAATTTGTGTAACGATAAGCCATAAGGATAGATAACATTTTTGTACAAGGACGCGCGGCGCTACCGGAAAATGATGTACATACTTGCGCGTTGTAAATGCTTCAAGAGGTCCTGGCGCATATCTCAAATACCATACATGCTATTCAAGGTGTACAAGATAACTTCCAACTCCAAATTATCCTTTATATGTAAAAATGATAACTGTTGACTTTCTCAAAATACATTATGAATTAATTTGTGTGACTTATAAGTGTAAGAGAATAATAAAACCATATTATTCGCAAGTTTGAACCCTATATGGCCACACAATTTATCTCAGCGCTTTATTCGTTATTAGTTTGAATTTTCAAATATGTACTCATGTTTTTATTTTATTTTATTCTACATGGACATTACACTAATAACATAAGATATTGTATGAAATAATAATTATAAGGAAAGTTGTAAGTGTGTGACACTTAAGGCCTTCGTTCACAGATTTAAATATACGTTAATCTGCTATTTCCTTCAATTACGTCCACCAACGTTAATTCACACCACGATGAATGAAATAGGTGAAGTAATGCTTATATAAGCCCAGGGTCCATAGAACTTAGAGCTATAATCGTGCTGCTCGAACGGTTACCATGGCTTTATCTTTGTTAATAGAAACCTCTCAGATAACGCGCCGATTATTCTTGAAGAATGAGAAGGGAACTGCCGCCGCTTCTGAGCCCTCTGCTAACCACCAATGAACGCATCACTTCAGCCAATGAAATTCGCAGGAATCACAAATGAGAGATAGATGTTCAGTCCACGTGGAGTAATCAGTGTTTTATCCGAGGGGTATCTATTACCAAAGATAAATCCATGGTAACCATTCGAGCAGCCCGACTACACCTGATATTCATCTTTCAGGATAAGGGAAAACCACAAACTTATCACATCGGATGATGAATGAAATGATGTTCAAATGAATACAGAGTCTATAGAGCTTACAGTTAACTGACATTCGTCTTTCAGGATAAGGGAAAACTTCCAATGAAAACTTCCATTGTCACATGGGACGATGAATGAAATGGTACTCAAATGTGTCCTGAGCCCAGGATCCATAGAGCTTAGAGCTGCCTGACATGTTTTTCAGGATGATGGAAAACCTCCAACGTTAAGTCATGTCGGACGATGAATGATATGATGATCAAATGTGTCCAGGGTCCATAGAGCTTAGAGTTACATGACTCGTCTTTCTGGATAAAGGAAAACCTCCAGCGTTAAGTCATATTGGACGATGAACGAAATAATGCACAAATGAGTTCAGGATCCATAGAGCTTAGAGTTACGTGACTCGTCTTTCTGGGTAAGGGAAAACCTCCAACGTTAAGTCATATCGGACGATGAACGAAATAATGCTCAAATGAGTCCAGGATCCATAGAGCTTAGAGTTACCTGACTCGTCTTTCTGGATAAGGGAAAACCTCCAACGTTAAGTCATATCGGGCGATTAATGATACGATGCTCAAATGAGTCCAGGATCCACAGAGCTTAGAGTTACCTGACTCGTCTTTCTGGATAAGGGAAAACCTCCAACGTTAATTCATATCGGGCGATGAATGATATGATGCTCAAATGAGTCCAGGATCCATAGAGCTTAGAGTTACCTGACTCGTCTTTCAGAATAAGGGAAAACCTCCAACGTTAAGTCATATCGGACCATGAATGATATCATGCTCAAATGAGACCAGGATTCATAGAGCTGACTGGTATTTCTGGATAAGGGAAAACCACCAGTGTTAAGTTATATCGGATGATGAATGAAATAATGCTCATATGAGTCCAGGGTACATAGAGCTTAGAGTTACCAGACTTTGATTTTCAGGTTAAGGGAAAACCTCCAACATTATCATATCGGACGATGACTTAAATGATGTTCATATGAGCCCAGGATCCATAGAGCTCAGAGTTGTCAGACATTCATCTTTCAGTATAAGAGAAAACCCCCAAGGTTAAGTCATATCGTACGATGAATGAAATCATGTTCAACTGAGTACAGGGTACATAGAGCTTAGAATTGCGTGACATTGTTCCTTCAGTATAACGGCAAACCTCCAGGGTTTAGTCATATCGGAAGACGAAGGAAATGTTGCTCAAATGAGTGCACGGCCCATAGAGCTTAGAGTTACGTGACATTCGTCTTTCAGGGTAACGGAAAGCCCAGGTAAAACCTTATTCGGGTAACTAAGCCTGACATGTGGAAACTTTTAAAACATATTTCAAAACTTGGAAATAAAACAAAATAGTGAGTATAAATTGCAAATATATTTGCTTGATGCTTGCTGTTCTGCTAAATTCTTTGTAGTTGGAGAAATAACAAACTAGTTTTTAAAATAATTTTAATGCTTGGAAGTAAAAACTTAATAAGATAAGAAATACTTTCGTTCTGTTTCAAAAACGCTCTATTTAAAGGATCTGAAGTAAGTAAACGAAATGCAAAGAATACAGTGAATTGCTTGTGAAAGGGGCAAGCTTTTCGTCGTGTGACCTAATCCCTAGGGAGGAGAAGTGTCTCCCGTGCAAGATTATCCTTTTTTAATACCGGGACATAGCATCGGTCTTCCGGGATTTTACTTGGCCCTCCCACAAAGCCCCTTGTGGGCTTGTCCTGGAGTTTGATGGCTTGCAACTTGCTCCAACTTGCTAGGGGAAACCCTTCGAGTGTTTGGTCTCATGCAGCCTTGGATGTGCTGGACTTACTGCCAGTTTTCCAGCGCACTTTTTGGAAGCTTTCACTACTTTAAGGAGATAGTAACTGGCGAAAACTGCATACTCGCATTAAGTGGAGAAATTGCTCTAAACTTTTATGTGAAGGTTTCACAGAAATACATATTTTGAGGTCTCAGAAACTGCCCATAAAATTCAGACAGTTTTAAATTAAAAACACATAAACTTTAATGGCAATATTCTACTTCACACTACCCTAAACATGGAACATTTTCTGAATTTCTTCTTCGAAAAAGCGCTTAAATATTGACTAAAATAGCTTGTAATTACCTTTAAAACAAAGTGCATTTAAAATAATCTTTTCGTGGCATCAGATACAGACATATCTTTTGCAATTGGTTTGAATTTTTCAATGCTTTGGCGTGTTCAAAAATAATATTGATATTCAATTGTTTTTCATTGTGTTATAGAAACACTATGCCATGACACTGGCTAAAGAAAATGATGTGAAATTGACAATGAAGGCCGACATTTATAGTGTTCGCGTTAAACCCCTATTTTGCTTTTTGGTAAACCGAAGTTTTATTTCACTACTATGTTGTAATATGAATAATATTCCAACTAAAACTATGTTGAAATGTGTCAATATGTCACGTGTAGTAAGAAAAAAAGATCTCAAAGGCTATTAGAGGAAAATTCAATAATTCATTCTAAAGTATGATTTTGTGTGCAGGATTTTACTTCTAACCCTGAAGATGTTGATCTGAAATATAACATTTGGGTTTAAATGACACTTTGTTTTTCAGTTATGCATTTTGCTGATCATTTTCTAAAATATTTTTATTCTTAGGAACCTCAAAACGTTATCGAATATTTAGGTGGGATGCAATAATTTCTTTCCATTTACTTCTCCATACGCGTACTTCGCATGCTCACTGAATAAGTGCGAGGGCTGTTCAATAAAGAATGATAATAAATTTTTACGGTCATAATTTTTTGCTCTAAAATTCAATTTTATTATATTCTGTTAGCTTAATGTGAAACAAACACCCCGTAGTAGTTTCATTGTTGGTACTGCTAGTCCCCGTCTGTGAGAACCAGGCAAGTTCAGACGTGTTCAGTATCGCCTAACACTGTAATGGAGGTAACACGCGAGGAACAATATGCGGCTCTGAAATTCTGCTTTCGTCTCAAATAATCTTTAGTTAAGACCTATACGATGTTACAGGAGGCCTATGGAGAGTTGTTCTTCCTTACCGCACAGCTCGAAGTTTGTTTAAAATGTTTAAAAAGAAGAGACAATCAATTTCAAAGGAAGGTGAACCCGGTGCTCCAGTTATTGCTCTTACGGAAGAAAACATCAACACCGCTGCTGCCATTGTGAGAGAGGATCGTCGAATTACCTTAATATCACTTTCTGAAATACTGAACATTTCATTGGGTGCCACCCACACGTTGGTGACAGAAACATTACACTTCAGACGTGTTTGTGCGCGATGGGTTCAAAGACTGTTGATTCCCGAACAAAAGGACATTCACATGCAGGCCTGCATAGATTTAAAGTTGATGTTAGAGGAAGATCCGGAGTTTCTTTCAAACGTAATCACTGCCGATGAAATTTGGCTACATCATTTTGATCCTGAGAGTAAACAGCAAAGCTCAGTGTGAAAATCTCCTTCATCACCATCCCCCCGAAAAGCAAATGTGGCTGCTTCTGCTGGGAAAGATATGGTCATCTCATTATTTGATATTCATGGAATGGTTTATCGGCATGTTGTACCTGCACACACATCAGTAACTGGAGAATACTACAGGGATGTCCTAGAAACATTGCAAGTCTATATCAGGCGCAAAAGACCACATTTCCCTGAAGCAGAGTGGATTCTGCAGCACGATAATGTGCGGCCGCATATTGCCAATGTTGTTGTTCAATGTCTTGCGAAAATCAAGGTGAAGTGCATCCCTCACCCTCGCTATAGTCAGAATTTAGCCCCATGCGACTTTTTTATATTCCCTAACTTGAAGAAACGCCTTCATGGGAGGCATTATCCATCATCAGAAGCAGTGGTGAAGGCTCCGGAGGCGATTTTGAAGGATCTCTCAAAAATGGGTTTCAGCATGTCTTTGAAGACTTGCAGAAACGCTGGGAAAAGTGCATCGCATTCAGGGGAGACTATTTTGAGAAGGACTGTGAAAATTATGAGGATGAGTAAAAGTAGGTTGTCAAAAAAAAAAAAAAAAAAAATGTGATCATTCTTTATTGAACAGCCCTCGTACTTCGGCGTATAGTTGTTTATCAATGTCTATTTTGTCTCCGTCATTTTGATTAATGTGGGCATTGAATATTTGGGCATTCTGTATATAAAGATACAGAGTATTGCACCTTCTAGCGTCAGATGTGCTGAACTCAAGTGAAAGACCATGTCTGAAGTTAGAATATCGACAAGTCTTTCATTTGTCTTTATGAAATAAACGTGGCTTAGAATGAGCTTGAGTGTGATTTTATCAAAAGTAAATTAACTTGTCAACTTTTATTTTCCTTCTACGAAGTGTGTAAATGATATTGTGGATTATATATTGCTGTAAATTTAACTGGATACCTCTTTTATCTTTAAAGGTCATGACAGAACTCAATACCTCACTGTCCATGTGTAATTAGACACCTAGGTGTCCGTTTTTATGAATCGTCACATATTTATATCCTGATTTTAAATGTCAAAATACATCTGTCAGGTTCCGAAAACATAGCTAGTGCAAACTAAGGTTGAAATTAATTCTATCACGTACGTAGATACCAAAGTATTCAAATGGTTTATTTTGGTTTCCCAAATAGACTATGTTCACAAGAAAACTGATGTTTATTCGATTCATTGCTACTCTTGCAAGCATATAATAAAATAAACGACTGTAGATTGAGCTTATTCGAGATACTACTAAACGTTATTGGTCAATTTAAAATATAGACGTGTTACCAGAACACACAAGAAAATTCTCTTACTTCATTCTACACTGTACATGACATTTTTGTTAAAAACTTACTGCAGTTTTTTGGAAAGATACAATTACACAAAAGTGTAATTTTCTTCGAACTAGGCAACTAATTTAAAATACGTTCATTTGTTTTTCTTTATGCCTTGAAAAGAGCATGGAAGTATAGTGACATAAAACTGCAATGTGAATGTTTATAAACCCGTTATCAGAAATGCTATAAAACTTGAAATATTGATCATTTCTTTTTATTCTCTGTAAAGATATGTGGTTCCAACAGGATGGAGCTCTTCCTCATTTCAGTATTGCTGTGTATAGGTTGTTGGTGATTACACTTTACATTATGTATGTAAAATGGCTTCGTGGTGATAACCTTAACTAGAATGGACTAGGGTGAAATTGCATTGGAATGTGTGCACCCCTGACTTCTCGGTTTTCGTGCCCATTGTGCAAGCAAGTTTCAGTAATTATTGATGTGGCCGCTTGTTAAACAGAGGGTGTACTCCACAAGACAAATAATAATGGGGTAGTTACCCTGACGTAGGGCAAAGGAAGGACGGACCAGCAAGACCAACTTCTAAACTTCAGGGACAGCTCAATCTGTTTTATTTATAATGACGCCTCCTTGGACTTTCGGGTGCTTGAACGGAGATAAATTATAAGGCATTAAACAACACTAACATTTACATTTACATTTTCATTTTCGGAACC
Source organism: Mantis religiosa (assembly GCA_030765055.1). Lineage (NCBI taxonomy): Eukaryota > Metazoa > Arthropoda > Insecta > Mantodea > Mantidae > Mantis > Mantis religiosa. The sequence goes on along the minus strand of CM060949.1, from coordinate 154,270,852 downwards.
TCTTGAACGTGAGACAGACATGCTACCACCACGCTACCGAGGCGGGCAGGCGAATATTTTAATGACATTTGCCAGCATTTTAAGTTTTCATATCCAAAATTTTGTCAAAATATATCTTAAATATATAAAAATATATCTTAAATACTGATAAGAAATAGAAGAATTTTCTGAAAATAAACCATGACGTTCTTTTTTGACTGAATTTCGTATTATTTTGAGTATCACATCATAAATGGAGTGATAAATCATCTGTTTTGGCCAATATTTATTTTATTCTGAGTTAAAATACAACCACAGACCTGTTTATTCTAACACTACATAGGTCTTTAAGGATATGATACATGATTTTCGTGATGTAGTCGTTAAAATAGAAGAGAGAAGCATATAGTTTATTTTAAAGAATAGATCAATTGCGACAAGAGATGATCCGAGTTAAGGAAAATCCGGGTTATCCAGAGAATGACGGGAAAACTATAAAAAAAACATGTACATCGCCGAAATAGTTTTAATTGTGTTTGGAAATTACTATTGGCGCACTTTCACCTAAAATCACATACCTGTGTGTACTGTAATAGCCTATGTAGTTGCACTATACACAGTAGAGCTACAAACAAGTCGATAGTAAAAGTGCAGTGAGCTCCTGTTGTCTCAGTTTAGCATATCGTTTACGAGCAGCACAATCCCGCATCCGCTTTAACATTAGAAGTTCATTTGGCAATGTTTCGGCTTGACTCTCGCAATAAAGCATCCATTTCTCTATGTTTGCTACTGCTTATTCGTGAGTCATAAGCACAGCTGGTTCATCAACGCTGTGTGAATCTGAATACTCTTCATTTTCATTTTCAGTAACACTGCATGTTGCAATAACATCTTCCTCTGTAATCTGTTTATAACCTCCGTCATTGTTAATGTCTTCTTCACCAACATCAAAACAGCCATCCATATTTTCAAAAACGTCTCTAAAACTTCTTCCATATTTATTCTTCTTCAATTTCGTTTTCTGGCAAGTCACACACACCAGAACAAAACTTTTTCCATGATTTATGAAAGTTTCTCTTCCAACCTGATCACAAGCAGGTGAGGTGAGTGGAGTGAATTCACCCGCTAGCAAGAGAATTTAATGAATATGCTTACTGAGAATCGATTTAAGGTATGTAAAGCAATTAATCATTTACTAATGCTAAACAACATAACTTTTTTTTCATAGCTCGTCCGGATTATACTGTCGCGGCAACGCACATAAAAGTTTCGCGCGGAGCGTAATCGCGGCTTGTTTACACAGAGGAAATGATAAAGATAACAGTCGGATAGTGTACACAAAGGGCCGGCAAATAAAGATACCGCAGATAAACCCCCAGGGGCCTACTGCGGTAGATACGGGAATTGGTGATCCCGGGATCCCGAGCCAAATCTCTCGATTGGGTGCCTCTGAGTGGTGAGAGAGCTAATGCCAAACGCCCAAACGGTCCACATCCGTGTTTGACCCTAATCTAAGTTAAAAATAGTACATTAAACCAAATTCAGAGTAAAGCCAAAGCAAAGTCAGAGAGAAGCCTGAGTGGAGCCAGAGCAAAGCGAGAGCGAAGCCAGAACCAAGCCAAAGTTAAGGTGCAGAAAGAAGTTAGTGTGAGGCCGGAGCGGGACAGGAGCGGGGCCAGAACCTAGCAAGAGCCAAGCAAGAACGAAGACACATCCAAGCAAGGGTATAGTTAAGGAATGAAGCCAGAGCGAAGCCAGAGCGAAACCAGAGCCAAGCCAGTGCGGGACCGTAGCGGGGACCGGAGCCTTGCCAGAGCAAAGCCAGAATGGAGCCAGAGCGTAGCCAGAGCGGAACTTGTGCGGAGCCAGAGCCAAGCCAGAGTGGGACCAGAGTGGTGACCGGGCCTAGCCAGAGCGAAGGCAGAGCGAAGCCAGTGTTAAGGTACAGAATGGAGTTAGTGTGAGGCCAGAGCAAAACCAGAGCGCAGCCAGAGCAGGACCGGAGGCCGGCCGGAACCTAGCCAGAGACAAGCCAGGGTTAGGTTTAAAAATGAAGGTAGTGAGGCCAGAGCGAAGCCAGAGCGGTACCGAAGGTAGGCCGGAGCCTAGCCGGAGCCAATCCAGAGCAGCCAGGGTTAGGTTTAAGAATGAAGGTAGAGTGAGGCCAGAGCGGGACCGAAGATGGGCCGGAGCCTAGCCAGAGCCAAGCCAGAGTCAAGTTAGAGTGAATACAGAGTGAAGTTAGAGTGAGGTTTGAATGAAGCCGGAGCGAAGCCAGAGCGGAGCCAGAGCCAAGCCAGAGCGCGATCGGGGGGGTGGTCGAATCATAGCCAGAGCGAAGCCGGAGCCAAGCCAGAACCAAGCCAAAGTTAAGGTGTAGAACGAAGTGAGTGTGAGGCCGGAGTGGAACAGGAACGGGGCCAGAACCTAGCAAGAGCCAAGCCGGAACGAAGACACATCCAAGCAAGGGTATAGTTAAGGAATGTTAGAGTGAAGCCAGAGCGAAACCAGAGCCAAGCCAGTGCGGGACCGTAGCGGGTACCGGAGTCTAGCCTGAGCAAAGCCTGAGTGGAGCCAGAGCGTCGCCAGAGCGGAACTTAGCGGAGCCAGAGCGGAGCCAGAGCGGAGCCAGTGTTAAAGGTACAGAATGAAGTATGAGGCCAGAACGAAGCCTGAGCAAAGCCAGAGCGGGATCACAGGCAGGCCGGAACCTAGCCAGAGCAAAGCCAGAGCCAAGCCAGGGCAAAGTTAGAGGGATTTTAGAATGAAGTCTGAGTGAGGTTATGGCGAAGCGGGAGAGAAGCCAGAACGGAACCAGAGTGGAGCCAGAGCAGAGCTAGAGCAGAGAAATGGTAAAGTCAGAATGAAGCCACAGCAAAGCCAAAGCGGAGCTGGAGGAAAACTAGAGCAAAGCTAATGTAAAGCCAAAGCAAAGCCAAAGTGGAGCTAGAACAAAGTGAAGGCAAAGCCACAGCAGAGTCAAAGGAAAGTTAAAGATAGGTTAAGTGAAGTGAAGAATTTTAAAGTGAAATACAGTTTTTGAAAGGGCGCTAATGACCATCGAGTTGAGCGCCCCTAAATTTTAATCATCATCACCACAGATAAAGGACTTGCCGGCATATATTAAGTTACGCTTCAGGAAGGTGATAGAATATTCGGTTTCTTTATTCTTCTGGAAGAGTCTCGAATTTATCAATGAGGTATTTAAGAAGGCGACGACTCGCCAAGAGTCAGTCGCGAACAGTCGTAAGTAGTAAACAGCTGAGCTGATGTAAACTGATCGCTGTTCGTTATTGTTATCGACCTTGGTAGACTGTGTGGTGTATGTGACGTAATGTTGGTACGTGAGAATTGAACTACTACTCTGAGTGTATTTCTGCACAAATAAAGAACATTTGGAATATCTGCAACTCGGACTTTTAATTCGACGAACCCACATAGTCACAATACCGACGTCCAGGCTAAAGAGGTCCGGGTTAACGAGGTTTTACTGTACTTCGAAAAGTTATTTAAATTGATCATTCGATCTATAGTATCTATTTATTGAACACGTCAATCTTTATTTATATTTAAGAAAAAAAGTATAACGATATGAGCAATTGTTATTCGCAATTTAAAATATATCTACAATCGTAAAAATAAACAAATAAACAAAATTATTTAGGTATTATACTTCAAAATAGCGTCCATATCTAAGAGATACATCGCGAATAAACAGTCTAAATTGTTTATCATATATCTATTCGTCGTTATTTTGTTGCCGAGTGTAATTATTGCGCTTGTTTGCATTGCATTTACTGTGATGAATCTGTCCGGATAGATTAAGTAATAATGCAATAATAAGCTAAAAGTAGATAAACCATTCCCATAGATTTACAATATTCCAGGCTTCTAATCACTAGAGTGTGTTTGCTGATATTTCTGTTTTCTTTATCGAAGAGAATAACTATGGATAACACGTGAGAAATCTTTAACCTTCATTTATTTGAGTCCAGAGGAAAATTACCCAAAGAATTTGAACAAACAAACAAAACAATAAATGGGAAAGCGAGTTAATAAAAGTTTTTATGATTGCTACACCTGGTACAAAAATGTAGTTTTATGGCTTATTATTTCCACTCGTTCGTATTAATTTTCTCAATTAGAGTTCCCTTACTGCCAAAGCCAAAATATTTTTGATCGCCTTTCCCCTTGCGGAGTTTCTGAGTTCTAAAAGCATAATGAATTTAACAAAAAATCGAAATTACTCCTCTTTTAAATAAGTTGCGTCCTTTAAGGTTAACTATGCTCAAATGAGTCCAGGGTATATAGAGCTTAGAGTTACCGGACATTCATCTTTCAGGATAAGGGAAAATCTCCAACGTTAGGTAATATCGGATGATGAATGAAATGATGCTCAGATGAGTACAGGGTACAGAGAACTTAGAGTTAACATAAATTTTTCTCTCACGATAAGGGAAAATCTCCAACGTTAGTTAATATCGGACGATGAATGAAATGATGCTCAGATGAGTACAGGGTACAGAGAGCTTAGAGTTAACATAAATTTGTCTTTTAGTTTAAGGGAAAAGCTCCAACGTTAAATCATATTCGACAATGAATGAAATGATGCTCAAATGAGTTCAGGGTATATAGAGCTTGGAGTTAACATGCATTTATCTTTCAGGATAAGGAAAAACCTCCAACGTTAAGTCATATCGGATGATGAATGAAATGATGCTCAAATTAGTCCAGGGTAAATAGAGCTTAGAGTTAACATAAATTTACCTTTTAGGATAAAGGAAAACTTCCAATGTTAAATCATATCGGACGATGAATGAAATGATGCTCAAATGTGTACAGGTTCCATAGAGCTTAGAGTTAACACCAATTTATTTTTCAGGATAAGGGAAAATCTCCAACGTTAGGTAATATCGGACGTTGAATGAAATGATGCTCAGATGAGTACAGGGTACAGAGAGCTTATAGTTACCAGACATTTATCTTTCAGGATAATGGAAAACCCGTGAAAAAACCTTATGTCAGCCTGACCAAGATTCGAAATCGTAATCTCTTGAGCGAGAGGCAAACGCGCTACTAATTTGCTACACAGGCGGGCAAAACAAAAAGTTCTTTCGTAATAAAGGATAATTCGTATGTAATGATTTTTTCCCATATAAAACTGACAAAGCAGAAGTAAAATGTCCACATAAGCAAGGACGCTATTATACATATAATCACATAGATCCATCAAAAGGTTTAATACCTGGACTGTACTGTGGGGGAATGACTACATTTAGGTATTGCCAAGGAGTCATTCCCATTGCATATCCTTTATATAGCCTGACGTTCTCTCAAAAGTGAACATTTTTACCAGTTTTAAGAGTTCTTACTTAGGGGCTCCTATACAAATTCACCCCAAGTAATGTATCCAAGAGATGGGAGAGATTTCACGGCCACCTCTGTCCCATTCACTGCTGAAAGCAGCCACTTGAGAGCTTTGATTCTTTGGGGCCTGCCCAGTTTCCCAGGATGTGCATTAATTCGAGCCAGGTTTTCTTTTGAAACACGTAACCCCACCAGCCTCGGGGCTTATACATTTTGTAAAGACGAAGTGAAAGTGACGGGCCGTGTCTTGTATGACGACGAGGTTGAACTCGACCAACACCGCCTCAGATGTCCTGGGAAACTATAGGTCTTTGTAGTTATTAAAACTATGTAATGCCCACGTAAATCCACAAAACCTGTTAAGTTAGAGTAGGTGGTTGACCAGAATTAAACCAGAGTATTAGGGATTACCTCGAAGCCTTTTCGGAAAATGTTACAAAAGGCAGTAATGCGTATGCTTACAAAAGTTGATTTTTGTACCTAGAAATTTCAATTTAATTCATATCAGCTTACTGAAATGTATTAAATCAATAAAAAAATTAACTTTAAAATAATAAATAATTTATTTTCAATTTTGATTTTATATTCAATATTATAAATTTATCAGTTGACTGGGATGTTTTATTGAACTCTTACTAATTCTGAGGTATTCCTAACCTGTGATTCATTCCATCTATTGTATATTTCATTGTCAGATGCAGGTTTTAAAATTCTAAACTATTTTCATGACTGCGAGAATAAGAAACATGGAAAAGCGTACCAAGCACAGATATACTAGCATAAAGGTATTTCTGCCAAAAACAAACATAGTTCATATAAGCTCTCAGCTGGTTTGCCCTAAATTGCACGGTTAAATTTATAGCTCTCGAATCACGAATTAATTTAATGTACTTCCATGCGTGCTTCATAAATTTGTATAGTGACCTAAGATTTTTATGGTGAGTCTCCTTTGAATCTTACAATTGTAATTTTGTATCCCTAGCTATTCCTAATAGTGAAGGAAAAGTCGCCTGATTTTCGCTGGAAAGCATGCAGAAGATCGGCGAAACGCCTAACTTCCTTAACCTCCCAACAAGAGTCCTCCAAGTTCTAGAAAGCAGCATAGCGTACAAGTACCCATGACCTTGTGGTCAGTCATTTATCGCAAAGGTAGACTAATTGAGATAATTTCAATGTTATAATTATATAGTACAGAATATTTAACATACACGACGATATAAGGGTTCCGCTGGTATCGAGAAAAATTATCTTTTCAATTATAAAATATCTGTCCAGAAATTTATAAACTAGTTAGTTTACTCTCCTTATATATTTATATAAAATCTCCTGTTAACAAATGTAATTACATGTGGAAAAAATAACAAAAAATTATTACGTAAGAGTTATTTAAATATTTTGGCTGTGCTATCTTATGCATATCGTAGTAGCATAGCAGATTCGGCTCTGTTTTGTTTCGCCGTCTTCTGTTTTGTCATCGTGATCACTATGCACTCAATCTATTTTTACTTCTTTAATTTTATTGGTTATATTGAGCAATAAATGAATGAAATAAGGGAACTGATGCTGAAATGAGCGTTGGATCTTCTAGGGAAAAAGAAAAAATTATCCTAGAATGAACCTTATCTGCGCACACTAACCAAAGATTCGAACTCGTTTCCTCTTGAATGCAAGGCAGAGACGCAACCCTAACAAAACAGAGGCTAGCTCCATATTGTTAGGAAAGAAATATATATGGAACTGTCCACTCCCTTTCCTTTGTAATCTAATATGCAGGTGTAAATACACCAAAGATGTTTGTGAATGGAAATTAAGATGTATTTATAACGTCCGAAAGAGAAAAATCTTTTTAAAATCTTGAAAGAGTTTGATTACCCCAATTTTCTAACTAATTACCCTCTGTGAGGGAGGGTTGAGGTGATAGGGGTCAAAGGTTGGCCAGATTTAGGAGAGGGCAGGCTGAAAGAAGTACAAGTTGCCATATCTCCATCTCGCTTCTGATGTTAAGGGTAGCTTGCGTTCAGTTATTTTAACCAAAGTGCAACCATGAAGGACGCCTGAAGTTACATAAATGCCAATATTTCCTTTCGAGCTATTCATAGATAACAACTTACTAAAGTTTGTCTTAAAATTTTTAAAACGCAGGACTTTAAACTCACATATGTACACTACTTCCTCTACTTGTTATACATAAGTATAGAGAATGCAGTGGTTGTAAATAATTTAGTAAGCATATCAAGAAGCAATTCATCATCTCATCCCTGTAAAAACAAAACGTATTTTACACTCTGACACATTTAGAATCACTTCATAAAATCTTCCACAGAGGGATCAACATTACTATTTTAATTTCCACGACAGCACTTCTCTGAAATCAAACGTCGGGATTTCATGTTTAAACAGAATCGTATATAAAAGGAGGAGGTTGGAATTACAAGGGTAGTAATGCTCGAGGATGAAGTGTGGAAAAGAAAAGAGGGGAAACAAAAGGAACCCCGCGGAAAGTTAATTTGAATAAATCCGAATTATGCAAAACCCACGGAAGAGCATGAGTGACGCGAAGCGAAAACAATGGGGAATGTGCAAATTGCAAGGAAAAAAGAGCACGGCAAATTCCAACTGGAATCGAACCACTGACCTTCCTTTGTAAAATGTAAAAGTCCGCTTAAGCTCATTAATTTAATTACTGGTATATTTTATAAGCTTAAGGACGATAGTTATACGATTTAAAAATGATATTACATACATAATTTTGTACAAGAATGTTACTCCATTTCAGACAAAAATCATAATTTTAACGCTATTTATATTAGGGAGATAGGAATGCTTTGTTCTCTAAATTAGTACTAGTGCTAATTAGATTGCATTTGCTCACGCCATGTGTTTCTTTGCAAATTTATGTTAGCTTCTATTTTAATTTTCATTTTGAACAGTTTTTACTGTAAATTACATATTTAAATAAATAGTTAAATTCAACGTCCGCCTAGATATCGTAGATGGTAGCGAATCTGCCTCACATTTGAAGAAATCCCAAGTTCGAAGTTTGGTCAGGGTGATTTATCTGGATAAGGTTTTTTTCAGAAGTTTTCTTTTATTCTGAGACATGAATGTCTGTAATTCTAACCCCTATTGTTACTGGGCAAGTTGAGCATCATTTTCCGTATTTCATTCATCGTCTGATATGACTTAAGGTTGGAGGACGCAAATTGAGCCAAAAATCTGTAAAAGCTCATGTTCCCTTATGGATTTACTAAGATAATTATTTTCTAAAAGATAGTTGCATGTTTGCAGATACGTTTTAATAAACATCTCAATAAACAGGATTCTTGGATAAAAGTAGATTGACTAAGTGATAAGTATGCCTCTATATTCTCTAAATGTTTCACTTTGTCTTAAGTAGCCTTTGAGATTTTGGGACGTGGATTTAGGTTTATTAACTTTGACATATCCTCGTTGCAATTTCCATTATAAAAAATTAACCTGATAACAATGCATTGTTGTAATAATTTATTCCACTGAACGTTCTGATGTCAAAATTCGAGTAGAAATAATTTATCTATGTAAAGCTATTAAATCTAATATTTCTGTGGGTTATTGAGCATAGATATATGTTTAATATAAAAGTTAAAAGTGGAAAAGAAATGTAAATAAAATAAAAAACGTAAATATTAAAGGCCGAATATATCATCAAATGATCTGGCTGCGTGTACTTTAGCAAACAAATGTTCCATAGTTTGGTAAATTCCCTGTCTAGCCATTATATACCAGCATGGCTATCTCTAACTGAACTTTGGAAATTGTAAGTGTAATTTTTATCTGATTCTGGCAATATGTAGGTTTCTTTATGTATAAATAGTAAGCACCAAATAAAGACGTTGCACCAGTTTTTGTTAGCAATAAACGCACAGTATATCCATGGTAATACATGGCCAGCTGAGAATCATGGCCGTCTTTGTACTGCATTTGATAGACCGATTGCTTTCACCTAACGCGATAAATCGTCTTCATTAGAGGAGCAGTACAAAGGACATCTGAGAATGTAGCTTCCTTTACACGATCGCAATAATCCAGCAAGCCTTTTAGCCAATTCTAGAGGGCTGATTACACACATGAAGCTTTTCACGTTGAATAGAAAGCGCTGAGCGGCATTATATCCGTTACAGAGATTCGCATTTCAATGTGAGCCATGGAATATTCAAGAAGTGGATATAGCAACATTTTGTGCGGACGGATGCCAATGAAATATGCAGGACGACCCGTTTCACTATCTGATAATACCCCAGTACGCAGCTATTCAATATTTACTACTGTGCATGCCTGTAAGGCTTTATGTATCATTTATTTACGTCAAGGTTTAGGGAAACGTGCATTTTAAACGATACCTGTGATATTCCGCGAGTTCAAAGCATTATTTTGACTGATAATGGCTTGATTCAGTGCTGACAATAAAAAAAGAGAGAAAATAGGTGTGCTACAGCGAAACTCGAACCAGAAGTTTCAACTGAAGCCAAAGCGTTTGTGATTCGGTAGGCCTACAACTGTTCGATCGGAAGCAAACATTGGATACCTACATAATATCACAGTATAAATTAACTTTTGGGGTTTGCTTTCAGAATATTAAGTGCGTTTCTATTCATCATCGTTTAGCTTCGAAATTATCCAGGTTTTCCACATAAAGCTTTATGACAACGCAGTTTAAAACATCCCATTTGCACTTTTTCTTGCAATAATAACTTTACCTTTTTTACCTATGGTAATTGCAAGGTACATTGTATTTCACTTCAAAATTCATTTACGCATTGTAACGAAAATACACGTTTAATTTCTCCCGAATCGAAAGAACTATTTTAGAAAAAGACTCTAATGTTTCGAAATAAAATGGCATTTATTTAACTTGTTTACGTAGTTAATACGATGATGTACTTTAAGAGACACATAAAACCTTGCTAAATATGAAAACATGTATGTCCCCTAAAATACATTATTTACACAAAAGACTCTAATGTTTCGAAATAAAATGGCATTTATTTAACTTGTTTACGTAGTTAATACGATGATGTACTTTAAGAGACACATAAAACCTTGATAAATATGAAAACATGTATATCCCCTAAAATATATTATTTACACAAAACATATGTTCTGTAGCATTAACCAACTTCCAGGATCTTATTGTTTCGTCAGAACCGAGTGCTCAGACACTTGTCTCTACATGGTTTCGATTCCAGGGCAGTGTACGTGAGAAATACGCCGGTTCTCCGGGTTCCCCTGCCAGCAACTCTGCCTACTGCTCCATATTCAGTTTTATTTTTAACTCCTGTAGCATACAAGGAAAGCAAAACCATAAAGAAGAAGAAAATTCAGAACGTCATGCTCTTACTGTGCTAAATCGCCTTTCATTTGTTTTTTCGAAACCATAAACCTTTCAAAGTGAACATGTCTACCTCGGTGACGGTTATTTCATGTTTTCGAATATTTGGGAATTTGTTCTGGACTGTTTTGGAAAAGGTGACTTATAAAATAGGAAATGTAAAATAGGGCAGGCCACAGAATGATACAACTTACGTAATAGTGCTCCTATTGGTTATTACAATAATTTAATTACGTAATGTTGTGACGTGTACCAATAGGATAGAAGTAATTTAGATGTTCTAGAAGCATAGTCCGCAGAGAATCCAGAATATACAAATAGTTTGGCGTCAAGATGTTTTTTTTTTTTTTTTTTTTTTTTTTTTGTCGTTCTGCATGTTTGCAGAAACTTATAAAGTGCAACAATGCAACAATTATCATCTTATGAAAGGATAGAATCTTCGAAACTTAATATTGTGATAGAATATAATAATGGTTTTGCCGAAGTCTATAGAACGAAGCATTTTTTTTTTTTTTTTTTTTTTTTTTTGTAATTTTACGTCCTCCAACGTTAAGTTATATCGGATGGTGAATGAAATAGGTGAAATGATGCTCAAATGTGTCCAGGGTCAACAATAATCATTTTATGAAAGGACGAAATCTACGAAATTTAAAATTGCAATAGATTATATTAATGTTTTTTTCGGAATAAATTTCAAAATATTCAAACGAGAGGAATTGTTATTTTCAACCATAATAGCATAAAATAATTCTCACTCCGTTACTACGGCCAGAGATAAGACTCATTGTTCCAGAGCGCTGAGGCATACATCTACAAGAATTCTACCAGGTCGTTACCAAAGCTGAGAGTAATTAATCATTTACCATCCCTAGCGCATTTTGCACAGTTATTCTGTTGCACTCCTTTGAAAAGTTTTAACTATTTATATGGCATCCTTGGAAACTACAATTAAATGTGTAAAAGACAAAATATTTCTTCAATTATTTATTTTGATTACATAAAAATTAACTATTTTAACATAGTTTAAGGTGACTGAGTGCAAATATCATACTTAAAGTTTCGCCTGAATAAATATATGAACCATAGTTTTTCATGTATATTTTAATTTAAATAGCATCAAACTTAAAAAATGCTTAATAAAGGTAAATAAATTGCAACTGTGTCAATCCTTTTAGCAAGCATTCCTGAAGTTTTGCTGTTCCAAAGAAAATTAAACAATGAGAAAGTGACTCCTCGAACATTTTTGCTCAGACCTCATTCAGAAATATAATTGCTTGTAATGTTAGAACTATTCTCGGAAAAAGCGCGTAGCACTAAGTTTATAGATTATTAAAACACTAAATCCTAAATCGTACTTGGAATCAAGAAATGTTTTTTATATCTTTTCGACAACTTTAAAAAAATGTATCCGGGATATCTGAAAGAAAATGAGCCCAAATTTAATTATGCAGTAGGTTTAAAAATAACAAAAATAAAACAAAATATTACGAGAGAACAGAGTTTTAGAATTTCATTTGTTTATGGACAGTTATTTATTTCTTAAATTTTAGGTGCACAGGAAAACAAATACAAATCGGATTCTGGTCATACAATTTTTTAAGATTCTTCTCGTACGACTTTTGTAAAATTTATGGGGAGGATGTTTATCTTTTAATTTTAGTTGTTAAGGCCCATAACCCACTTAAACTTTGTGGCTATCTTATTTATTACGAGCTACTTACGAGGTAGAGATAACTACTTTTGTTTTAACTTTATTGTCTCGCACTGCGACTAAATAAAGAACACCATTTCCAAAAATCCTATGTCACCGCGGAAATCTCATGCACGACGACCCAAATACGGATCACTTGAGCCATTCGATAGCATATAAATGTAAATATTTTTGCGTATGTATGTTAATAATAATTATTTTTGGGTAAATTACTTCATATTTTACTTCTAAATTCTTTAGAAAAATTTGCAAAACACTCGTATCATTGCCTATAATTAAGTTACATATAATATGAATAATGTTACAGGGTAGGGAAGCTTACATTATTCCTACACTTCAGTCGTAGGTATCTTTTTCGAGTTTTAAGTTACGTTACTGCAGTTCTAAGTGCAAGTTTTAACAAGTGATACTCAAGGCTTGGCCGTTCCTGTGGGAACGTGTTGTTTTCATAAACTGTAATAAGAATGTAGCCCAGGGAGCGGGGTCTGACGTCTAAAAAGCCTTCCCTTTCCCCTCACGTCAGCATCCGCAATAGAAAATCGTAAGAAATGGGCCCACTCTTATATAATATGCATACAAGCGCCTGCAGACCTTTTTGGGGCTCAAACCGGAGCACATAATGGCCAGCCAGCCTCAAACACAAACTAATTAAAGCAAGAACACTATATCTCTTCATCATTATGTTTATGATCTCAATGTAGCACAGTTCTTCAGCATTCGAAAGGTACGAGGTTCGATTCCCACTGGGCCTATTACTTAGTTTCTCCGCAATTGGATCCTTATTCTACAATGTTTGAAGACATTTTAATAATTAAAATAAGCATTATCTTCATAAAATTTTGGAACTACCAAATTGTTAACCATTATAGTAACAATCACTAGGACATTATCTTTAACACTGGGTGCTGAAAAAAATAAACAAAATATTAATAAAAAGAATATATATTATGGCATTCCTGAGATCGTAAATGTGAGCTCTGAATTCCGGCAAGAGCAGAATTGATATTCAATTCACTACTAAAGAATAAATGTCAAAACGTCTTGAAACCGGTATAAAATTAAATACAGTTTAAATAGGAATTACCTCTGCATACAGAGAGCTGTTAACTGCTATTCTAAAATGTGAACATTATTTCGCATTTAATTTAAAAACGGCATGAGGTCGAACTATTTCTGCGTGGAGTACTCAATGCGTGAACTTAGGTAGCAAATGTCCATGAGAGTCACTTATTTTATGCATCTTTAAAAGACGACCTGTTTCAATCAAAAGCGTTCATCATTTTCAAAAAAAAAAAAAAAAAAAAATTTTGTATACATTTTCCGAGCAAATAATGGATAGGTGGTAGAACTTTTTGAAAATGTTTTGTTCCTTGCACCATTCAGACACCCACCAACATATGTATTTTAATTTATTTACGATTTTACTTGTTTCGATAAAATAAAAAAGTCATATTCTGTCAAAAATACTACATCAATTTTTGGGATAAAATGCTATTAACTTTATTGCTACGAATTGAATGGCAGAAAAATAAAAATCGGTAGGTGCAATGAAGCTTATTTCTGGTATAAGACTTCGGTTTATTTCTTCCATTAGTATAAAGCTAAATTTCGTACATAATTACAGATTTAAAACGTCTTTCCAACCAAAGTCCTCTATAATGTCCAATCCCTTTGACTTAGATTTGTTTTCTACATTAATTAATTTCCCAAACACAAAGAAACGGCATTTGGGATACAATTGCTTGAGTCTTTCTGAAAAGATCCAATTTCATCGTTTGGAAACCATCAGGTTTGGGAACTGAGAGCACTTTGGTGGGTGGGGGAAAGAGTGTATTCCTCCCTCTCAACATCCAATTTACCGCCCTTCCTTTGTCTCGCATTACAGGTAAAAAAAATGCACGCAGATGGGGGAATTAACAAACAACGGGAAATATAATAAACCCTCTAGTCTGTTGGAAATGAAACCCACGTCTGGAGGTTAGCATCGCGCACCGTCTTTTCAAGCAATGCTTTAAGGAATCTGTCCACATCATGACGTCCTTTTTGTAGATATTTAAAAAAAATGTTTTCTTGTAACGATGTTACCTTTCTGAGTTTTGATAATTTCATTTCCTCTCACGTTAAACATTAGCGCTAAATGGGTAAAATGTTTAAAATGTTTGTATATATTTCATGCTTTTTATCCCTGTCACATGCATAATAACTCCGGAAACCCATTGTTTTCAATTAGTTAATTGTTAGCACTGTACCCCACGGTTCTAAACTTATTTATATACATCCGGGGTATTCATTCTCTGTGCTATTAACCGATTTATCACATCGTCTCTGCCCGCCTCTGTAGCGTGGTGGTAGCGTGTCTGCTTCACGTTCAAAAAGTCCTGAATTCGAATTTTGGTCAGGGTGGGTTGTTTGGATATGGTTCCTTTATGGGTTTTCCCATATCCTGAAAGATCACCGAGCAGGATCTATTACACACATACAGGAGGCTCGAGTTCAATTCACTTGGCCGGCCAACCGGACACATGGATATTTTCGGAGGATTTCCCGAGTCGCCAGAGGAATGCAGGGTAGATCAATTACATCCCCCAAATTTCCTGTCCCTCTATTATCATTTGCCATTATCTCTAATCTGCTCTCTTTCAGGGTAGAAGCATCGGCGGGTATCTCGGAGCTGCATAGCAAGATGATATGCTCCTTCGGTAGTACGATTTCCGGTCTCCAGGCCCATCTGGTTCGGCACTACGGCGTGTGGGATGTCGGTTATGCTGGCCGGCTGCGGGAGTTTCCACTGATAAGTGGTAGGAAACTTGCCCACTGCAGTGTCACGACCCTTTGGTTCGGCCACTTGCTGCCTTCACTCGCCTTGTCCTTCCTTCCGTGGTTGCCCAACTTTGGATATAGGTACAATAGATCAACACTTGTCATAGTGCCTAAACCCCTCCGTATCGAATACAATCCAGTGACCTACGATTTCGCCATGTCATCATTTTGATTGACTTTATTTAAAGCTAAAATTTACACAAAGTCTTACCACGCAAAAAATGTACATATCGTTGAAGGACAATGATTTAGCATTAACTATTTCCGTAATATTTCCTGTTACTGATCTGAGTCTTCATATATAGAGTCCATTTCCTAAATGTAAGTTCCTATTTTCTTTATCTCGTGCATATGCTGTGCCGTTTTTCTTTTTTCTGCACTCATTTCCTTGTCTTCCCGATTCGAGGGCCTGTTGCATCGTGAATCGCTTCGGATTCCCGCCGCTTCTCTCTTTGAGCGCTGCGGGTTTTCCGAAAGTCTTCCTAGCGATACTGCTTCGAGTCGGGAAGGGAGTTGGTGCTTGGTGCTCGACGTGATTAAGTCAGGGGTAAGTGCTCCAAGTTTTGAGTTTCTGGTAAAACTTCTTTGGCTTTCATAATCGCTTTTGGTGAGCTTTGACTCGTTTTAATAGGTTATTCCCTTCAGTTCCGGACCAGAATATTGATTGTTTTTCTGCTTTTTTATGTTTCTGGGTTTTAAAAAACGTGACTGCTAGCTAGCTTGGCTTTACTGCGTGGTTAAATGGGGGACGGAATTTAACTGTCGTCTTACCCTAAAGTCCTGTATGTATTTGTATGACTTTGAGGTGTTACTCATGTAATTGTTCTACTCAGTTATTTCCTTTCATCAATGCTTACTGTGCAGTACTGGCTAGCATCACCGTTAACTTAAATGTTTTCCGGGAACCTTGTTACCTTCATACTCTATTATTGTTCGTTCAGGAAAATTCTTTGTGTTGGGATTGGGATTGGGATTTCATTACGGAGGGGATTCGATACGTAGGCCACCCATTGTTCCTATGCCCCCAATTAGGGCACCCCTGGAAGGAAGGATGAGGTGAAGGAGACAGAGGGTGGCCGACGCAAGGAGCCACGACAGTACAGAGAGCAGGTTCCCTACAGTTTACCTGGATAGAGACTTCCCTCGACAGGCCAGGACAACCGTAACGCTCCGCTACAGCAGGACGGCAACGAGTTCAGCAGCCGAGCCCCAAAGGTCCCTGGCTGGCAGTCCCAGCAGAGGAGCGGAGACCGGCTACCGATCTACCGGAGGAGGAAGTAGTTTTCCTCAGAGCATATCATCCTGCCATGCATCGCCGAGACATCCGCCGACACTTCTACCCTGAAAGAGACCACCACATGAGAGATGATGTGAAATGATAATGGCGATGAAATGGACCGAGAGGAAATTCGCGGGATGTAATTAACCTACCCAGCATTCGCCTAGTGACCCGGAAACCCCCGAATAACCCATGGGTCAGGTAGGTAAGCCACGGGAATCGAACTCGGGCCTCTCGAATGCGGGCCACAGACGAAACCGCCTTAGCCATCCCGCTCGGTGTGATAGTGATAGGGCCATTTATAGAGATTGTGATGCTCTTTGTTTCCTTGTGTTGTTTTAAAGGGAACACAAATTGTTATAATGAAAATGATATATATTTGTTATAATCAAGGACTGTAGTAATGAGTTAAAGCATTTCAATTATTTATTGGGGCAACATTAAGTCAGTTATTTGATTGCCGTGGATCCTAACCTGGACCTCTTAGTTTTAGGGTATGTAGGTCAAAATTCCTCACATTAGTTCTTTTTCCTTTGAAATTTACGTCCTCCAACATTAAGTAATATCGGACGATGGAATGGGTGAAATGATGTTCAAATGAGCCTGGAGTCCATGGAGCTTAGTTACCTGACATTCGTCTTTCAGGATAAGTTAAACCCCCGGAAGAAACCTTATCCAGGTAGCTCACCCTGACCGAGATTCGAACTTCAGTCCTCTTGAACATGAGGAAGTCACGCTACCATCTACGCTACTGAGGTGGGCTCACTTTAGTTTAGGCTGTTTAGGAAGTGTTTAGGTGTGAAGTGCGTGGCCAAACTAGCCGGCACAATGCGAGAGAGAGAGAGAGAGAGAGAGAGAGAGAGAGAGAGAGAGAGAGAGAGAGAGAGAGAGAGAGAGAGAGAGAGAGAGAGAGAGAGAGAGAGAGAGAATTTAAATTTCATCGCATAGTGACACGTTTCTCAAAAATCTGACTCGCTGCTTAAGCTACCATATATATTCAAAAATGTATAATAATAATTTATCTGGATTAGCAATAAATACAGGAATTTTAGATCTAGTTTGTAAAAGAACGAGTAAATAATAATAAATCATAAATCGCTATTCTTTTTTCCATGGCTGTGCAAGTAACAAGGAGTTTTAAAGATGATGGCATGACTTTCTGCTGTTTTAAAAGTCTGACTGTCGCCTTAGAATACTTTGCTCTTATACCAACAACGAAATGAGTAATGTGTCTGAGTGAGTTGTGAAAATCATGTGAGATTTTCAATAATTCATTACCTAGTAGATATACGATACGAGGTAAAATGAGGGAAAGGAATTCAGCAAACAAGAGAGGCGGTTAGTAGGAAAATATTATCACGTTTCCTTCATTGTGTTTACCTTAGCAATGATGGCAGGATGACAGCAATATTTTGATAGGGGTATCGGTGGATAAACCCATCTGATTTAATTAAATAAAACGCTTGGAAATGTGGCACGGAAATGTTGAGTTTTTCACTCATTCGTCTGTATAGAGCACAATCTCGCTCCTCTGTTGTTTTTTTATTATTATTTTCTGTTCTCTCCGCCGTTATTCGAAACAGATGAGGCGTGTAACAAAATTAGCGAAATTCGATATGACTGCGACCTATCGAAGTGAGCAACCAACTGAATGCAATTGTTTTGATATACAGGTTTCGACGTTTTTTGTCTGGTAACCTGATAGAGAACTCCAAGGAACATTTTAATTTTAGGAACACAACAAATCACACAGATTTCGGTACGCAGTGTCGTTCACTTTATATAGCTTCTCCAGACTAGTCTTGCGAACTGCATTTCGTAAAAAAAGAAATCCGGTATCGAGAATTTACCAGAAATGAGTGCTTTAAAAATATGATCTCGAAAAGAAAATCTTTAGTTTTCCATTTTCTTCTAGAACTTTTTCAAGAAAGTCTCTGCTCATATATTTTTCCATTTATATGGAAAAATTTCGAATAGATTTAATTTTCTCAAAAATGACTTTTGAAGAGTTTTCCTGAAAATACGGGGTGCATTCAAGTTATAACACCTATTTTTTCAGGACTGGGATTAGATAGGAACTTCTGTTTTTTTTTTTTTTTTTTTTTAACTTCACGTGGACTCTGTGTGAATGCGTGGCAGAGATGGCAGTACTGTACAGGACATGGAACTCTAGTATCAGCGACGAGAGTTAGGACTTTTGGACACTTAAAATGACAACGTTTTTATTGCAAGAACAGAGAGTTATCATTCGTTTTCTCCATTTTCGTGGTGTGACACCTACTGAAATTCATCGCCAGTTGAGTGAGGCACGTGGTGAAGGTACAATGGATGTGTTTAATGAGCGTTCATGGGTGCGACAGTTCAATGAAAGCGGAACATCGTGTGACAACAAACCAAGACAGTCACGGCCTCGCATCAGCCGGTCTGACGACATGATCCAGCGAGTGTAGAACGTTTTTTGGAGGTTCGCCGATTGAGCGTTGCAGACATTGCCTCCAAAATTGGCATATCCATGGGGTCTGTGTACACAATCCTGCATGAAAATATGAAAATCCGAAAAGGGTATTCCAGAACGACGCAGGAGTTTCTTCGTGACAACTTTTAAGTGAATGCTCATGCTCCCTACTCACCTGACCGGTTTCTAGCGATTTTTGGCTGTTTCCCACGATGAACGACACTCTCCGTGTTCGCAGATTCACTAGTCGTGTCGCTATTGCCTCAGCGATTTTCCAGTGGTCAAAACACAATCCTAAAGAAGCATTCGCAGCGTCGACGTTGTGAAATATGTGTACGGCTACAGGGAGATTACGTTGAGAAGTGACTTAGTTTCACATTTTTCTTGTGAATATTTTGTGAGGAAAATAATTGGTGTTATAACTTGAACGCACCCCCTATATATTTAAGATATTTTCATGAATAATGCAAGGAAATATCTGGAAATAGGCTCTGAAAGGTCACGCTGTTTCATCTATGGCCCACATTTTGGAGACCCGGGTTCGATTGCCGTGGCCGACCTATCTGAAACATGTAATTTTTCGGGGGTTTTCCTGGGTCCTAAGACGAGTAGATCCCCTAATTTCCTGTTCTTTCATTTCATCTGCATTATTATTTCACATCATCTCCCATCTGGTGGTTTCTTTCAAGGCAGAAAGTGCCGGCGGTTTTCTCGGCGCTGCATGGCAGGATGTTGTACTCCTGGTAAGAACTCTTCTTTTTCGGTAGAACGGTTTCCGGTCTCCGGGCTGACCTGGTTGGCCGTTTCCCGACCATGGCGCTTGGGATGCTTGTTGTATTGTTCTGCCAGGAGAGTTCCCAACTGATAAAGGTTAGGGCCCTGCTCTCTTCACTGTCTGACCCTTGGATCGACCCTCTGTCGCCTCTCTCCTCATCCTTCCTCCACTTGGGGCTTAAATACAATAAATCACAGGTTTCGATGCCGAATCCCGTCCGCAGTAATTTTAATCCTAGCTATGGCTTTTGGGTTTTCAAAATTAACTGGTATGGTATTATATAGAGCAGAGAAATAACTACATTTTTCCTCATCTTCATGCAGCTAAAGCAGTGATAAAGCAATGATAGAAGTTTTAGCACAGTGCATAACAGATATTAGACATTAACTATCCTGTTCTCTTGCCAACATAAAGTCGATCGGTCAGTGCCTGAACTGGTAGCCGACTTAACGATTTTCAAATGTTTGGATTCTTGTACTATTTATAATAATGCAGGAGAATTAGTACTGTAAAAATACTATGTAAACAAAATTAATTTTTCATACACATGATGTAACACCTTTTGATTGTTAGAAAAAAGCTGCCTTCTACGCTATCTAAGATGTTAAAATAAAAGAAACAAATACCTATAAACTATATGTTAAATCCCTCTTGAGTTTTTGATATCAAGATTTCAAAGATAGGACATTTAATTATCCCCTTTATTAACTGTCAATATTCCAAGTGTTCTAATATGGGTAAGCATTTAAAAGTACTTAAGAAGACATAACCAAAGTTAACTAAATGGGAACACAGAGAGTTATTTCCCTTCGGGTTTGTAACCAATCTGGAATTCCCCCTTTGTCAAGCTGGATGATTGAGGATTTTTCCTCAAGACAAAGGACGAATGTCTTACAGATGTTGGACCTTAATTAACTCTTAGGTCTTCTTCTCTGGAGATAGGATTTGCCCAACAATGTCCTAATTGCTTCTCTTTCTATAGCCTGTTCTAAGAGAAAAATTTAATTTATTTTAGCGAAATCCGGGACTGAAATTAACAAATGTAATGTTGAAGTAAATTTATTTAAACTTTGTGCACCTTTTCGTTAAATGAAGATAAATAAGAGTTAGTAATTAAATTTTCTAAAGAATTACTTCCCAAGAGATTTTATAAAAGTGAGAGACAAAACTTTGAAGTTAAAATTTGAGGTAGAGGAATAAATACATTTTACGTATTTTTTTTTAACTTAACAGCACGAGGTACTGGTTTTAAACCGTATACAAGTATGCGCAATTTATCTTGAGCGTTCGCCTCCCAAGTCCTCACTCGGTAGGTTTCGGACAACTCCGTAAACACACATGACAACTTAGAAACATGAAATGCGCTATACTAGTACACTACACTAGTACACTCTGATATCTAGTGACTAATATGCTAAGCTTTTACGCGCGCTCTTTGTTTTCTGTGTGCATTGGTTTTGCGCAAATTTGAGGTTAATTACTACAGCTTAACCAGTTTGTAATTATGGCTGAGAACACACCAAACTCATCATCATATGTACCTTCCGAGCAGCGAACTCCGACTCGGAAACATGCACATACAGTCATGCATAGTGATGGCCGCAAAATAACAGCTAAAGTTACAGAAAGTTGCGATATAGAAAAGGATAACAAACAGCTAATGTTCCCATTCAGCAAATCTGCTTACACAGGAAAAAGCGTCAGCACAGTCAGGCGTATTAAATCGTTTTGTACATCTCATCCCAATGAATCTCAAATAAACGTTAGGAAAAAGCAAGTAAGGCTGTGATCAGTGTATGGTAATAACTAATAGTGATGTTTTCTTTCTTTCTTATTTTCCCTTCAATCCCTTCCTTTTTGGCTTTCTCCTTTTCCTTATATCTTGCTCTTTTATCTTTCGTTTTCTCTTGCTCTGAGCCCTTTGTATATTTCTACATAGCTTTCTATTTCCCTTCCATTACCAAAGCTACACCGGTATTTAATAGAGGCCAACAAACCTGGAACAAGACTTACCTATGTAGTGGATGTTATGGTTCTCGAAAGGGGACACACTATTACTCATTTACCTCCTTATAACTGTGATTTGAATACAACTGAACTGGCGTGGGCAAAAATAAGGAACGTTTTCAAAGGACACAACGTTACTGGTGATATGTCAGCCACAAACCTGCAGAAACTTGCTATAGAAGCATTCTCTTCTGTAACTGCGATGGATTGGGGAGGATACTAAAAGAAGGTCCAAGAAGTGGAAATGAAATATTGGAGAAATAATGGTGTAATAGAAAATGCGATTGATGAAATTATCATCAACACATCATCGGATACTAGCGATGAAACTGATGCAGTGGACTGAGAAATCGAAGAATCATAAAGTGAATGAGTGAGCATAACATTTGTTTACTGATTTTATGTGATTCATAAATACTAAGTATATAAATATACAGCTTATCGGATCGGGTTCAATTTAATGTTTGTCCACAGATGTCACACTTTTGGCGCATACCTTCGCTTATCTTATACGCTATTTTGCTGAACTGTGTTTTTCAAGGTTGACCACAGTATAGAAACAAAAGGGTGTTAGGTCTCGCAACTTCCCCTCTACCCGCACTACACCGTAAATCCAGCGCTCTTCTTATCTTGCGCGTACTGTATGTACCTATTTTAATTTTTGTATCGTTTCAGACCTTTTAAATTAAGAAATAGCAGGTGTGTTTGTACAAACTAGCATGATTACAAAACGAATATGAATATAGCAGACAGAAATGATGTACTGAAATAGTATGAAAATGATTCCAGAAATAATGTAATTCCACTATTCGGGATTATAAGATGGTCCCGCGCCGTGGCGTGTTACCAAGGAATGCGCCCGGTTTCGATTCCACCCTGGGTGGGGGTGCAGATTTTAAGTCCCGGAAATGGGACCGGTGTCCACTCATCGCGAGGAAATTGAGGAGGTGCGGTAGGAAGTGAACCCTGGCGTAGAAAGCCAACTTTCTGGCTTGGTGTGCCGTAATGCTGACTACATCTATCTGTATCGGTTGGGTGGTCGCCCACCTCTGTGGGCGTGAGACCGGTAGTCGGGTTGGCCGACTCTGGCCTGCTGTCACGACATGGAAATATGGTAGTTACTGCAGGTAAGAACGGGAATGACTATTCTGTTCACACTTTTGGACTACCCTTCCTGGGTGCTGGTTTACAGGTTTACGATGCATGTCTTCTGTGGTCATTGATTTAATTTGATATAATAACATGGTTCAGTACGATCAATTAGATTTTTCTTAGTTACACGATTTGTAATTAATTTCTAAAAACATAACCAAATAACTCATTATGGCCAATATAGAGTGATAACTTAAATGACGTGTTTTTATCGTACTAAGGTTTGATTTAGCATCTTCATTTGTTTCTAAGGGTACTATTCATTTGTATCAGAAAATATCATTCAGAGAAGACAGTTTTCAAAACGAAGTAGGGATAAAAAATGGCACATATTTACGCTTGGGAGTTCTCAGATTCAAAAGGGGATAAAATATGTTTCTGAGTACGATTACTTTACTTAAGGTATTTCTTTTTCTTCGATGAAATGTTCGCAGTTTGGTGTACAGAGTTACAGATATACTTGCCATAGTTTGACAACTTTTAGCGTAGAGCTGTTGTTATTTGGTTGCTTCACGCAGTGTTAAGAAAAGCATATTTCTTTCTGCCAGGTATTACAACCTGGTTCTCAAGCATTAATGTATGTATTAGACTTTCTCTGTCCCTTCTGGATTTTCAGTGAAATATTACATTATAAAAATTAATAAATGTTAGGTAACGACAAACAAGAAACCAATCTTTGGTAAAAGAAGTTTGTAAAACGTATTTAAAAATGAAGTTATATGCAACAAGCAACATTTCGATGCCTGCACATATACGCACAAACCTGCCAGCTGTTTCAGTGTGTAACGTAAGGTAAGTGGCAAGTGCTTCGGCCCAACGAGGAAGCCTCCTCCCCGCCCTTCGCAAAACACCTCACATTCCACATCTAACCCACCGGAAACCTATAAAATCCCATAATATCTAACTTTTTCCCAGTTACAACGCAAGTTTTTTTTTTTAATCTTCCTTAATATATAAGCTGAGGCTTTCTCGGTCGGCGTCTTGAAGATAAATGTTGTGTTCCGGGCTTATGGGCCATGATCTAGAAGTTCTTAAGTGAACCGACGCTTCACCAGGATGCGCCTAGCATCATCATCTTCGACTTCTGACCCTGATGATGCTAGGCGCAGTTCCTGGCGAAACATCGGTTCACTCAAGAACTTCTAGACCATGGCCCATAAGCCCGGAACACAACATTCATCTTCACTTCCTTAGAAATTAGGAACCACTCCACCATACTCCAGTTCTTCGGCGTAAGAGAGTTCATCATGCGCGGCTTCAATACAAACTGCTCCACAAGTGCGCGCCTTCGACCGGGTCTGGCATCCCGGAATTTCGAGCAAATTAATAGAACTACAATTTTCTGACACCCTCATAAAACTCATAGCTAACTATCTCATGGGTGGCTACTTCACGCCACACCGAGACCCATTTAACGGTATAGACGAAACCGTCTTCACGTCCCTTCCGCCGCTACTTCCATCACATACTGGATATCTTCAAGACTAGGTCACATTAAAAATCGCAAGCAATTATCTTCACCTACTGAAATTCTCAACAGCACCCAACACACCACCTCTCAGCTCACGATATTTGGATATCCTCGACCACCTATCTGGGCCTCACCTACATGAAAAGACAACATCCGCCTGTACCAAAGCAGCTGGCTGCATAGCGCCGGAAGCTGTGTCCATTAATTAACCATAAAATCTCCCTAAAATTAGACGACCGTCTCACTGTATGCAAGACGACCCGTTCTGGCCTCCGTAGGGGGATAAGTCCTCCGTACAGCCATCCCCTGCCGACAAACTTCAGAGCTCATGATCCACGCAACTGAGCCACCAACATGCATGTCTAACTACCCTCCGACGCTAACCTGTACATCCCATACGAAGACACGCAAGACAATCACAATCGGCCCCTAATCCCTCTCTGATATACATCTCACACACAACACCGACGCCATCCATGTACGTGCACACCTCACCCGCGTAACCAGCTACCCCCACTGACATCCACCCTTTCTTATTTGCAGGGATTCCCTCATTCGACACAATCGGATCATGCAGTACACCTCAGGCCGCCAGTACGTTGCACAGGACATTGCTAACTTCTTGACGCGCTCGTATCCTTGGATATCATCAAGTAAATAAACCATTCTAACTAGGCTGCTTCCACGGAACCCGACTAACACCAGCACGAACACTAAAAAGCATTCCCCACCCTGATATGAAGAGGCGATATAACCAAAGATGATCCTCACATGGGTTGACGGAGCACTTCAACGGCAAATACGATGGTTATCCTTTAAACTTTATACCTTCTCTTTGGTCACATAGATATTTATCCCTCGGGTAGTCGCGTGATGATTTTTGACGTGAGTGGTCGCTTGGGATACATATGTAGCCCGTATAAAATTCACTTTACGCATCCTGTTTTAAGGATCTTCTGGGATATTCCAGTATTTCTTTATAGTATTTAATTTCATTCAAATTGAGTTTTATAGACAGTTTATAGATAATTTGATATTATATTATACTATGTGTCGCCTAAAATATACGGTAATCTCGTTTATAGTGCTCCTTTACATTCCTAAATCATATTTATCAAGTTAATAATAGTGAAAGCAACAATATCTGATACAGAATGTATTAAATGTTTACATTGCTCCAACAGTCACCACATGAATGTGTAGTAATAGTCTGAAAATATGAAACAAGCACAAAATTACTATTTGTTTACAATTCCTCTTGTAGACACTCGTTACACACTCTTTGGAATGATTTTCTTTGACACATGCTGCAACTTTACCTTGCAGATTGTAACGGGATTATATTTTCGTTCATCTTCAACTAATAAGAATCAAGCCAACTTCTTTGTAATATCCAAGTCAAGTTTTAATCTAATAAGAGTCATGAGATCTTTCTAAGGTGTGGACGCGGATTTTTGGTGAAAATAAAATTTAGATGAGTCCAATTTTGTTATATATTATTTAATTATATAATATAAACTACGATTCACTCTTTTATATTATAAATATTGAATAACACTTTTCGAATCTTATTAATTTTTCTTTACAATTATAATGATCGTAACATCTTAAGTCAACTTCCTCGTTCCCCAGCAAGACACAAGATTCTAACACTTTTTTAGATTATTGATTTTCTTGTCCCCATAGTGATTCCCACTTTATTTTGTGATTGGCCGATTCACTGACACGTCATCACACCACGTGATACCACTACTACTTCGGCCAATCACACAACTACATACATTTTTATATATTTATTATTCCTTCGAACATTACTAAAAAATACTGTTACAAATGCCCTTCTTCGAAATATATGGAAAATAACCAAATAAAGGAATTAACAATTAACAATCTGTTTCCATATATTTCGAAGAACAGCCCCAATTAACAATTTTGTTTACACCAATATTACACAACATCAATACAACATACATAAAATATAATAATATACCTACATTGGATAAAATATAATAAATGAACATTTAACAACAATTTCACATTATTACACAAACATAAAACACAACAATAAATTAACATTAATTAAAATACAACAATATATTGATGTTTAACAATTTTTTTTTTATTATTATTATTTAACACACACATAGTATATATTCAATATTGTTTCAATTACTGTCAATGCTTTTGAAAGGTTTCATTAATGTCTTATGATATCTTCCCACAATCTTATTATTCGAATCTTGCAATTCATAAGTGTGATCTCCAAATTTGGTTACTACTCTATACGGGCCTTTATAAATTAAGTTCATTCTCCAATACACTTTTCGTCTAGCATCTGAGATGTTAAATGTCTTCACTAAAACCATATCATTTATTTCAGGATCCCATTTGGCCTTTCTTCTTTGTACTTTCTTTAATCTTTTTTCAGATTTTTCTAGTATTCTTTTAAATGCTTCAGCGCATTTCTCTTCATCATTTAGCACATTTGTTTTCTCCTCAAAAGTCGTTGGTACATTTAATATAAGAGGTTCAGGAGGTTTTCCAGTCATTAGCTCTATTGGAGCGAATCTTGTAGTAGCGTTTGGGGTGTTATTTATTATCTTTTCTATGACAGTACAATATTTATACCAACACCGGTGATTTGAATGACACAGTATTCGAAAATAAAAAGTTAAGTCTCGCATCACTCTCTCACAAGGATTTCCTTGTGGATAATAAACCGAAGAATTATAAATTTTGATATTGTTTTTCTTCATCTCGGATGTAAACAATTTACTTCGATGAACTGTGGCGTTGTCTGAAAGTATGGCTTTTATTTGCCTATATTCTGGTATCCACCCCTTTAAAATTTTATTGACACATGTTTTACTCTTAATATTTTGAACAGGGTAAATTTTCACAAATTTGTCAAACATCACAAAAATGTATTTACAATTATATTGACTAGCCGGCATCTCCCCGTGAGCATCGATCGCAACTAATTCATTCTTTTTATCTCTGATGATGGTCTGAGGTTCAAAATCATATTTGATGTTTATAGGTTTAGCTCTTTGGCACAGTTCACACGTTGAAATTAATTTCCGTACTTTCCTATCAATGTGCTTTATATATAGCTGTTCTTTGATGGTCATGGAAGTTTTCTCGCATCCAGAATGAGCTAGGTGGTGATGAAATGAAGTGATTACACTTTCTTCTAAACTACTGGGAACTATAACCTTCCATTTTTTTATCACATCTCCATGTAATTTATAAAGTACACCATTTTTCTTGGCTATGGTGCAATTCGCAGCATCTTCAACTGCTGGAGCCTGTCGCAACAATGCAGATAATTTCGAATCATTTTGTTGAATTTCCGAGATATTTTTAAATTTTAGAGTAAGATTTCTATCGCATGTAAAATTTAACTCGAAAAGTTTTATCTCATGTTGAGATTGTGACAATGTCTCTGGAATTTCTCCATGCATTTTCTGTCTCGACAACAAATCACTAAATATATTATTCTTTCCTGAGATGTGCCGAACCTCAATATCATAGGAAGTAATTTCATGTATGTAACGAGATATTTTAGAGCTAGTTAGTTTACATTTTTTTATAAATGATAGACTAATATGGTCAGTATATACAATGACTTTAGTATTGTACACATATTGCCTAAATTTTTGCAAAGCAAAATATATAGCTCCTATTTCTAACTCCGTAATACAAGTGTTAGATTCATTTTGGTTCAAAACTCTTGAAGCAGTGGCAATTACATGATTATTCCCATCCAAATCAGTTTGAGTTAATACTGCTGCATAAGCATGGATACTAGCATCTGAATAGATGTTAAAGGGTTGGTTTCTAATAGGTCTTTCCAAAAGAATGGCGTTTTTAAATAACTCTTTAATGTTTTGAAAAGACTGTTGGTGTTTTTCTGTCCACTTCCAGACTGAATTCTTCTTCAAAAGTTCTCTCAAAGGACTAAGCTCCTTGGCATAATTTACCACAAACTTACTTTCATACTGTAGTATGCCAATAAATCTTCTTAGTTGTTTAATATTCTTTGGTGGTGGAATAGATTCAATGGATTTTATTCTATCTGGATTTGGTGCCATACCTTTTTCGGATATTATGTACCCTAAAAATTCAATTTCTTTGGCAATAAAACTTGATTTATCCAAATTTATAGTCATACCACTTTCAGAAAATTTTGTAAATATGTAATTCAGATGAGATATATGTTCGTCGAAATCTTGATCAAAGATAAGAAAATCGTCTATATATTGAATAGCAAACTTCTCAATTGTATCTCCAAAAATATTATATAAGGCTCGAAGTAATGCACTTCCACTTGTTGACAATCCAAAACCGCATGTTTTGAACTGGTAAATTCTCCCTCCAAAATTAAACGCAGTATATTTTCTAACTGATTCATCCAGGGGAATCTGCCAATATGAGGACACCAAATCTAATTTCGAAAAATATTTTCCACGCTCTAACTTAGATAGCACTTCATCCACTCCAAGAGGCCTAAAATGGTCTGGTTGGGTTAATGAATTAATTTTTCTTGCATCAATTGTCATACGCAATGAGCCATCTGATTTATGAACCCAACATAGAGGATGTAAGTAAGGTGAGTTAGAAATTTCTATTATTCCATTTTCTAACATTTTATTTATCACCTCTGATGCTTGCTGTCTTATAGCTATGGGTAAAGGTCTGCTTTTATGTGTATACGGAGCAGTATCATTCACTTTAAATGTGTGAGTATATTTGTTACACAGTCCAGGTTTTGAACTAAAGGCTTTTCTGTTCTTTAATATACATAATTTCAGCTGTTCTTTTCCCGCTTGATCTAGATTGTATGTGTTTTCTAACTTTACTTGTAATATTCTCTGGAATTCTATTTCTTCCTCCACTTGGCTTCCGCCATTCTTATCTTGTATTGTATATAATTGGCAACAATGCTTTTCAAGGTCAGTTACATTATTTTGCAATCCATCAATAATTAAACTCTTCCCACAATTTTCATTTTCCTCGTATTCAATATTACCATTTTCTTGCAAAAGTATATCTTCTACAAAAAACCTTTCATTATTTATATTATCCATATTCACTTCTTTTCTTCCATCTTCTTCCAATAATTTTATTACTAATAAATCATTTTCTGTCTTAACCTTCATTTCATGCATTTCGAAATTCAATACACTTTGCCATTCATATAATAAATCATTACCCACAATTACATCTCTTGCCAAATGTGGAATTACCAACGCAATGAAATTGAAATTCCATTCACCTATTCGCCCCTTAATTAATACTTGATATTTAATCCTATCCTTTTTCTTCCCAATTGCAGTACTGCAGTAAACGTTACACACATTTAAATATTCCACTTTATAGTTAGCTAACAGATTTTTAAACAATTCCTCACTTATCACAGTAGAACTGGCTCCAGTATCAATTAAGGCTGTATATTCTTTATCCCATAGGTAAATAATTATCTGAGGTGGGTTAACTAATTCCTTATTTTTCTGCAAGAGAGTGAGCTTATTTCCGTTATCTTCAACTTTCAATTCGCCCTGTGTCATCCTCACCGAACCACTTTCCAGAGCACAAAATGATTTGGTTTTTAGTTTTCCGTCTCCCTCTGATTATTACTTTCATTGTTGGTTAGGTTGGTACTATCGTTTATATTCACATCGTTCTCTGTGCTTTGTGTATTTTCGACTCTTTCATTTTGATTACTTCTTTCAAATCTCACACCCCTAAAATCTCTTTGATTTGCACTAAATAAACTAGTACCTCTACCCCTATTAAAGTTACTTATTCGCTGATTATTTCCTCGATAAAATCTTACATGGTTTATGTGATCATTTCTTCCAATTCTCGTCGACTGATTGTTATGATAATTCCTTTGCATATTATTTTGAACTCCCTTTCCTGTTCCGGGAATTACAGATTCATAAGTTCGTCTAGGATCATAACCTCTTCCTTCAAATCTTTGATTTCTCACGGGTGCCCCGCCCCAATTTAAACTCGTCCTATTATTCCTATTATTTGTAGGTTGTGATTCCTGTCGATTTCTTCCTCGCTCAATATGGACGTTATTATAGTTACCATCACAGGATGTAGTATCATTAATGAGGTTATGTGCTTCAAATTCGGATAATAATTCAATCATATCAGAGAAATCGATAGGCTTAGCCACAATTAAATGATTTCTGATATGTGGTGGATAATGACGTATTAGCATGTTGACAATTTCTGTCTCAGAAATTTCGGGATTGATCAACTTACTTTTGTTTGCTAATTTTAAGAAATATTCAGTCATAGAAATCCCTTTTTTAAACTCAAACCTACCCGTTGCTAACTCAACTTTTATTCTTCTTTGTCTCTCAGGTCCCCAAAATCTATTTATAAACAGATTTCTGAAAGTACTGTATGTTTCATGTGAAGCCAAAGTTAACCTTAACCACTCAAGAGCATTTTTCTTCAAACAGCGTTTTACTATTACCATCCGAAATTCATTGGGAATTCTCTTAATACGGAAATATTCTTCCAATTCCCTAAGAAATACTTTTGGATTATCACCTGATTCCTCATCAAAACTTGGTGGACTAATATCATTTAGTGAATAATGTACACATTCATTTTGACCTAGACTGTGGAGTTGTGTGTGTGAGGACATGTTTTGTGTGTTTCTGTGATAGTTAATATCATTATCTGGACTCACAAAATCACTACATTCACTTACTACATCACTAGACTTCTGATGATTGCTTAATTCACCTGGTAAGTCACAATCGTTTATATTTGTAATTCTAGACATTTCTTTCCCGTTATTTACTTTTCTAGCCTGTAATGCAATTACAACTTGTGTCAGTTTTCCTAAGTTATCCTTTTCTTTTTCAAAATGTTCTTTTACCTCTTTAATTTGCAAAATTACTTCTTCTTTTGCTTTACTTATCTCATCAATTTGTAACTTTATTTCCTCTTGGTGTATCTTACTTTCATCATGTTGTAATTGCATTTCAGAACAAATTACATTGATTCTTTGTTCTACTTTATCTCCTAATTCTTCTCTTTGTTTTTGTGTTATTTCTGCCTGTTGTATCCTAAATGTTTCCAACTCTTTGTTTAATTCCATTCTTATTTCTTGTTTCACAATGTCCTGACCTAACCTAGTTTCCTGAATTATCTCTCTCAACTCATTGACTTCCTTTCTATTCTCATCCTTATTAATCTCTATGATCTGCATAAGCCTTTCCATATTATCCCTACACTCTTTTCTCCCTTCTCTAATCTCCTGTGAAATTTCAGATTTTAATTCCTGTTTTAACTTCTGTAATAAATTAATTTCTAAGTTACTCACATTTTGTGCTAGTTCCTGTCTTACTCCTACATCTAAATCATTCATTTTCTTAGTTAAATCATTTACATTTTGTTCTATTTTAGAATCTAAATTACTCATTTCTGATTTTACATCTTTCATTCTAGAATCTAAATTACTCATTTCTGATTTTAAATCATTTGCATTTTGTTCTATTTTAGAATCTAAATTACTCATTTCTGATTTAACATCTCCTATTTCTGATTTTAAATCATTTGCATTTTGTTCTATTTTAGAATCTAAATTACTTAACATTCTTGTTATTCTTTCCAACATTGACTCATTATCTATACTTAATCTTGCATCCTCCCTATTCATTCCTACACTATCAGTAACTTCTCCTTCCACTATTATTTCTTTTCTACTCGCCATCTTTTTAACTATTTTCTGATTTCTTAACAACATAAATCTACTACTACTATTATTATTATTATTATTTTTTTTTTTTTTTTTTTTTAAATTTCACTCACTTAAACCAGTTCTCGTTTTCTTCTTTCTTCTCTCTTCTTTCTTCTTTCCTTTTAAATTCCCACGGAGCTGCACGATGCACGATCTCCTCTTCTTTATCCTATTCGAGCCCCACGTTGGGCGCCATTTGTAACGGGATTATATTTTCGTTCATCTTCAACTAATAAGAATCACGCCAACTTCTTTGTAATATCCAAGTCAAGTTTTAATCTAATAAGAGTCATGAGATCTTTCTAAGGTGTGGACGCGGATTTTTGGTGAAAATAAAATTTAGATGAGTCCAATTTTGTTATATATTATTTAATTATATAATATAAACTACGATTCACTCTTTTATATTATAAATATTGAATAACACTTTTCGAATCTTATTAATTTTTCTTTACAATTATAATGATCGTAACATCTTAAGTCAACTTCCTCGTTCCCCAGCAAGACACAAGATTCTAACACTTTTTTAGATTATTGATTTTCTTGTCCCCATAGTGATTCCCACTTTATTTTGTGATTGGCCGATTCACTGACACGTCATCACACCACGTGATACCACTACTACTTCGGCCAATCACACAACTACATACATTTTTATATATTTATTATTCCTTCGAACATTACTAAAAAATACTGTTACAAGATTTATATTTGTTTGTTCCACAAAAGTAGCACCTCCCTATTTTGTTGTCAAGCTGTGTTACTTGTGCTCTGCGAACGTCTTCAATTCCGAGGAGAATCTTAGCACGCATTCTTAGTGAGACTGATATAGTGTTCAGTTCTGCTCCTTTTGCTATTGAGGTTTTATGAGTCCACAGGTTACTGTCTCAAGAAACACGGGTCGTTTGATTTTCTTATACTTCTGACTAGCAGGAAAAATACACATGGCAATGATTGTACTGATGTGACCTTTATCTTAGTAGTTATTTCAACAACTGTTACTTTAGTAGTTGCGCGGGCTGCATATGTAGCCCAGCTGTGAGCAACTGAGTTTAATCGCAAATAACAAAAATTCTGTCTCGCTAAAATGTATTATAGCCAACTGACCATTTAGAATACATTGCGTCAAGAAGCTACCAAAACCCCCAGCACCATACAAGCAGGAGGAGATGCGGAATTGCAAAAACAAAATGGCTGGGCTACATATGTAGCCCACGCGACTACTCGATCGTTAATAGGGATGGGTCCTCGATGCTTGCGATATCTCGATATTCACGATACTGACACGGTATGGAGATCGAACGATATTTCAGAAAATTCTCTCGATAATTTTTCCATATTTCGCAGGAAATTCCCCAATTTTTATTTTGTTTTCAATTCACAAAATATTATTGCCGCAAGTACAACATTGTGAATCCTAGAACTTTCCAGGAATATGATAAAACTGCACATTAACATTTTGCAAGAAAAAAATCGTATGTCAAATTCACTGCAATCAGAAATGCAATCAATTCTGTACTTCTGTCAAGAACTCTGGTATAAAGTTTACTAGTATCAAGTTTCAAAAGCTTCTTGTGGGTAGAGTCCAGGCACTACACATGGTTTCAGCTGTTAATCAGTTGAAAACTTTATTCCCTAAATAGGGAATCCATAAGGAACAAATATAACATTACAAATAAGTTCATCTCTGCCCTGAAGAAGATTCTTTTGAAAGCAAGTCATGTTGTTGCCTACAGGAAACATATTGGCATTATCCTTCCAAAGTTTTTGATCTGGAGATCTTAGAGCGAGTTTACTGTTATATTGTGTGATAATTTTTATAAAATTAAGTTTGTGCTTTCTTTGGATCCAGTCGACATAGAAGTAACTTATGAATCTTAGACATGATCGTGCCTTGTTAGGGCCTGCAGCCTCTCACATGTGTATGATAGATGTTGACAGTATCAGCAGGGATAATTACACTCTTCATGGTCTACACCTAAATTCTAGAGGCAAAGAGAAGTTGTCATTTCTAATTGCTGACAGAATTAAGGGCAAAATTCCTGTTGTTGCAAGTAGAAGGTCTTTTTTTAGGTTAAACCAATATAAGCCCAGTAACTCTAGGCAAATTAAATCAATCATCCCTAATAACTTCATGGCAATAAATTCAATTAAAAACACTCCTCTCAAGAACAATAGTAATAGTAATATCAATAATATTAATAATAATCACTGTCTATCTGTATTTCATCAAAACATAAGAGGCATAAGAAACAAATTAGATGAACTAGCTATTAATCTACATACTGAAATTCAACTACCACACGTTTTATGCATTTCTGAACATCACTTGACACAGCAGGAATTTAAGCCAATTTCATTGCAAGGGTACTCTTTAGGAGCAGAATATAGTAGAAAAAATTACATAAAGGTGGAGTTTGTATATATGTTAGAAATGATCTGATCTTTAAAGCTTTAGATTTATCCAGATTTTGCTATGAAAAAGACCTCGAACTCTGTGCAGTTCAGTTAATTGGAAGTAATTTGAACTTAGTCATAGTAGCCATTTATCGATCTCCCTTAGGAAGTTTTCAAATTTTTAAAAACCAATTAGAATATGCTCTGAACTTTCTATTTAAAACAAAAAGAGAAATAATCATTTGTGTTGACATAAATGTAGATTATCTGAAATCGAGTCTTCAAAGGGAACAGCTTAGCTCTTTATTTACCACATACCACATGACACATACAGTTAACTTTCCAACAAGAATCCAAAATAATTCATCCACAGCTATTGATAACATATTTGTAAATTCAGATATAACTAAATTTTGCTCTGTCTCATCAAAATCTAATGAACTATCCGATCATGATGCACAAATTCTAAGGATTGATAAGATAAATTTAAAACTCAAACCTAAATACACATATATTAAATATACGGAAATAAACGAAAATACTCTGAATGAATTCAGTAAGAACCTTAAACTTGAATCTTGGAAACAAACTTATGAGATTAATGGAACCAACAACAAATATAATAGCTTTCTTCAATGCTTTAAAACTCAGTTTGAATTTTGCTTCCCATCCAAGTATAAAAAGAACATTTAACTCTAAAAAAGACAATTCCGGGCTCACTTTAGGAATTAAAACCTCATGCAGGCACAAAAGAGAACTATATCAGCAAGTTAGAATCAGTAACAATTTGTATTTAAAAAACTACTACAAAAAATATTGTGAACTTCTAAAGAAGGTAATAATAGCAGCTAAAGTATTGCATTATAATAAACCAATTCAAAACTCAGACAATAAAATAAAAACTACTTGGAATATAATAAAAAATGTGACACGTAAACACTCATCAGAAAATTGCCCAATAACACTCAATGTTGACAATCATGAAATTGCCAAACCTCATGTAGTTGCAGAATTGTTTAACAAATTCTTTTTGGATGTAACAAAAAAATTAAATATTAATTATGGAAGTAAAGATGCAGCACTAGAATTTCTAAGATCAAGTTTCACAAACTCTGTACCTACATTTAAATTCAGTTTAATTACACCTTCCGAAATAAATAAAATTATTGACTCTTTAAAAATGAAGAATTCTTCCGGTTATGATGAAATAACTACAAAATTCCTAAAATATTGCTCCTCACAAATTAGCATTCCCCTTAGTTTTTTTATGTAATGAGTCTCTAAAGACAGGAATTTTCCCTGACAGAATGAAATACTCAGTTGTTAAACCTCTTTTCAAAAAAGGCGAACGCAATAATGTTTCAAATTATAGACCAATATCTCTCTTGCCAATATTTTCAAAAGTTCTTGAAAAAGTAATGTTCACCAGACTGTATAAACACCTTGAATGTAACAACATACTTGTCAGTGATCAGTGTGGATTCAGAAAGGGAATATCGACTAATAATGCAACTTACAAGCTTACCATGAAGTGTTGACTGCCTTAAATGATAAAAGACATGTAGGTGGAATTTTTTGTGATCTAGCAAAGGCTTTTGATTGTGTTAATCATGACATTCTTATAGCAAAACTGGAATTCTATGGGCTCAAAAATGAACATTTAAGATGGTTTTTATCATATCTAAATGAAAGAAAACAGATTGTTGAAGTAGCTGTCAGTGATATTGGTTATGAAAAACAAACTTCGAACTGGAAAATAGTAACTCATGGAGTACCCCAAGGTTCCGTGTTAGGGCCTTTATTATTTCTTATCTATATAAATGACCTCTCATTTTATATAAAGGACATTGCAAGTACATTTCTTTTTGCTGATGACACTAGTGTCCTGGTAACCAGTACAAATTTAAACGAGTGTATAATTAAAATGAATTATGTTTTGAACTGTATGTCATGCTGGTTTAAAGCAAACAAATTATCTGTGAATCTAGACAAAACAAAATTGGTCAAATTTATAACCTGTCGTACATCACATACTGAAATAGAAATCGGGATTAATGATATGTTATTAGAAGAAATTGACAGCATAAAATTTCTGGGCCTTCAAGTGGACAGATGTTTAGATTGGAAAGCTCACATAAATTATATCTTACCTAAACTTAGCTCTGCCTGTTATGCTATCCGAGAGCTGGTTAATGAGAGTTCTATTGACACACTTAAATTAGTATATTATGCATACTTTAACTCTATTATGGAATATGGAATATTATTTTGGGGCAACTCAGTAGAAAGTAAAAAAAATATTTCTTATGCAAAAGAGGGTTATAAGAATCATTACTAACACCCACACCAGATGCTCCTGTAAAGATCTTTTTACAAGATTGAAGATATTAACGCTTCCTTGCATGTATATATTCTCGATCCTAAAATTCTATGTATGCAATCGTGCCTTATTTGCAACAAATAATGTAATTCACAGAATAAACACTAGACAAATGTATAATATCCATTATCCCAGTGCTAAACTTTCTTGCTTCCAGAAAGGTGTGTATTATGAAACTATCAAAATATTTGTCGCACTTCCTAATGTTCTTAAAGAAAAAGTTGATACTTTCGGTGCCTTTAAAAAAGCTGTTAGAGAGTACCTTTGCTCAAAATCTTTTTATTCTGTACAAGATTATCTGAATGACAAATTATCCTGATAATGCTTCTGTAGCTCTATAAGTAGTATTTAACTATTCCAATGACAAATCATTACTTATAAATATTTAATGCAAGCTGAAAGTTTATTTTTAATGTATATGTATTTAATAAATAACAAGAATGGTATCCATTGCAAAAAGGTTGAGACGTACTGGCATAAGCCAAGTGAAAGCTGGTTTAAAAAGTGTTTCATTTTGTATCATATATATATATATATATATATATATATATATATATAATTATCCCTGCTTTGTTTTCCATAATGTTGTTCATATTGCCTGTGTACTATAATATGTGTCTTATGTTAACTTTTATACATATATAGGCTATTAAGCTTTATACCTCTGGACATGTTCAATGTTCACAGCCTTTTCTGGCTACAAGTGAACCTACTGAACGCAAATCAATCTAATCTAATCTTTCAAGGCACAGCTTTTGTTACAGAGAAAATATGCAATTTGCGACAGAAGTATACTGTATTCTTAATTAGAAGTACCTCACTGCAGCTAGCCGCTAAATATTTAATTATTGTACCTGCAACAGTTATCTCTGAAAGACTATTTACCACAGTACGACTCAAATGTGACAGAAAAAGCACAGTCTTGACCTCGAAAGACTGAAAATGAAAGTATTTTTGAACAAATACTTGTAAAGGTGGACTACTTTGATTTTAAATGTTTAATGTAGAGTTTAAAAATAAGAACACTGATGGTTTGTTAATTTAAAGGTATGGTTCACCAAATCCTCTTTGTACACTATTATTTGGCACACCCTGCTAACGAAGTTTATGACACTTTAAATACTAAGAAATAAAGCAAGATTTCTCACCTGGGGGTTAATGAAAGATGTTGGTTTTGGCACTGTGTCATTACGTTTTAATTGTGGCCATATATAGAGCCAGGAATCAAATAAATCTGATGTTTATCTCATATTACATCCATATTCTATGGAAGAGCAATACCGTTTTTACCCTATGGCATTCTTAAATAAAATCCAAAGTGGTCTTTGCAAAGTTTATTTGTTCATATCTAAATATCTTAATAAGTTAGTAATATATGAAATTAAACTAAGAGTTTTATAGACCCATGCTCCACAAAAGGAAATAGCTTTATCGGTAGTGAAAAAACCACTAAAGTTGTTTAAGATACACAAAAATATTCATAAAATTCTTTCTTATTGTGATATACATACATACATACATACATACATACATACATACATACATACATACATACATACACACACACACACACACACACACACACACACACACACACACACACACACACACACACACACACACACACACACACACACACACACACACACACACACACACACACACACACACACACACACACACACACACACACACACACACACACACACACACACACACACACACACACACACACACACACACACACACACACACACACACACACACACACACACACACACACACACACACACACACACACACACACACACACACACACACACACACACACACACACACACACACACACACACACACACACACACACACACACACACACACACACACACACACACACACACACACACACACACACACACACACACACACACACACACACACACACACACACACACACACACACACATACACACATACACACATACACACATACATACATACATACATACATACATACATACATACATACATAAATTTCGGATGGAGATTGTGTGGTTATACAGAACATAGGAACGAAACATTATTTGCAGCAAGTATGTATTTTGATGGATTGACCGATATAGAATATGATATTAGGAAAATAGAAAACATATTAAGATACTCTAGAAACCAAAAGTTAATGATACTAGCAGATAGCAACTCCAGAAGTAAACTGTGGTACGACGTGCTTACAAATGAACGTGGGAAAACACTGGAAGGATTCATCACCATAAACGACTTACATATCGTAAACGAAAATACAGGAGTGTCAACTTTTGAATCACCAAATGGAAGGAGCTGGATTGACTTGACATTAGTCAACAATAGACTTCTCCGTGACATAACCTGTTGGAACGTAGGAGAAGAAGAGAGCTGCTCGGATCACAAAATAATTTCATTCAAAATAGGAAATAAATCACAAAATCCCACATGGAAGTTTCAAGCCATAAGATACATAACAAAAGTAGAGAAATATAACAAATTCATAAACCTGTTAGCAACAAACTTGACCTCAAATTTTAATTGCAAGAGTAGTAGCGATAACTTGGACCAGGAACTCGCCCAAAAAGTTAACAGTAATTTGAACGCTGATCATCTAACCGAAATATTCCACTCTTCCCTGAAGGAAGCATGCAGAGGTGCATTTGGAGTGGGTAGGTGCAGGAAAAAGGAGTTTAGAGGTAAATCTGTTCCATGGTGGACGGCCGAGCTTACAATATTAAGAAAAAGGGCGAACGCATTAAGACGACGCTATCAAAGAACCATGAACAATGAGCAGCTAAGACACGAAAGAAAAATGCAATATTGGAAAGGCAACCAAGAGTATAGGGCAAAATTGAACACCGAAAAGTTAAGATCTTGGAAGGAATTTTGTAGTGCCACTGACGGAAATAATCCATGGTCAGTTGTTTACAAAATTGCGGCTGGGAAAACTAGAAATCAGATCTCTCTTACTACACTACAGAAAGAAGACGGAACTTATACCGAAGACACTCTAAGTACAATTCAGTACATGCTAGATAAGTTTATCCCGGATGATAGTGAACAGGATGATACTCAGCGACAAAGAGAACTAAGACGACGGGCAACGGAACCAATTGATACACCAAACGATATGGAATTCACGACTATAGAAATATTGTCAGCATTGAGAAACTTCGACACAAGAAAATCACCAGGAGAGGATGGAATAACTAGTGATATCCTGCTTCAGGTTTTCAAGAGATTCCCAATTTTCTTCACAGCCTTATACAACAAGTGCCTCAATAGCGGTCAATTTCCAGAAAGATGGAAGCGTGCAGTAATAGTTCCGGTAATCAAGCCGGGTAAAGAAGATAGCCCAAGCGTAACGAAATACAGACCTATCAGCTTGATAAATATAAATGGGAAAATTTTAGAAAAAATTATGATGAATAGGATTCAGCATCACATCAACACCAGAAATCTTATGAATGATAGACAGTTTGGATTTAGGGCCCAGAAAAGCACGGTAGACGCACTTATGTCTATGAAAACTTTCATTGAGAACAACTTGAATACTTACGGATATATTGCTCTCATAAGTCTTGACGTAAAAGGAGCTTTTGACGCTGCCTGGTGGCCCAGCATATTAAATAACTTAAGAGAACTGAAATGCCCAAGAAATTTATACCAGTTATCTCAGAGCTATTTCAAAAACAGGACAACAAGTCTAAGCACAAATGAATTTAGCACTGAGAAAGAAGCCAAAAGGGGCTGCCCACAAGGTTCATGCTGCGGACCCGGCTACTGGAATATTTTGTACAACTCCCTGCTCAAATTAGTCTATACAAAACGAACTGAATTAATCGCTTTTGCCGACGACCTACTTCTCATGACGAAAGGAATGAGTATATTAGACGTAGAAAACTTTGCAAATCATGACTTGAAGAAAATTGAATATTGGGCAAGAGCAAATAAAATTACTTTCAATGACGCTAAATCAAAAGTATTAGTGATATCAAGAAAGAAACAAGCTGCAAACGAGAAGATAAACATCTATCTTAATAACATAATTATAGAACAAGTAGACATCATGAAATACTTAGGCGTTCATATCGACAAACAGTTCAAGTTTGATTATCATATTGACCAAGTGCATGATAAAGCTATAAGCCTAATTCACACTTTATCTAAATCAGCAAAACTAACCTGGGGACTTGGAAGCAAAGCACTAGAAACAATATACAGAGGAGCTATAGAACCTGTACTGACGTATGGAGCACCCTTATGGGCATCTGCATTAAACAACCCGAAGAATCTGAGAAAAATTCAGAGAATCCAAAGGTTGTTTAACATAAAAATCACGAAGGCATACAGGACAATTTCATTTGACGCATCTTGTGTCATTGCTGGCATCCAACCCATTGATATCACGATTGAAGGGAAAGTCAAACTGTACAACTTCTTGCAAAATAAACAAGACTATGACGCACCCTTGCCCCCCAGCGACTGGAACCACCCTGCAGAAGTACCTGAAGTTAAAGAAGCTGATGATGAAGACTCTATATTCAAAATATACACGGATGGAAGCAAAATAGGAGAGCAAGTGGGTGCAGCAGTTGTAATATTCAAACAAGGGACTTCAATTCGAGAGATAAAATACAAGCTAGACAGAAGATGTACTAATAATCAGGCAGAACAACTGGCCATATTTAAAGCGCTACAAAAACTTCAAAATTTTAACAACACACCGGAGGAAGAGAAGACTGTAGCGATATATACAGACAGTACAGTAACTCTAGCCATTCTGCGGAATAATAATAAACATAACTCCATAGCAGAGAAAACCCTTAATATATGTAATACCTTACAAAGACTAAAATGGAGAATACACTTCAGTTGGGTTAAAGCCCATGTAGGTATATGTGGAAATGAGTTAGCAGACAAACTAGCGAAATCCGCTGCTCTGGACGGAGATCTGCCCAATAGTTACAGTTTGATACCTAAATCTGTAATTATTTCTGAAATACAAGAAACAGGACATCAGGTCTGGCAGAATAGGTGGAATGCCACGGACAAGGGGGCACTCAGCAAATTATTTTTTCCAACAATAAAAGATAGGCTGAAGAGAAAGCTTCCTTTGACACCAATTTTCACAGCAATAACTTCCGGCCACGGAAAAACCAAAGCTTACTTACACCGATTCCATATAGTAGACGATCCAAAATGTACATGTAACAGCTCCCAACAAACCGTAAACCATTTAATATACGAATGTGTAGACAAAAGTCAACAAAGAGCCAAGCTAATTCAAGATGTAACTCTAAATGGAAGCAAGTGGCCAGTAACCAACGAGAGTCTTGTAAAACACCACATAAAAGCATTCTGTAAATACATAAATTCAATTAACCTATAAAGATATGTAAATATGTATAACTTGTGAAATCAACTGCTAAAAGATCTAATGTAATATTAACATGTAAATATGTACAATTTGTAAAATCAAATGTTGGAAAAATGTAATGTAATGCATGTAATACTACTATGTAGTGGGGCATGCTGATTGTTATCAATAAAGAAAAAAAAATACATACATACATACATACATACATACATACATACATACATACATACATACATACATACATACATACATACATACATACATACATACATACATACATACATACATACATACATACATACATACATACATACATACATACATACATACATACATACATACATACATACATACATACATACATACATACATACATACATACATACATACATACATACATACATACATACATACATACATACATACATACATACATACATACATACATACATACATACATACATACATACATACATACATACATACATACATACATACATACATACATACATACATACATACATACATACATACATACATACATACATACATACATACATACATACATACATACATACATACATACATACATACATACATACATACATACATACATACATACATACATACATACATACATACATACATACATACATACATACATACATACATACATACATACATACATACATACATACATACATACATACATACATACGTACAGAATGTTTGAAAACGACACTGAACGAACATATAGAGGTAGTTGCTCAGCTTCTATGTGACACATATAGATAGCTTTTACCGACAATAGAGCCACATAAAAACGTTCAAAAGTGAGTGTAGATTAGGCAGTGACAGGAACAACGACGCGTGCCTTATGCTGCCAAAGTTCGCGGGTATAGGTCACATGCCGTGCCGAGTGCTGTAGCTATTTGTAAACATACCGGCATACTCCGCAGTAGCTTGCTACTATTAAGAATTTCTTTGACTTATGAAACCTCAATAAAGAAGCTATTGCTTAATTATTGCTTATGAGTGTTTGACGTGGTCCAAAGTTCCGTTATTGCAGTCCATTATGGAAAATAAGCTGGTGGACATTTGTAACTTATACCCTATAGATTGAAGTTAATGTTAGTGAGGTTGAGGATGGAAGCATTAAATGATAAACAAAACAGAAAATATCAAAGAATTGTAGATCAATTAACCAAAACTAAATGGCGTATACAATGAGACGAGCATTTTATTTTTCACGTGTTTGGTAATAGTAAATAAAACATTTGTAACTGCAAAGGAAGCTGTTGATATTTACAGTAAGTGATTGAAAGTATCGTACAGTTAAGATCATAAAACATGCTCTGAAGTTAGACAAATAAATATTATAATTAATGCAACTATTTTCACAATTCAAATTTTTAATGAAACTAAATTAATCGTGCGTTCGTTGAGCTCTCTTGAGCTCTTCCATACATCAAAACCATATCCGTTATTTCGGCGTTGGTATAGCGCTCCATATTGCTTGGATTTACTATCTAAGTACGCGCAAAATCCTTCCTGTTAGGACGGAATGTATAGTTTTACACTGAAGAGCAACCTTGCAACTGTCCGAGTTATTAGTCGAATTTTGCACAAGTAACTGCCCTTTGCCCCATTACCTGTAAGGTAGGCTACGGTCACTGATAAAGCGCAATGAGTAATGTTTTTGTTTTCGTGGCCGATGCGTCCCAAAAACAACTTTTGAGGTTCGCACACCAGTGGTTCATGCGCTGCCTATTCACAAAATCATGTAATATTTTATGCTGCATAAAATTATACCTAACAGAACTTCGAAGCTGCGACACCGAAATTCGGACTAGTTAAGATATAAACTATGCAACGGCTATAATAGTTCGGAGTCGTCTCGAAACAACCTGTATATAATATAGTATATAACATATAATTATATAATTGGGTGTCCAGAGTAATTCATAATCTCGATAGAGGCCTTTTGGATGAATTTTTGGTCGACCTAGGTAAATAGTGGAGAAAAAGTGAAATTCAGTGCCAACGTGTGACAAACTGACAACCTTGATTGAACCTCCGACACCTGAAAAGTTCATAAAAGTTTGAGGAAACTCTGACAGGCAGCGAACGAGAAATGGCATTAAATTTGGGACCTTTCCCAGAAGGAGAGTAAAAAAAATTGTGCTGATTATTTAAAATATTTATAAGCATCGCAGCTGTGCAAGTCGGCACGGCGGAGTCGATTATAAATGATTCAACAGGCTTTTTTTTCCCTTCCTCCATGCAACACTTTCATTGAATTAGTCATTTCAAAATGGGAATCCGTTGCTAGGAAATTGTTTTCTGTGAACATGAAGCCACAGAACTCTTTGAGATTTCATGTTTTTGAGACCACGTCTGCCAATGAACAGCATAATGGTATAAAAGAGAAGTTGGTTA
The DNA here is from genome assembly GCA_030765055.1 of Mantis religiosa. NCBI lineage: Eukaryota > Metazoa > Arthropoda > Insecta > Mantodea > Mantidae > Mantis > Mantis religiosa. The sequence goes on along the minus strand of CM060949.1, from coordinate 154,226,077 downwards.
AATTTCATACTTGATAGTCTCGCCTCGATAGCGTATATGGCAGTGCCTCACGTTCAAGAGGTCCCGAGTTTGAATATCGGTCAGGGTGAGTAAGATGGATAAGCTTTCCCTTATCCTGCAAGACGAATGTAGGGAAATCTAAGCTCTATGGACCCTGGACTCATTGGGCATCGTTTCATCCATTTCATTCATCGTCCGATATGACCTAACGTTGGAGGACCTAAATTGAGGGAAAATGCTTGATAAATGAACATCTGAATGTTTGAAGGATTCCACATTAAGATTTTCAAAAGTATCTCCTGCCCCAGACTAGCATTTTGCATGTGAGATTTCTCAGAAATTTCCATTTGTTTAAAATTTGCTTTTGATGATTGCTATTAAAATATGAATTCTTTGAAATACGTAGTGTGGCAAATGAATTGTACGTCTTGAATTTTATGAACATATAACCTCTGAAGTTTTCTTGTTTATGAATGACTTTTGATAAGAATATATGTAAACTAATTGACGAGCCTGTTTACAAAGATGGACAAGACCTATTGACATTATTTTTCACTAGAGAGGTATTTGTATTTTACTACCACAGCTTCATTTTGTTAACCTGAAATTTTTTGCGTGGCATTTTTGCAGCTCTAATAGCACAATAATCAGGGTCTTCACTTAAAACTATTGTTATATACACCATAAAACCATTGTAAAATATAAAATGTCCGCATTAAAAACTAAACTTCGCTTCTGTCCATTTTTGAAACATAGATGCAAGTGTCCGTTGTTGAAACAAATTTTTATTTTTAATTTTGATAAATACCAAATACTTTCCATTCTTGTTATTGTATTTCTGTGCAGATAATGTCTGATTCAGTGCAAGTGTTTTCAAAGCAGTCACATTCAACAGTGTTTTTTTTCTTTTCATTACAACTTTGTATCAAAATACCACTTGATGAGGATTCTCCTTCCACTTACCTCCAAAATGCTTGACTAGCAACTTTACCACATTCACAAGTTTTAGTTAGTTTATTTTGACACCTAATTTTCAAAGCATTTTGCTCCATATTAAGTTTACAAATTGCTCCGAAACTGTTATATTTCAGTAAAATATGTGAATATATTTAAAACACCACAATCACGTCAAAATGCAACCATAAATTGGCGGCCCTGACAGTTATCAATGATTTCCAGCGATTTGATTAGTTCAAACGGCCATGACCTTTTTGACACTGAGCATGGAGGTGTCCGGTTTTGAAACTCAAGAGCATACTTCAACTGTGAAAAATACGTATAAAGGACCATTTCAGAAACAAACGGAGTGCAGATTCAAAAAGAGAAGGCCAATTATGAAATAGATCAATTATTAACTCAGTTTCAAAAAATGGAGAATGTCCATCTTTGATACTAGGCGCCTCAATTGTACGTTCACACCAGACATGTGTAGGACAAGATTTGGAAAGGTCGAGTCAGACAGTAAAAGTTATTGCCATAGCCAGGATTTAAATCACGGATGCCCCGGTGTCTGTCCGGTTGTTCTTAACCACTAATCTACCATGACAACATGCCAGCAGGACAGTAAATTCTCCAACGGATTAAGATTTTTCCCATTAAACCACTAGGAGCTCTAATATACACATGAGATGCATACCTTAATGGCGATTAATTGACTTTATTAGAGATCTGAACTATAAGGTCCGGGACATAAATGTACTTACAGCATTGTAAATTGCCATTAAGGCAGGGAAGAAAAATTAAAACAGAATACGTAGCCCGCTTTTATTTCATAGATGGTAGCGAGTCTGCTTGACATTCAGGAGGTCCCGAGTTCTAATTTCTGTCAGGGTGAGATATCCGGATTAGGTTTATTTTGCGGGAGTTTCCCTAATCAAGAAGGATGAATTGTAATTCTAAGCTCTATGGATCCTGGACTAATTTGAGCATGACGCAGCCCTTGCCACTTACGAACACTGAAACGACATATAACTTGCTATCAGAAAGACATTAACACAAACCAACGAATAACTATAAATAAATGATGTACACAGAATAGATATATGCCATAATGCCAGCATATTCTCCAGAGACGGCCACAGCGACAAGGCCACTCTGCGAAGATCAGTAAACTCCCTTTGCAATCCCTGTAAACAAAAAACCTTACCCTATTGTCTGTTTTGCCCAGTCGGAAACCAACCCATTGTTAAAATCCCATGCGTGCTTCTAACAACAGGCTTCAAGATTTTGACCGTCGCTCAGACCCATGCTTCAGCATAAATTTTTGCATGCTGACCGTTAGAGAAAGCGTCTCTGATATTAGGTCCGAAACTGGAAATTCTGAACACTGATATCAAGTGGGGATAGCTACCAGCCAATGAAAAATTGATATTTGTTCATGTGATTTTTCCAACTCCAAAAAACACCTAGAGTGGGGCAATTCAAAGTGATGGCGGAAAGTACGTTTTACTAGTAAGATCACTTCGGTCCTGAGTTCTACGTGAGACGGACGCGTATTCGGCACCACCTAGTACACTTCCGCGCCATGTCCTGAAACAAAGTGCAATATCTAACTATCTCTCCAGTGAGAGTTAGGCAAAGAGTAACATATAGGGAAGACGATAAATATATCTAGTTCGACTACGCAGTGCTATTGCCTCTGCGCACCACAACACAATATTGACAGTGACGCTAAACACAGCGACCTCACGGACGACGACTTCACGGTGGCGAGCAAAGGGGTCTAAGGACAACAATAAACTTCTGTCTACCAGATTCGAGGTGTCATCATTCAAACCACAACCACTCAGGACGCATCCAATCTACGAAGTACAGATGAGAGTTCTCATGCGGGAGCTACAAGTCACCTCGAACCGGTTACAATCTCTCTTTCCCTAACCTCCGCACGCCACCAATCCTTAATTGTGAGGCGTTGAGCACAAAGAAAAGCTCGACGTGGTCCGCTACGGGTCGGACCGCCTCAATGATCATTTCATTCATCGTTCAATGTGACTTAACGTTTTAGGACGTAACATTGAAAACAAATCAATACAGAGAATTGCTCGGAAATGGTTAATGCTATAAAATCACAGATTGTATACCTCTACGAAATATTGAGTTTTGCGTGGTAATAATTTGTGAGTAATGAAAAGTATTTATGTAGAGTTCCTGATAGTTGAAAATGTATATTTTATCCTGTACAACCAGTTTAGACATACGGTACTTTAATGAACTCATTATAGCAACTTACAAACATTACAAAAAGAAAAAAAATTCCTATATAAAGGATCTTTGTGATTTTTTTATAATTTTATGTACAGGACTTTCAAACAGGTATTTCCAATGACGGATGCAATATGATATTTTCTCTATAGCAACTCTGCCTATGCCTCCATGGTGACGTGATAGGATACTAAGGGTGATGCGACATAACAAAGGGAACTCCCCGGAGGAGGGTGGCCCATAAAGCCGGTTCCAGTCCTTCCCTAGTGGGACCTCACCAGATCTTTCCTAGCGACCTAGGGGAACCGCCGAACTGTAGGGTTTAAACATACATCTGTATAAAGCCGTGCCTCTGCACCCTCGGACCGAACTTCCGTTTACGAGTAAATATGCAATTACAGTTTCATAAAGACGGCAATGATATAAACAAATGCCGGTGATTTGGCAGCTGTGATATTATCCTATTGATTACAATGCAGGCGGCAGTGGAGCCAACACGACGATGCCAAGACCACACAAAAGAGCAGTTCACTTCCCGTTCTCCTGTAACTTGCCTAGCTTTCTAGAAGGATGTACCTCCAAACAGGGCTGTCCAGCACATTTCAGGGATGTCAACATAAATCTCCAAGTGAGAATTCCATAATCACTTCTCTTTGCTATGTCATTCAGTGTTTTGTTCCAAATAAAAGGATCTAAGAAAAGATACATGTTCTCTACTCTTGTACGAACTATTCTAACAAACGGTTATTTCTATATCTATTTCATTGAATCTACATAGAGATTGGAAAATTCAAATAAATAAGCAGATAATATCTAGGAAAAGATTCATTCTACAGGAAAAATGTATTCCTCATAAATTTGCCACCTTAATGAATTCTACACTTTTTGTGTAGTATAATTTTTTTCTATATCTTACGGATTACTATTTACGTAAAGGCCATTCAAAGATAAGAAGACTCCGGAACACGTTCCCAGAAAACTCAGGACCAAATTATAATATTTTAATAAAAACATTAAATCCATTTTTATATTTTGAACATATCTTGATGGTTAGTGTAGTTTCGTTGACTTGTTAGTCACAGTATAATAGATAAATGTCCTTAGTTGCGTAATTTCCTTCCTGCATTATACGGTACATTCTGTAACACGCATCTGCTTATTAGGTTCACGAAGTATTGGATTCTACCCCAAAACATAAATATGCATGATTTGTGGCCCAATATGTCTCTGTGGAGGGAATGAAACAGAAATACATAAATTAGAAGACAAAACTTCGATAAATACCTAACTTGGCATTTAAGTAAACCACCTTCCAAACATATGACAGGATTTCCTCCACTACAGTTATAATTTCTTGGAATCTTTCTTTGTTTCATCAAAAACGACTCAAAGAATTTATGGTCACATAAGCATTACTCACCCATATAGCAAATACAATATATTTCTTGATTTTCTGAGAATAGTCTGTGATTTTCTCTTCTTTGTTCTACTTTTGTTCGGTTGGCCTGCGTAGATGGTAGCGTGTCTGCCTCAAGTTCAAGAGGTTCCGAGTTGAAACCTCGGTCAGGGTGAGATATCTGGATAAAGGTTTTCCGGGGTTTCCCCGTTTTCTGAAAGATTAACCTCTGGTAATTCTAATCTCCATGGGCCTTGGGATCATTTGAAAATCAGTTCATTCATCCTCCTATAAGACTTAGCGTTGGAGGTTTCCCCTTATCCTGAAAGATGAATGTTTGGTGACTCTAAGTTCTATAGACCCTGGGCTCATTTGCATTTCATTTTATTCATCGTCCGACATGACTTAACGTTGGAGGTTTTCTCTTATCATGAAAGGCGAATGTCTGGTAACTCTAAGCTCTATGGACCATGGTTTCATTTGTACATCATTTCCTTCACAGTCCGATATAACTTAACATTGGAGGTTTTCTCTTATCCTGAAAGGCGAATGTCTGGTAACCCAAAGCTCTGTGGACCATGGTTTCATTTGTACATCATTTCCGTCACAGTCCGATATAACTTAACATTGGAGGTTTCCTCTTATCCTGAAAAGCGAATGTCTGGTAACCCAAAGCTCTGTGGACCATGGTTTCATTTGTACATCATTTCCTTCATAGTCCGATATAACTTAACATTGGAGGTTTTCTCTTACCCTGAAAGGCGAATGTCTGGTAACCCAAAGCTCTGTGGACCATGGTTTCATTTGTACATCATTTCCTTCATAGTCCGATATAACTTAACATTGGAGGTTTTCTCTTACCCTGAAAGGCGAATGTCTGGTAACCCAAAGCTCTGTGGACCATGGTTTCATTTGTACATCATTTCCTTCATAGTCCGATATAACTTAACATTAGAGGTTTTCTCTTATCCTGAAAGCTCGATGTCTAAAACTCTAAGCTCTGTGGACTATGGTCTCATTTGTACATCATTTAATTCATCGTCTGACATGATTAAAATTTGGAGGCTTTCTCTTAACCAGAAAGAGAATGTTTGGTAACTCTAAACTCTATGTATCATGGACTTATTTGAACATCATTTTATTCATCGCCAGATATGATTTACATTAGAGGACATAAATAAAAAACAGTAAAAAATTGTCTAGATATTTTCGAAGCAGATATATTTCAAAACACATTTTGATATATTTTAGCTATTTCTGAAATAATCTTTATGAATAGTTTGAAAATTCAGGTGCTTTATACTTTTCTAAATAGGGAAAGCTTTATGAATATACCCCATTCGATGTTTTTATTTATTCTCTTATCACCAATGGCTGGAGTTGTTAATCAATGTGTGGAAAGTAATTCTGGTCAGATTAACGCTACAATAGCTATGTTCTGTGGGACATGTGTTGAATCTGCCATCTGCTTTTGACAGAAACAGAGGTAACTCTGTGCACGTGTCTCTATGGACATGTGATGAAGTAAAATGGTATGATATTGCGATAACTAGTGCTAAGTTCTTATTCATTTGTTTCCCCTTGTTTTATGCAGAAAGTATAGAATTCCCGAGTTACCTTACAACGACCCATTTCTAACCGGTCTCTTGTATCTTTTTATGAAATTTGTAAAATATGTATCTTTGTAAACATTTATAGAGCAATATAAGAAGGTTTTTTAGAATAGGTCCTAGAAAAATTGGTGTAGAATTGACGTAAATTTAACATATTATTTTTGTATTTCCTCTAAATTAATATTCTACTAATTAAGTCATAATTTCTAAAACTAGCAAGTTAAGTTTAACACTTCAATATTTAAATTAAATAAAACTAGGAATCTTGTAGGTAAACGAACTACTTCACTTCACTGAAATCTAATGCAGAGTTTTCGCTTAATGTTTGTTAAGCTTTCTGAATAAAATAAAAAACATGTTTAGGCCTTTTTCTGTGATAACTGTAAAACCTGTTCATTGATAATACATTTTCAATTAATGTTTATTGTAATTGGTAACCCTGAAGAGTTAGAAACAGTGTTAAAACACAGAGTTTATATCTATACTTTTTGTGGATTAACCATTTACAACAAATTCGCCGTGATTCATTTAATTCTCTGGTACCTATACTAAGTTGTCAGTTATTTGTTACTTGTAATATAGACAGAGTAGTTTGAACATCACTATACAGTGTCTTACCTTTTAAGGAGTTCATAATCGTTTTATTTCCCATCTACCTTCAACAAATGTGTAATGAAAACTATGTCTCTCTGAATAAACATGAAATGCATAATGAAATAAGACGCGCGGAGATGGCTTAAGCTTATCGGCAGTTGGAGAAATAAACAGAGACAAGTAGATGCTGCAGCGCTAACACATGAGGTACCATCGAGAAATGTTCAGTCTTCTGGAAGTTTCCCTTCTTCCTATTTCTCGAGTTTTCTTTAAATCTGTGGAATATTCTGGCTTCTTTAAAAACAAGCTTTCTTGCCACTGTGTTTTTTGTGTATTTTTGGGCGAATTAATTAGGTGACTCGGAAAATTGGCTAACTTAAATTTGCAAAATCAGCATAGCATAAACGGATTTTATACTGAATAGTGGTTTTGAATTTCGATGGGGCTTCCCTCTGTATATGAATCCAAAAGTTTTTTTTTTTTTAAAATTACCTTTATTTAAAGAGCCTTCGCCTATATTATGTCCACGAAAATCTTTTCCTGTCTCCTTCCCTAATGGGTTATTACATGAAAAGCCTGTTAAGCTTAACGTTCTCATTGTACTTTACAATATATGGACGTGAGCTTTTACGAAGACTGTCTGTAATTTTGTTAGTGTTTTTTCTCAGACCGTTTAATCCGACACACTGATTTTCCTCATACCAAGAAGTCTTAAATTTCCTGGTGAGCAGTAAAGTTTTTCTAAACACTGATGTTGGCCTACACACCTTTACCACCACGCGTTTGTCATCATTTTTACATAAAGAAAATGATAGTTGGAGACAACCAAGTCGTGTGTTGGATTAATTGTAAATCTCTTAAATATGCAAAATTAAACAGTTCATATATCAGACAACAATCAATGATCGTATAAAAAAGTTGTTTTTATACAGGATACAAACTGCTAATAAACAGTAGCACATGACACGCTGGGCTTGGCTTCAAGTGAGTTACCACTTTTACAAACAAATTTCTTTTCAAATAAACGAAAAAGTAGAAAGAAGGCCATGTATTTTGTTGGCAACACGAGTTGGTGCGGAATATACGGCTTCTATTTATCGAATCCGTAGCCATGGTAACCAGCAATCCATTCTGCTCCTCCAGCCTCTCCTCACTCGCCGTAAGTGTTACGGTCACCTTGGCCTTTTAATAATGAATCACTTGTCGGGAAGTAAGCTAACTGCATTATCGACAAGCCAGCGCCAACAGTGCGGTTCCATGACAAAATATAACTTGGAGAACTTTTATTAAGGAAAATTAAATGCTATAACATAAAAATAACCATGTAAGTTATTCAAAAAATAAGTGACTCGGCGATTCAAACGCATCAAGGAAGAACCGCCCCTAGTGCTACATAAAGTGCTGGCAATTCAGTACAGTATAGGTACCAAAAATAACAATAAAGGTGTAGTTTTATAATCCCTGCGATCCCACATATGGCTCAACACGCTAAAAGGCAAACATGCCAACTGGTTTTACGTCATTATGTGAACGCCAAATATTTCCCTGCGGGAGGTGTTAAAATATCCGAAAATGAAACATTTTTAAGTAAATATTTTTCGCCAGTAAACCTAGGGCATCGATTAAAATAAAAAATATGATGGTGCGAGGTGGGACATATGGAATTATTAATGTGGACAAACTGACGGGCTGGCAGGTGAATGGACATCGCCCCGGTCACATTCTGTTTGATTAATGGAATGGAGAAAGGTGAATGCTCCTCTACCGCCTTTTGTGTCGCAAATGTGACACAAAAATTAGGAAATGTCACTCGTAAAGTACTCATAATGCCATGCCCTTTACTCCTTCAGTTTAAAACCACATCAAAAATCTTACAACTTGCTCTTCAAATTAACTTTAGTTCCAGTTATTTGCCTCAAGATGCTTCAGAATATCCCTGAAAATCGATAAAAATGTTACAGATTACGCTGAAAATACTTTATGTAATTAACTTTTCTACTACAAACCTGGTGAAAGTATAGAAATTACTACAAAAACTGGATACCAAGATTTTACAAGAAACACGGTTTGAGGATTAAAGACAACAAAAAAGCAATATCAATATAACAAAAGTGTTTTTTTTTCTGTATTGGAGATAAACATTTTTTGAGAATGGCTCGTATACCTATTCTTTCTCAAAACTTTGGTCTTTAAATTTAGGTTTTCAAAGTCTACATACCAAAATATCTCTTTATAGAAAGATGTTCATATTTCTTATTTTCACAAAAATTGCTATTTGTACTTGGATTTAAATACATATTTATGTTATTTCCATGCTAATAGAATCTGTATCTATTGTTATTCGAAAAGCCAAGATAGGATAAGTAGAAATTTACCGAGGGGATTCGGCATGTATACCATACTGATGTTTTGTACCTGTGTGCCGAGTGAGGCATCTCCGAGGGAAGTAAGAGGCACGATGAGACAGAAGGCGGCCGACCAAAGAAGTCACGGCAGTGCAGAGCTCAGGGCCTCTACCATTTACCAGTTTGAAACTGCCCGGCAGTCCAGTACAACCAGTATCCCTCTTACATTCCCGTAGGGGAAGGGATCAGTCCCTTTCAGCTGCCAAGGCGCGGGCGCTGTGGACCCTTAGCACTCGTGGTACCTCTGATGTTACTAGAGGAACCTCGGGCCGAACATTCGAGCCCCTCCCTCTGGGACCTGTTCGGATTGGGTTGGTCTCGAGGGGCAGTGTGTTCCCGCCACCCACGGGAAATTGGGTACCTCCGGCCAGGCTCCGGCCGCCTGGAGGGGGTAGAGGGTTGCCTCATAAGACCCGGGTACTAGCCTGCAGAGCTGGTAGCTGGTGTGCTAGATCACCGGCGGCCCTACCAAGGTTATTTGGTAGCCGGTTCATTAAGGACCGGCGCGTAAGTGGCGTATCCACTTCCGTCCTGTCTGCCATGTGCAGCGGGGGGGGGGGGCAGTTTATAAAATAGGTACTATCCTAGGGTAAAAAACCTGAGAGGCCCGGGTTCGGGTCCTACGGGTCCAGGAATAATGGGAGTAGATCCCCGCACTTAATCCCTCTTACCATGGCCCCGAAAAAGTCTTTCAGGCCAGGTCGGAGACCGGAAGCCGCCATGTCAGAGTCCGGGAAACTCCCAACTGGCTTCCACGACTAGTACTCCTCCTACGCGGTCCTGAAACGACCCACTAGGTCAGCTCGTAGACCGGAGACTGTCCCACCGGAACGAAGGTCTTTAACAGGAGCATATCATCCTCCCATACTGCACCGAGACATCCGCCGACACTTCTATCCTGAAAGAGAGCACCAGATTAGAGGTTATATTAATGATAATGAAGTTGAAATGGAGGGGCAAGAAATTTGGGAAATGTAAATAACTTACTCAGTATTCACGCAGCGACGTGGGAAAATCCCCGAAAAAACCGATGGGTCAGTAGGCTGCCGACGAGAATCGAACCCGACCTCCCGAATGCGGGACACAGTCGAAACCGCCCGAGCCATCCTGCTCAGTTTAGTGAAAATATTGTACAGAGTGATTTATATAGAACTAACACACTTCTTTCATTAATTGTTTGATACCGAAATTAGGAATTCTGTAAATTAGGTAGGAGCATGGAGTATATTTGTTAAATGTGAAACAGGATATTGTTGAGTAATTTACGCTGAGAAGGGAAAGCTATCATCGCAGGCGGTCCCAGAGTCGACATTTGAATAGAAGTGGCTTTCTTAGACTCTTCTTTAGTAAATGATGACCGTAATAAAAGACACGGAGGTTCACATGTGACAAAAGATCGACTTGAGTAGTGGAATTTTGGTGTGAATAACAGAGTTGCTTGAAAGGAATCGGACACAGCTGGGCTGGACTGTCTGGATGGACAGACGTGATCCGAGAAGGAACGTATTGGTTCCTGCGCAACTAACGAACTACATATTATCACGTAATCTGCATTTCATAGACGGTAACAATGATATAGATTGCTTTCCCTTAATCGTCAACTTCGCGATTTATGTGATTTTAAAGAGAAACAGTGATTAAACAAGTCTTTAACTTGGATTCCAGTGTCATCCTTCCTTCTATATATCCAGGCATACCCTGGGAGTACCATTTTGCTCTAAACTTAGGCTAGACCGCGGATCGCTTCAATTGCCATAAGGTTACAATTAGAGCGGTGACATGTTTCAAAACTAATTATGCTAGCGAAGCTTATTGTATCTAAAATGTAGAGGGATTTAGGGAGAACATTTACCTCTATAACAAATGTTGAAAATGATCTCCATTCTGCATAAGGCAACACTCAACACGTCGTTCCATGTTACTGGCCACTCATTGGAGAACTCTGTTGTCAATAGATTGAAACTATTGTCAATTGTGTGATGTTGTGCTTCAAACCGTCCAACGTCTGGCGACATTTGGCGTAAACACTGTCTTTTAAGTAACCCCATAGAAAGAAGTCCGGCGATGTCAAATCCGGAGATCTCGGTTGCCACAGGTTCCTGGGAATTATCCGGTCTACAAAGAAACTTGTATTTAGTTCCATGGATTCATTTGATGTATGGCATGTAGCGCTATCTTGCTGAAAATATCCTTGACTCAGCTTTACATCGTGCAGTTGCTCAACAAACTCCATGAAAATCAGTCGGTACTCTTCAGTGTTCACAGTTTGGTGAAAAAAAATGGCCCCACTATTCACTGTGTGGATATTGCACACAAAACTCTGATTTTCACTGGGTACATAGGTGCTCCATGGATGACATGTGGATTTTCGATGGCCCAATGGCGTGAGTTCTGTGAGTTCACATAACCGGATAAATGGATTCATGCTTATTTTTGTGAACCATGTGATGGACAATATGGCAGGATTTTGCACAGTGAAAGTCTGAAGCCAACGACAAGAATTTAATCTTTTATCCTTACCTGGTTCTTTCAGCTGACGAACAACCGTAGCCCGATATGGCTTTAGGCCTGAACTTTCCGCAGTTTTCTGACACACTGAGTAGGTGCACCCTGTCTCCTGCGACAAACGTCTTAATGATTTTTTGGGTGACTGCTCCAGTCGTGCTCTTACGTCAACAACCGTGAGAAGCCTAGATGAACGTTTTTTTTATGTTCGTTCTCCAAAGTTGTCGTATCAGACGGTGAATGGAGGGGAAAATGGTACTCAAAAGATCCCGGGGTCCATGGAGCTTAGAGTTACCTGACATTCGTCTTTTAGGTTAAGGAACAACCCCGGAAAAGAAACCTTATCCAGGTAACTCACCCTGACTGAGATTCGAAATCGGGACCTCTTGAACGTGAGGCAGACACGCTATCATTTACGCTATCAAGGCAGGCTAGATGAACGGTGCTTGCCTTTTTCACTCACCTGAGATCCAGTTGATTCCAATTTGTTTACCAGTCTTAGTATTTTATTTCTTTTGGGAGGATTACGAACACCAAATTCTTTCTGGTATGCCCTCTGAGTAACTGTAATTGAATTAGTAATCCAGTATTGCTTCACAAGGAAGAGTCCTTGATTTACTGCATTTTTACGTTGACAGAGCAAAATGTCGAAAACAACGGACAACAATGGCAATTAAGGCTAACCTTGAGCTCCGTTGGTAGAGCACCTACCTTCCGTGCTAGGGGTCTCGGGTTCGATTCCCGGCGGTGAGGTAGGGATATTTCTATGACTAAGATAATTCGTCATCTTCTCCAGAGTCTGGAAGTATGAATGAGAGTGCGAATGTGTGCGTGATCTATAATGATTAAAACCCAACGAATACGAGTTAACACCTGCGATATATTCCTAGGGAGAACGGCCGCCGATATGACTACTGTGTATATATATATATATATATATATATATATATATATATATATATATTAAAAATAAAACATAAACATCTGCGCATCTACTGACAAGGAATCGAAACTCCAGAACATTCTACTTAATTTAGTGCTAAAGTTGGGTCATTGAATGAATTTCTGAAAGAATAATTAAAGAAAGAGTTGTCAATTCTATACAAATCATCTGCATGTTTTAATTCAGCGCCTTTCATAGTTGAGTCATATGACACCATGGATAACATGATACTCAGGTGAGCCCAGGGTCCATAGAACTTAGACTTACCCGATGTTAGGGTAAAGGGGAAAGGGAGAAAGGGAAGGTAAAAGAGAAGAAGGGAAGAAAAGGGAAGAGACTCGCCCTGAACGAACCAGCGGGTTGGCTGAGGTGGTATCGTCTGTGGCCTGCATTCGGCAGGCCCGGGTTCGATTCCCGCGGCCGACCCACCTGACCCATGGTTTTTTCTGTTTTTTTCTGGGTCAATAGACGAACGCTGGGTAGGTTAGTTGCATTCCCCGAATTTCCTGTCCATCCATTTCATCTCCATTATCATTTCATATCATCTCTCATCTGGTGGTCTCTTTCAGGGTAGAAGTGCCGGTGGGTGTCTCGGCGGTGCATGGCAGGATAATATGCTCTGAGGTAAACTACTTCCTCCTCCGCTAGGTCGGTTGCCGGCCTCTGCTCCTCTGCTGGGACCATTTCGGGACCGCCAGTCAGGGACATTTGGGGCTCGGATCGCCTGCGTGGAACCTTTGGGGTCGTTGCCATCGCGCTGCAGGGGAGCGGGTTCATTGTCCTGGCCTGTTGGGGGGAAGTCTCTATCCAATTAAACTGTGGGGATCCTGCCCTCTGTACCGTCGTGGCTCATTGGGTCGGCCGCCCTCTCTCTGCCTCGCCTCATCCTTCCTCCCACTTGGGGGCATAGGAACAATGGGCCCAGCATAGTGGCCTACGTACCGAATATCCTCCGTAATGAAATACAAATCCCAATCCCACCCTGCACGGGATTCGAAATCGTGACGTTTTGAACGTGAGGCAGACACGCTACCACTTACTCTAAAATAATTTTTATTGAACCTTAAAGGATAGGCAAAAAACTGTTCTAAAGAGAAGTTGGGGGTATTTAACGGTATTGTTTAGAACTTTGCAATAATTCAACATTCATTGTTAAGGTTGTTAAGTTCTAAATCTTTCGTAAATTTTAATGTCATTAAACAGACTAGAATTTCTAAGACAATGTATAACTACTTGGATTTTAAATTTAACTATATAGCTTGTGTAATCAGAACGAAGTCTGTAATAAAACGAATTTATCAAATGTTTATATAATATATAGATGAAATACTGTGTTATATTAATATTATCTACTTTATTTTGATGTAAGTTCTTAAAAAGCTTAACTTTTTAACCTACTTCAGGCGGTCGAGATGTTTCATGACTTATTTTATTTGGTAGAAATGTAAGGTGGTTAAGTTAATTACTTGAAAACAGGTGCCATATGCAGGCATTAAAATTCTGCACCGTTTGCATGACAATCAGATCAACAACTGAATAGCGACAGTACTTTAGAATAATGTTGAGGCAATAATAACGAACAGCTGTGAAATGATTCAGATTTGCTATTTAGCTTCAGGATCTCCTGTGGTCTCTAGTCTTAAGAATTCTGAAGTCTTTAACGGTGGACGTACAGTAAATGTGAGAATGATGATCATATAAGCTCTGAGTGTACGTACATTCAAAAGCAGGACCAAGTTGGGGTGTTCGCGTGATTTAGGGCTACTTTGTGCGTAGGGAAAGAAAAATATCGCCCTGGAAATCGTACACGTTACATCTGTCCCTGACAGGGGCCGTCTCTGGAGACAAATGCACGAGTGGGGGCGCTAAACAAAGATCCTATATACCACCCTGTTGTCTATATGGTCACTGCTTGGCCTACTCACGCGAGGTATAGTCCAGCACAAAAGTAAATCTGACGTCTTAACCATTCACATCACTTTCTTTTAACAACATCGTTTGGAAGTATGTAGCTTTTAGGAAGTATTCCTGTGAATACTTTCCTTCACTTTAAACCGTTTTCAGAATTGGATACATTAGGAATTCCATTCTTAGTAAAAGGTAGAAAGACGAAAACATATATTCTACTGTCTTCACACTTTTACAAACTATTCTTAAAAATGATTATTCCTCTATCTACTTCGTTAAACGAGATAAATATTTGCAGAATAGTTATTTATGGGACTTGCGAAGTATGATGTTTATCAGCGAGTGAAAAAATTTAACAGCCGAGGCGTTAAAGCCGAGCATGATAAACATCAAACCTGTCTAGTCTCATACGTAAATTTATCCGGAAAAAAATCGATCTGAATTTTGTATTATAAAAATACTATAAATTGTTTTGCACAAGATTTATAATCGATGCTTTTACTAGGGGTAAGATGATATTGGAGGCTCTGAATAACGACGAATGGTAACTATGATAGTACAAAAATAACAAATGGTAAACTGTATGTCAAAATGAGTGATTCAGGCGACGAACGTTTTATACCTGAAGAAATTCGAGAAGAAGCTCGAATTGTTAGTGTTAGTTTGCTATTACAAAAGTTCATCTGCAAGATATGCCAAAGAATATTTAGTTTTAAGAAATGGTGCAGTCAAAACGTGTTACAAATATTTTCGAGGAGGCGATTTTAGCATTTCTTGTTATTAACAACAATAATTTACCAGTCAAGATCGATTGTAGCCTGTCAGGCACTTGATCTTCAGCTTACACTAGTGGACCTATACCCATTTTTAACAATTTTACCGTTAATATCAATTATACAATGAAAACATAATAATAAAATATATTCCTGTACATTGTAGGTGTCGCATGTTTGTTTCTTCATTTTCAGATAACTAAGAAAAAATTGAACATCGGACTGTGCTCTCTAAGAGGTAATTGATAGTCAAAGAGATAATAATATAATGTCCATATCAGAGAAGGCGTTCCTGAAGAATAATCTGTTTTAGTGTCGCAAATTTTGTTTCTCCTGCATATTGACTCTGCTAGAGATAATTCGACTCCTTCAGAGATTATTCACGTTAAGGCCTACTTTTCAGTAACAAAATTGTTTCGTAATGATGTGTTTTTTTTTCCTTGTGGTGGGGGATAAAATATCTTAATGTTAATTTTCTTGAAGATACAGAGGAAATGTGGGAATGCAGTAGACTTTGAGCGACAGTCAAGTGTCTATACAACACAGTTGGTCGCTATCGAAGTTCCAGTGTGTTTGAAAATTCATACAAATAACAAAAAAATATCTCTAAAATGGTTATCTCCACAAAAAATTTGTTGACATTAACCTTGTCTTTTAACAAGATCTACATTTACTGCCGAGAAAGATTTTATTTACTTCTTATGATTTAAGAGAAAATTGGCTTTTTTATGATATATTGGCTATGCAAAAATCATCCTGAATGAGGAGGACTTCGAAGGACATTCCTAAAACGAACAAGATACCATTTCATTTGTTATGAAAATATCTTAAAAATATATTTTACATAAAATCATTAGAGCCAATTTTGAGAAAATAAAAAATTTCGGATGGTTTATACTCTAAAGCGCAGTGTAACGTGGATACATTTTGTGATATTGTTTCTCGTATTCTTGGAAAATTTAGAACTCAAAGACCAAGTTTTGGTACTTAGGTGACCTCTCGTTTTTGAGTTATGCTTTCTAGATGCATTTACACACACGGATATGTTTATAAAATGCTTCCTTTCAGCTCAGAATGATTTCAAGACATGCACTTCCGGTGGAATTTTTAAATCAATTTTGACTTGATATATCCTAATTAATTGCGGTATCCCAAGTAAAAGTACAAACTAAAAAATTCAAACCAAAACAACGAATATTTCAGAAATGTTTCATGCCACAGAAAACTATTATTTGAATTAAATTGTATTTATAAAAGTCGAGATATTTGTGTGATAAACAGGTATACAAAATTAATCAAAAACATTTATTGTATATTTTATACTGGTACACAGTACATACAATATGTCACCAGAAACTGACGGCAGTTTTAACTTTTGTAGTTTGTAGATTTGTTTTCGTTTTGATAACCGCCTACCGTTTATAGTTTACCCGATACCAGTAACTTTTATTGCACTGTATTAAATATGTACATTTCAATTAAAATATTTAAAATACAAAAAATAATTTTTATTTTTTAAAGATTTTACTTCTACTATTTATTTTAGATGTATAAATAATAAATTTAGTAATAACGATGTTAATAATAAAGTTATAATATTATTAATAATTAATTTAATAATGGGTATTAATTTAATTTTATATCTTTGTTGTTAATAGTTGGTAGTATTAGTTTTGCATGAGTGATGTTGATAGGAATAAAATCTTATTGAATGCTTTTATTTAAATTGATTTGGATAAAAAAAAATTTATTTTGTATATCATCATCATCATTATCATCAGCAGCAGCATCATCAGCATCATCATAATCAATTATTATTATTATTATTATTATTATTATTATTATTATTATTATTATTATTATTATTACTATTATTATTATTATTATTATTATTATTATTATTATTATTATTATTATTATTATTATTATTATTATTATTATTATTATTATTATTATTATTATTATTATTATTATTATTATTATTATTATTATTATTATTATTATTATTATTATTATTATTATTATTATTATTATTATTATTATTATTATTATTATTATTATTATTATTATTATTATTATTATTATTATTATTATTATTATTATTATTATTATTATTATTATTATTATTATTATTATTATTATTATTATTATTATTATTATTATTATTATTATTATTATTATTATTATTATTATTATTATTATTATTATTATTATTATTATTATTATTATTTATAAATTACTATCATCACCCTCAAAACAAACTTCACAAGCCACTGCCAGAAAAAATTTCATACATTGCATTTGTTATTAAATATCTAAAGCACGATTTATTTTAAACACATTCTTTTATTTTTGAGAAATGTGAAGGAAAATTTTTTCTTGTAAATAATAGTTTGAGAGTATCCATAATCGAATACTGCCAGAAAATTCTCAGCAAATGATTCTTATCCATACGCTTATGTATAGGATATTTATCCATAATGAATTTATAACTCCGTACCTTCAGTTACTAATGCTGACACCGGAGTGATTGTCAGCGGGATTAGACTTCAGACAGGTAAATCGGACAGCTGACAGCAATGCTCTGGCATTTCACCCTTCTCATATAAAACAGCTTGTGTGTTTCAGAAAAAAAAGGACTGACGACACTCTAATTCTGGTTTAAAACAAAAGTCATGATCTTCGTTAATTTAACCTTCTTTACTCTTGCTTCTGTTTTAAGCAAACATTCTCACATTTATCATATTTAGTGCCTGGTGCTAAATAGTGTTGGACATTCCGAAAATTGCAATTTTGTGTACATGTTTTGAACAATAACACTACTCCTGCTCTCTATACTTATAGACGAATTTAAAATTCTGGTTTATGAGGAATGGTATTTTCATTTATGTTATTGTAGTAATTTAAAATGTACTACTCTCGATATAGCAATCATACTTTGACAAAACACTGCCACAATATATAAATACTAAAACAACAATTATAATTAAACTGGAATATATACTTTTTCTTACTTCTTGTAATTGTTTGGAGAGAAAAATATTATTTCTTCTTTCATGCCATTGTTTCATAATTTAGTTTAAGTGATAAAAATTTATTATACCTCATATCCAGGGCATTTTAGTACCACGTATACATAGCAAACATATATTATGTTTAGCAGTTTCCAAAAATATGATAAGAAATTTCAATCTACACTTTAAATATTCTCATTTCAAACATTCCTCCAACAATTTTTTAAAATATGTGTAAGATATTTGCATAATAAGTATTATAATACTTAATTTTCTACGAACAGCGCGTGAAGCCCTTTCCAGTAATAGAAACAGCAGCTGTGTTCAGAATATGAACTCTACTTCAGATACATTTTCGATATCATTAGGTTGTCTTAAATATTGGTTGTTATTAATTCGAATTTTTCACAAGTTTTTTCCAATTGCCTTTGCTGCTTAATTGTTTCTCACAATATAATGAAAAAAGGAATTTTTAGGCTAGAACTGATCTTTTTTCCCCTTTGTACCTTCAAAGAATTAATTATTGAAAATATTTTTGCTAAGGTATATTTATACGAAGAAAATAAAAGCATAATTTGTGAAAGTTATATAAAAATAAACTATTTTGAATACAGAAAGCCTTGTGAATGTGACATATTAGGTTGTTAGGTCAAGTAGAATACTTCAGTAATTTCTCAAGCCATCAGAGGTATAAAATTACTCCCATGTTTATGTAGGTTGTAAGTTATTTAATTTGGTAGTTTAATGTTGTGTACGGTACACTCTCCCTCGCCACATCTTTGCGCCGATATTTCTTTTTTTACCCGCACACTTCCTTTGCACATAATTCACCGCCTGCCAAGGTTTGTTCGTGTGCTCCGATAACGAAATGGATGCCAGTGTTACAGGAAAATTATACCAATTACTGAACACGGAGCTCAAAGGCCGTACTGAGCACAAATTGAATTTATTGGCAGGAGCAGGAACACGGTAATAAAAACCTAACGCGATATTTCACAAAAATTAGTCACGAAATATACCTACTGCCTGGCTTCTTGTGTACTGTGTTCCCATGACAGTCAACTGTCTGTGCGTGACGTTGTCAGGCAGCGTTGCTACTTCGACAGGTACTGCAAGATTAAAATGGCTAGATTGCAGCTGTTTGCGAATTAAAGGTAACATCTTTGTATATGTTTAATTGATCCAATCTCGTTTGATATTTTTATGAGCAAACTTTGTAATATTTAAATCCTCACATTACAAAAGCCAAAAGAAATGTTTGTTCCCTTTTATCATTAAGTTCGTTTTGCTTTCTGTCGTATAAGCAGGAGAGATATTGGATTCTGTAAATTTCTCCTTAAATTTGTGTTTTAGGTTCCCTCAATGCCGAGAAAGAGTATCTTTAGAGAAAAAACCCCATTAAATACCTGATATTTATCTTTTTACACCTTTTACACAAGGAATGCACCAGAAAACTCAAGATATTGGCTGAATACAATTTAGTTATACTATGGTGGGTACCGAAACATGTAGGAGTCCTGGGTACGAAAGACGGTGAAATCAAATAGGTACTTATTTTGGTATTTTTCTACAAATGTGCATCTTTGTTTCACAGATGAAGAAAAAATGTATATTGAAATATTATTATTTCATTGCAAGTTAATATCCTTTTTCTTCAAAACTGAAATGCCTTTTGAGTCAGGGAAATTTAAGAGTAAATACAGAGTGTCCATAATATCGTTCCAGCATTACAACTTCCTATTAACAGAACACGATTAAAGTTAGACCTGTGTGGTCTGTGGCAGATGAGAAACAAGTTCGCAACACACGTTGTCAGTACACTTCCACATGTACGCCGTTTGTCGCCCTCAAAACATCTAAGCGACATTCAATTTCTTGCTATACAATCTGCAGCATTTCGTGGGTGATGCTTACAACAGATCAGCTATATTTCTTCTGAAAGTGTACCTATCAGATATATGTGTTGCATATACAATGTACATTAAATAACCCCAAAGAAGAAAGTCTAGGGGGGCTATGTCGTTGTGGTCAGGGTGTTGAACCATCTGTTAGGAAATCTGTTATTCAGCAACTTTCTGACGTTTAATCTCCAATGTAGTGTTTGACCATCCTGCTGGAATACCACCGTGGTCTGCAGATCATTAAGTTGCAGTACAAAATAAACCTGTAATATCTACAGGTAAATGTTAGCTGTTATTGAGATCTCAATAAAAACAGAAGGGGCCAATTGCCCTGTCGTGCACTAAGCCACGCCAGATATTCACTTTTGGGCTATTGTTCTCATGAGGATTCTGTGAGGCCCGCACGGTTGACCTTCCGAGTGGTATGGAAGGTGGACTCGCCTGACAAGCACGCACGTCGCAGCTACATATCATCAACATCAAAGCAGTACAGCTAGGGCCGTCATCGGGCTTCCTAGCTTGTGGCACCCATCCATATTCCCTCGAAAACCTCCCCATGTTAGGTTATATCTGAAACAAACAAAACCTTAAGAGCTTGTCTGGCACCTTCGCAAACCATATAACTCTAGCTGTTTTAGTTTTCATTTTATAGGAAGTTGTAATGTTGGAAAGACTTTATGGACACCCTATATATAAAGAGCTTTTTCTTGAAATTTAACAACCAAATATATTACTAAGCTAAAGTTGGAAAAGTAAAATCAGATTGATAAATGCCCGCCTCGGTTGCGTAGATGGTAGCGTGTCTGCCTCACGTTCAAGAGGTCTCGAGTTTGAATCTCTGTCGGGGTGAGTTATCTGCATAATGTTTTTCCGGGGTTTTCCATGATCTTAAAAGACGAAGGTCGTGTAATTCTAAACTCTGTGGACCCTGGGCTTATTTGGGCATCATTTCACCCATTCCATTCATCGTCCGATATGACTTAACGTTGGAGGACGTAAATTTTTTTTAAAAAAAAGATATGATAAACTCAATGCCATAGTCAGAATTGTCAGCGTACTTTTACGTTTACAATAAATGTGTTTATTAAAAATAGTTCAAACAGAGATAATAAGTTTGGTATATGTGATTTGTATTCCATTGCCATACCAGGTGTCAAGTTTTGCCTTAAATTTGAGGTTTTCTCTAACGTTTTGCCTTTAAATCCATTTTTACTCGTAGGTACATTTTATCTACATTTTTACATTTAAAACACATCTGGTTTACTTCATTGCAACATACAGGTTTCTGCAGTGTACATAGTTATTTCGCTAACACCTTCTTTTATTAGTTCTACAATGAACTTAAATGTATATTCTGACATTATAAAATGTTATTAAACAGCAGTATGCAAGGGAAATGCATAAATGGTACACAAGTACAACCAATAGGATACCATATTAAATTCGAAGAACGACTTTTAACTTTTTAAAGCCAATCTTAACATTGGAGCACATAAGAGATGTAAATACCTGTTCCCTTTAATGTTAGCTAAGTTGTGGAAGGTTCTAGAAACGTGTGATAATATCCGCAGGTTGCTTGCTTCTTCCTCGGGCACTTTGAGAACGCTAATTAACAGGAGAGCTTTGCCAAAGAACATGGCAGCAAAATGGACACAAAACACCGAAAACTAGGGCAAAAAGCAAATCCTAACTGGAAGATATTTGAGTCAAATTAAATCTCACATCATGTTTCGTTTCCTGGAGAGACTTGGCGAATGAAGCAAAAACCAGCTGAACACAAAGTAGTCAAGGAAATCTATAGAATGTTGTTTGAATGAACTTTACTAGGAAATGTTCTTGAAAATACGGTTTATCTCCACCGTGTCTTGAATTTCCCTACTTTCTTATTTGCATGTTCTACGCTTTAGACTATGTGAATGGATGTAAAACGAATCCTAACATATTCGTAAAAGTTTATCTTCCAGTGCCTACCTGTGGTGGTTCTACAATAATATTTTATTTAAAGATGCACAGAAAAATGCTCCCATGCTTCCATAAGAAGTTGTGCTCCTCTCTATAGTGTAAGTGTTAGCATTTACGTTTCACATTCAAGTGCTCCTGAACTCGAAACTCGGCCAGGGTGGGTTATCTGGTTAAGCGTTTTTCAAGGGTTTTCCCCATCCTGGGAGGTGAATGTCAGGTAACTCTAAATTATGCAGACTCTAGGCTCATTTGATTCATCGTCCGATGTAACATAATATTGGACGATTTCCCTTGTCCTTGGAAGATAAATGTCTGGTAACTCTAAGCTCTATGGACTCCGGACTCATATGACTCATTTGAACATCATTTTATTTACCGTCCGATATGACATAACGTTAAGGACTTAATAAATAAATAAATAGACAAATATTTAAATAGATAAATAAATAAACAAATATACAAACAAATAAGCAAATAAATAAACAAATAAATATATAAACAAATAAACAAATACATAAATACATAAATAAATGAGTTGGTGAGTGAGTGAGTGTGCGTGAGTGAGTGGGTGGGTGGGTGAGTGAGTGAGTGAGTGAGTGAGTGAGTGAGTGAGTGAGTGAGTGAGTGAGTGAGTGAGTGAGTGAGTGAGTGAGTGAATGAGTGAGTGAGTGAGTGAGTGAGTGAGTGAGTGAGTGAGTGAGTGAGTGAGTGAGTGAGTGAGTGAGTGAGTGAGTGAGTGAGTGAGTGAGTGAGTGAGTGAGTGAGTGAGTGAGTGAGTGAGTGAGTGAGTGAGTGAGTGAGTGAGTGAGTGAGTGAGTGAGTGAGTGAGTGAGTGAGTAGCCGTTTTGAATTTCCGTGAATGTCTGTGAAATTTGAAGCTTGAAAGAATACAAAACCTGACATTTAATTGCAACATAAGGAAAAGGTTTTCCTGAAAATCCCGGCAATACTAACTCCCTTTACATAACCAATTTTTTTTCTTCTACTTCTGTTTTACTTATAATAATTGCATTCCACCACAAAATTCTATTAAAGACTAGATAAATTTCGTGTAAAGGAATAACTGAAAAGTTGGTTAAATACGGAACTTGTATTGTCATTTGAACAACTGTCAATTATTTAACCAATGTTAAATAATTTACAAATGTTAAATATTTATAAGGATAAGACAAAAGTTTTAAGAAAATCCTCTTATTCTAAACTGCTGCATTAAAAATATTTCTCTAAAGTGGCTAATGATTTTCCTTAAAGTTATTGCATATTTAGCATAATTTCACCACAAGAATTATAATGCAGCATGTTCTGGGAATGTCCTCAGAAATTCTCCCAGTCTGGATGGCTTTTGTATGACTGGTAAGCGGTAAAAGAAAGCAAAATTTTACTACACCAAAAATAATAAGTCTCGTTAAAGCAAAGAAAGTGTGAAGAAGAGGCGATTGCTCAAAGCATTTGACTGTCACCCCCCTGGGCCTACTTCGGTAGGTACGGGTTTGGCGCACCCGGAGTCCCGAGCCAACGGTCTCCCTCGTATGGGTTCCTCTTCGTGGTTGAGGGAGACGGTCAACAGGCCCACCAACGTGTAGGCCGTGCGTGGAGCCCCGTGGAGAAGGTTTTAGATTCTTGTCTAGTTTAGAGTTTAGGATTTAGTGAACGAAATTTTTAGTAGGTTTTGATTGATGTTTTTTATGTACGTGTATTTTAATAGGTCTTGTTACACTTGTATAGTTTTTAGAAAGTTTTATATCTGGCTTTTGCCATGACTAGTTTTTTAAAGGGCGCTGATGACCGCCGTAGTTGAGCGCCCTTATATATACCTTCATCTTCAGCATTTGACTATCACTTAAAGTCTACTTTACACCCATATTCCTTTGCACCTACACAAAATTTAGCAATCAGATAACGTTTATCTCGATTTACATTAATTAGATAGAAGAATAATAGAATATAAGAATAGTTTGTACAAGAGTTACCAAAATTATGAGTGCAACGAATATCTTTTGTTCTTCATGTAGGATTTTAATGCTTTTTGGTTAAAATACCACATTCCTGGTGATGGTGAGCTTTAGTAAATGCAATATAACCCAAAAGTGACTTTCTAGTGACTTTTAGCGTATTTTCTAGTGACTCTCTAGTGACTTTTAGCGTATTTTCTAGTGACTTTTAGCTTATTTTCTAGTGACTTTCTAGTGACTTTTAGCGTATTTTCTAGTGACTTTTAGCTTATTTTCTAGTGACTTTCTAGTGACTTTTAGCTTATTTTCTAGTGACTTTCTAGTGACTTTTAGCGTATTTTCTAGTGACTCTCTAGTGACTTTTAGCGTATTTTCTAGTGACTTTTAGCTTATTTTCTAGTGACTTTCTAGTGACTTTTAGCGTATTTTCTAGTGACTTTTAGCTTATTTTCTAGTGACTTTCTAGTGACTTTTAGCTTATTTTCTAGTGACTTTTAGCTTATTTTCTAGTGACTTTTAGCTTATTTTCTAGTGACTTTCTAGTGACTTTTAGCGTATTTTCTAGTGACTTTTAGCTTATTTTCTAGTGACTTTCTAGTGACTTTTAGCTTATTTTCTAGTGACTTTTAGCTTATTTTCTAGTGACTTTCTAGTGACTTTTAGCGTATTTTCTAGTGACTTTCTAGTGTCTTTTAGCGTAATTTCTAGTGACTTTTAGCTTATTTTCTAGTGACTTTTAGCTTATTTTCTAGTGACTTTTAGCTTATTTTCTAGTGACTTTCTAGTGTCTTTTAGCGTATTTTCTAGTGACTTTTAGCTTATTTTCTAGTGACTTTCTAGTGACTTTTAGCTTATTTTCTAGTGACTTTCTAGTGACTTTTAGCGTATTTTCTAGTGACTTTCAAGTGTCTTTTAGCGTAATTTCTAGTGACTTTTAGCGTAATTCTAGTGACTTTATAGTGACTTTTAGCGTATTTTCTAGTGACTTTTAGCAAATCAAGACTTCCAGTCTGCTTTCAAAACCAGTAAAACACTTTCATTTGTTTATAAAATGCGATAAAGTTACAAAATTACGTTTAAATGTGATGTAAAGCCCACACCTAGAATTTGTCAAATAGAAACTTAATTTTCTTTCTTCTGAAAGTTTCAATTGCGGAGTTTGTGCAGTCTTAGGATATTTATGATAGCCAGACCACCGTTCTGAAAGGAATAATGGCAATATTAAGTTTCCTTTTTTAGATGAAATTATATTAATATATCATTATGGCTTTTAAAATAGGTAAATCCGTTTAACATTGTAACTTTTGGGTGTAGGCTAAATTTGTGACCTAGCTCCCTGTTACGGTTTATTGATTGCCCAGTTAGAGGGCTGTTTCTATAAATTAATTATATATTAACTTTAGGCACGATGCCGCACGATGGTTACCCACATTATGTTAAATTCATGGATCCTTTTAAATTATAATGTAAAACCCAAAACAAGAACCTGTTGTGCTGCATTAACCTTTCTTTCATTACTCGTATGCAAGTTATTGTCACAAACACTTATTCATTTATCTGCTTCGCATTATTTAAGATAACATTTTTCACAAATTATTTTAAAGACATTTTTCTTGTCGGTGCAATGGTGTATAGAAATACAGTACTTTAAGCGACCTGCAAATGTTTTAAGTGCTGGTCGCCATGTTAATGCCTTTGAATTTTCATTATGTTTGCATGACCAGGAGCTAAAAAAAAAGAAATGAATAACTACCTCCCATTTGAGAAAGGTGTGTTTTCTGAAAGATTCAGATAAGTAACACTGAATATCTGAGAACTGTTTGATTGCACAAAAAATATGTAAGACATAATTTTTATATTTTAATGAGCGCTAATCTGCATTTCTCTAACCCAATATTCAAAATGTATCAAAAAAGAACGGCCCTTCAGATGTATGCGTTTCATTTTTCTAAAAATACCCATTTGATACTTTAATTAAAATCGCAGGAAGTTCAAAATTTTCGAGAAGTGTTTCAATTAGTCTGTGATGGAGGTATTTTCTTGAACATGTTCCTATGACATTCCTAGAAGATTTTAAAATTAAATTCCAAGTACCGCTTTTAACCGAATTTCCATTTTTTATTTACGTATGGACGTCCTGGTTCTCGGCTGTTAAAATTATAGACCCAAATACCCAGTAGGTCGAAGCAGATGTGTACAAATACTGAAATATATCACAATTTAGTTTTAAGTGACACGATGATGGGAACGACAGAACAAAGCACTGAAATATATTTTATGATTCTATTCAACAGTAACACCGATTCGCGAAATTGCATGACAATTAATATTGTGTATCTTTCATTAGCCACACCAGTTCTGCATCAGTATACATTCATCTGTTTTCTCTCTTTATGCTTCAGTTCGTATTAGTTTGTGCTGTTTTCTGTGATACATTGATTTCCTTTAGTTCGAATTAAACTCATACTTGAACGAATGCATTTTTCTATCACCATCAAACCTTTACAGAGCTTTTTTCAAATTACGTCCTCCAACATTAAGTCATACCGGATGATGAATGAAATGATGCTCAAATGCTTCCAGGGTAGATAAGGCTTAGAATTACCAGCCATTGAGCTTTCATGATAAGATAAAAATTCCAACATTAAGTCATATAGGTGATGAAATAAATGATACTCAAATAAGTCCAGGATCCATAGAGCTTAGAGTTACAGACATTTATCTTTCAGGGTAACGAAAATCCTCCAAAGTTAAGTAATATCCGACGATGAATAAAATGTTGTTCAAATGAGTCTAGGGTATATACAGCTTAGAGTTACCAGACATTCACTTTTGAGTTTGAGGGAAAACCTTCAACGTTAAGTCATATCGGACGATGAATGAAATGATGATCATATGAGCCCAGGGTCTATAGAGCTTAGAGTTACCAGACATCCATCTTTCAGGATAAGGGAGAACCTCCAATCTTAAGTCATATAGGACAATGAATGAAATGATGTGCAGTGAGCCCAGGGTCTATGGAGCTTAGAGTTACCAGACACCCATCTTTCAATATAAGGGAAAACCTCAAACTTTAATTTATATCGGACGATGAATAAAATAACACTCAAATGAGCCCAGGGTCTATAGAGCTTAGAGTTACCTGACATTCATGTTTCAATATAAGGAAAACTTCCAGTTTTAATTTATATCAGACGATGATTAAAATAGCACTCAAATGAGGCCATTGTCTATAGAGCTTAGAGTTACCAAGACATTCATCCTGCAGTACAAGGGAAAATCTCCAACGTTAAGTCGTTTCGGATGATGAATGAAAATGAACTTAGAGTTACCTGACATTCATATTTCAGGACAAGGAATAATCTCCTACGTTAATTTATATTGGACAATGAACAAATGACACTCAAGTATCCAGGGTCTGTAGAGCTTAGAGTTACCAGACATTCATCATTCAGGATAAGGGAAAACCTCCAACGTTAATTTATATAGGACAGTAAATAAAACGACACCCAAATGTCTTAGATTTACAAGACATTCACATTTCAAGATAAGGGAAAACCTCTAACGTTAAATCATATCGGACGATGAATAAAATGACACTCATATAAGCCCAGGGTACATAGATCTTAGAATTACCAGACATTCATCTTTCAGGATAAGGGAAAACATCCAACGTTAAGTCATATCGGACGATGAGTAAAACGATACTCAAATGAGCCCAGGATCTATAGAGCTTAGAGTTACCAGACATTCATCTTTCAAGATATTGGAAAACCCTGGTAAGAACCTTATCCAAATATCTCACCCTGACCAAGATTCGAACTTGGGAACTCTGGAACGTGAGGCAGACAGGCTATGACCTACGCTACCGAGGCGGGCTTTCACAGTGTGATTTACATTTTGCATCAATGCTATTTTAAACAGCCTAGGTCTCCATATGTAGACACTGGATGTAAAAGTTATAAAATGTTATTTATGGAGCTGAAATCCAGATATTGCAATAAATAAACACAATTATAGTTAAACCAATCAAAGATAAATCAATTTTCCCTTTACGTCTTCAAGGAGAGAATCTTGAATTTTAGTTTAATATTATTTTTAATGCGGTGCAATCACTTCAAATTATCCCTATGCTTTTGTTCAAAATAATGTGACATTTTTTTTTAATGTTAAATTAATAAACGCCAGCTCCTCTGTTTGGCTGTATTGGAGCTCTGTGTATTTTGGAAAGAGAATATACCGATGTTTAAAATGTCACCTACCGATCAATATCTAAAACGAGCGTTACATTCACATGTTACGAAAGCTTATTTATCCACCAACCTTATTTGAACTAAGATAAAGTTTCGCAGGAATTGCTACATTCCATATTTGATTTTAGAAGCAAAGAGAAATATTCCACAACTGACGCTATTTAATTACTACTCTTACATTTACACTCTTTGCATGCAATTGCGTGAAACAACTGACTGTCAAGAAGACAAAATTGTATTTTTCTGCCAAAGACCATTGTATAATGTTTTATAAAAAGCTAAAAAAGATAAATGTAATGAATCCGTTATTCTATCAGTAGTTTATCAAGAAGGAATGCCTGTGCTCAAAGTAGAATAATTGAGAGCATTCAAGAAGCTTACGTTCATACAAATACACGATTAGAAATATTCGGTCGTGATAAGAAAAGAAACGTTTTGTCGAAAAAACAGTGTTATAGTGAGTGAGAGAAGACTACAGGAGGCCATGATGTGTTAACCTTTAGCATGTTCAGATCAAAGTTCTGCCCCAAGGCCGGGTTTCGAGTGTTCCCGTATCAGTTTTCGGGATATATTGCCTGGTTTATTGCCCACTTGAGGAGGCACGCTTTCTGAGCGTTTAGCCTCAAGCAAAAGCACCACTTCGATCACCGAATTTGAATCTTGGTTTTTCGTCGTGCTGTAACCGTGTTAAAACTCAAGGTACAAAAAGGCTTGTCAGAACGTAACTTAGCTTGTGTTATTGTCTCAAACATTTTCCATAAATCCCCATTTCTACTTTCTGTTGCACTCTCCTTTCCTCTTTTGCGCTTTATCCGTCTCTGTGTAACGTACATATCTGGTAATATTTTGAAAACTGGCTGTGAAACTACAGTTTCTTTTTCAAGGAATTGTGTGATAGAAACTATAATGTTTATTAACGCAACGCGTTCACTTACTATATGCGCAATATTTCTTGAGCATTCGGGTCTCAAGTACTCATTCGGTAGGTTTCTCCTATTTCCGTAAACACAGATGACAACTTTGAAACAGGAAATGCGCTACACACTGTGACATCTAGTGGCTAATATGCTAAGCTGTCACACGTACACCATTTCATTTTGAGCAATTTTGAGGTTAATTATTAGCTAACCAGTTGAGAACAAATTTAAAAGCAAGACTATGTTGTCAATGTTATGGCTCTCGAAAGGGGACACACTATTTTTCGTCTACCTCCGTATAACTGTGATCTGAATGCAACTGAGCTGGAGTGGGCAAAAATAAAGAATGTTTACAAAGTACGCAATGTTAACGAGAGACACAAATCTGCGGAAACTTGCTATAGAAGCGACGGATCGGGAAGGATACCCTA
Organism: Mantis religiosa; assembly: GCA_030765055.1. Classification (NCBI taxonomy): domain Eukaryota; kingdom Metazoa; phylum Arthropoda; class Insecta; order Mantodea; family Mantidae; genus Mantis; species Mantis religiosa. Next base: position 154,196,309 of record CM060949.1, on the reverse strand, counting down.
AGAAGGCCCAAGAGCTGGAAATGCAATATTGGAGAAACGATGGTGTAATAGAAAATGCAATTAATTAAATTATTAATTAGAGGATACAAGCGATGAAAGTGATGCAGTATACTTGGAAATCGAAGAATCACAAAGCGAGTGAGTGTTTATAGCTGTCATAATATTTGTTTAATACTTTTATGTGTTTTATAACAATAAATATATAAGCATACAGCATATCGGATGGAGTTCAATTGTTTGTTGCCACATCTCATACCTTCGGCGCTTATCTTCACTTATCTTACCGCAATTTGGCTGAATTGTGTTTTTCTAGGTTTACCACACTGCAGAAACAAAAGCATGTTAGCTCTCTTTTCTTTCCCTCTGCCCGCACTACACCGTAAATCCAGCGCTCAAGAAATCTTGCGCTTCGCTCACCTACAAAGTAATCCTACAGATAGCTAAGTATTATTCTGTTACCTCTTATTTTTTCATATTTCAAAAATATGTACATGTATAATATAAAAATGATCCATCTTTTGTTTAGCAGTATTTTGGCTATCACTTTCGATTGACAAAATATACATTCAGAGTGAAGAGGACTTTAGAGATCTATTTCAAAAAAGTAATGAATGTATTTTTAACAAGTGGTACTTTAATCTAATCAGTTAACACCATTTTGAGAAGAGACCTTTTCTTCGAATGTTTTGTATTAAGAGTAGTTTGGGTTGGATTTAGTCATTGTAGAATTAGATACCTGGAATGTTTTATCTGTATTTAAATTTGCTAGTTGCAATTCAGTACATTTTGCAACAGATATGTCTGTATAACAACACTATGAAATAATAAAAACATGGAAAATGTTAATGTATCACCTTAATGAGATTAACATTCATATCAAAGTACAGTAAAACCTCTTTAACCCGTTCCTCTTAAAGCCATACGTCCGAATAACCTGGACCAGTTTTGAAGTATATATTGTTTGGCGTAATGAATCAAGGCTTAAAATAAACATTTCTTCCACCAACTCTCCTAAAACACATAGTAGTTTAATTATGAAACCTGGCACTTAAGTACTTACAGCATAGTAAGTCGCCACAAAAGATGCGTGTCTTATAACTAGGGAGCGGATATATAGGCACTAAAAACGTGTGAAATAGGCAGGCAAAAAGACACTAAAATGGGCAAAATAGGCACTTAAAATAGGCACTAAATATTTGCTAATTAAACACTTAAAAATACACAATTTTAGTAAAAATGGCTCTTAAAGTGCACTCTAAATGCGCTATAACAAAATGACAACCATCGGAACATATGCTGCAACAAACTCGCTAAATTTACTATTTTGCGGTTCCCTAGGCGAAATAGGCATAAATTTATTCCAAATTTCATAAATGATTCCACAGCAAGTTAAAATAACAGATATTGTCGTATAATTAAAATACACATAAATCCACTTCAATAAGTAAGATCAATAATATGCAGAAAGGTGCGGAGTAATTATCTATGTCAAAAAACAGAAACATGTGTTTGGGGGCTGGCTAAAGGGTGGCAATTGAAATACCTGAAGCTTTTGTTAGATTTTTTTTTCAAATTTAAACCATTTATTTTTGTAAAATATGGAATAATACGAAGTTTCGGATTTCTAGTTGCATTAGTTTCTGAGAAATTGACAGTTTATATCTAAATTACAGGCGATTTTCAAAATTTTCCAAATATTGTAATTTTAAAAATTAATGCTTGGGGTGTTAATGACGTGTAGCAATGTGAAATATTTTTCTTCGCCATATCAACGTACCTATTTAACAATTTTTGATTTCCTAAGCTTTTTCAGTAAGAAGTAAGCATTATAATCCTTTTCAATACAAATAACAAAAACACAACAAATGTAAATGGGTACACTTAATATGCAGTTGCCTTTACAGGCATGTTTAGAATTTCATACAGAGTACTAGAAAACTGCATCCTGTGGAACATTTCGAAGTTAGTAAAATGTAGAAAATATGGAATCTGGGAAATCTGAGGTTAAAATTATGTAATAGCAGCTATGATACAGGTGTAGGGCTATTTAAATGGTCAAGTGTCGTTTGCCATAGTGCCGCTATAAAAAACTAAGCTTTATATTATTGAAGTACGTTTATATTAATTTTAAGACAAAGAAACTATATTTCTATTGTAAGTTTTGGGCCAATTTGCACAGACGTGTCTCCTTAATAAACCCCTTTTTGTATATCCAATGTGCAGCAGTAAGAACTTTCTCTTCCCCGAAACCACGTTGAAATCAACAAATGCAAAAGCTGTTGTCACAAATTACAAGCAGAAGATACTGGTTAAAAGGTAGTTTTAAGCACTAATAAGCAGAATAGGCACAAAAGTATGAAACAGGCATTTATAGGCACTATAAAAATAATAAATTAGGCTAATAACTGTACGAAACGTGCTTATAACTTAAAAGCCTACGTTTTTTAACAAAGGAATAAAATAGGCAAATACGGCTAAATCCGCCCCCTACTAATAGCATATGAGAACCCCTAGTGGTCTACCGGGAAACATAGGAGTCAGTTGGAGAATTTAATGTCATGTCGGCATGTTGGCCATAGTAGCTCAGTGGTTTAGAGCAACCGCACGGAGAGCGGGAGATCCGTCGTTCAAATCCCGGCTATCGCATTGAATGTTTTTAATCGGACTGTACTCATTCAAATCAAGATTTGTTCTACAGAAGATAAATTGTTATTCCATTAGGTGCATTATTCGAATTTTCTTGCCAGCTGGTGAATTCATTGCACTCGCCCCACCTGCTTGGGATCAGGTTGGTAGAGTAGGGGAGAGTCGTGCAGTATCAGCCGGCATGCAGTACCGGCCACTACTGTAATTTCTCTTTTCACCTCTATGTGGCAGAAGTTTCCAGTAAGTAGTAGCACGCTTGTGCATCCACGTGCGCTATAGTCGGATATCTTCTTCCTCTCTTCAGTTCTTTGTCCGCTCTGAGTGCTTGATGGTGGTTAGTGTAGCTCTTAGCGCACTGGAGATATTCTGAGGTCTATAGCAGCGCTATATTTGCAATCTTTGTCAACCAGTGAGCTAAACATTTGTGAACTGAGCAGAAATATTGACAGTAAGTTCCCATGCTTTTGTATTCTACTATTGTTCTATATGTGGCAGTGCAGTGTATCACTGACAATCTACGAGGGCTGTTCAATAAAGAAAGATCACAATTTTTTTTGACAAGTACCTTTACTCATCCTCATAATTTTTATGATCCTTCTCAAAATAGTCTCCCCCGAATGCGATGCACTTGTCCCAGCGTTTCTGCCAGTCTTCAAAGACATGCTGGAAACCGTTGTTGAGAGATCCTTCAAAATCGCCTCCTCAGCTTTCACTACTGCTTCTGATGATGGATAATGCCTCCCACGACGGTGTTTCTTCAAGTTAGGGAATAGAGAAAAGTCACATAGGGCTAAATCCGGACTATACGGAGGGTGAGGGATGCACTTCATGCTGATTTTTGCTAGATATTCAGCAATAACACTGGCAACATGTGGCCGCGCATTATCGTGGTGCAGTATCCAGCCTGTTTCATGGAAATGTGGTATTTTGCGCCTGATATGGACTTTCAATGTTTTCAGGACATCCCTATAGTATTATCCAGTTACTGATGTGTGTGTGCAGGTACAACATGCTGATAAACCATTCCATGAATATCAAAGAATGAGATGACCATAACTTTCCCAGCAGAAGCAACCACTTTTGCTTTTTGGGGGATTGGTGATGAAGGAGATTTCCACACTGAGCTTTGCTGTTTGCTTTCAGGATCAAAATAATGTAGCCAAGTTTCATCAGCAGTGATTACGTTTGAAAGAAACTCCGGATCTTCCTCTAATATTAACATTATGTGCATGTTACCTCCATTGTAGCGGTAGACGATACTGAACATGTCTGAACTTGCCTGGTTCTCATAGGCGAGAACCAGCAGTACCAACAATGCAACTACTACGGGCGTGTTTGTTTCACATTAAACTAACAGAATATGATAAGTTTGAATTTTAGTGCAAAAATTATGACCGTAAAAAAATTATGTTCATTCTTTATTGAACAACCCTCGTGTATCGTAACAGAATAGGCAGTGGCCGATTCTGCAAGACGCTTTCTACAAGCCTTCTAATTCTATCTTTCTTACATTCGATGCAGTAACGTATCTACTATAACTAAAAATAAAAATCATTACATTATGCTATATCTAGAACATGTTTTGAGGTAAGCGAATAATATAGTAAGATTCCGATTAACCACCACAGTTAAAGAGTAAAGTCAAAAACCTTAACCCGGCCGATACTACATGACCTTCACCTAACCTTTGATAAACTCAAGGATAAAGTTGTGGCCTGATGTGTGTGACTTGCTAGTTATACACATTTTTAAAAAAAATGGATGGCTGTTCTGATGTTGATAAGAAAAATATTGACAATGAAGGAGGATATAAACCGATTACAGAGGAAGGTATTGCTGCATCATGCCGTGTTAATGAGAATGAAAATGAAGAATATTAAGATTCAGACAATGTTGATGAACCAGCTGTGGCTATGGCCCACGCACAAACAGTAGTAAATATAGAGAAATTGGTGCTTTATTTCTAGAGTCAAGCCGAAAAATTTCCAAATGATTGCTCATAAGCGATAGGCTAAACAGAAGCTCACTGTGCCCACCTCTGTAGCGGCCTCACATTCAAGAGGTCCAGTGTTCGAATCTCGGTCACGATGAGTTACCTAGATAAGGCTTTATCCTGGGTTTTCCCTTATCCTTCAAGACGAATGTTGGGTAGCTCTAAGCTCCATGGAGCCTGGACTCATTTGAGCATCATTTCATCCAATTCATTCACCGTCCGATATGACTTAACGTTGGAGGACATAAATTACAAAAAAAGCTCACTGCCTTTTTTCTACCAAATAGTTTGTAGTATTGTTCACAGTGTAAATACTTAAATACTCATGCTACTACAGTATACACAGTGTGTTTTAGGTGACGTTATGCCCATAGTAATTTAAATCCATTAAAAATATTTCAATTATGATGTTTTTATCGTTTTTCTGTAATTCTCTGGATAAACCGGATTTTCATTAACTCGGATCGGCCCTGGTCCCAGTTGATCCGGGTAAACGAGGTTCCACTGTATATTATTTCTAAACTCCGTAAATTCAGACCGACCTTTTTGACATTTTAAGATAACGGCCAGGATTTAATGTTCAATAGTACATAAACCAATTATTTTGCATATTTTACAGTTCCGTGATATATTATTTTTTTAATATTTTCTATTACTGGAAATTTCCCCATGTCATGCAATTACTTTTTTACGTTTTAGAGCTCAGGTTTTAATTACCTACCAGTTTGGGGAGAAATAAACGTAAAATGTAAGACAACAATTGTACTAATATTATATTTATTAGCGATTATGCAAAATTTTATTTATTTATACTCGAAAGTACAAATAAGCAACCATTTGAAAATGAAAACATGTCAAAAAATGATAAGCTGGAAAACAATTATTTTAAAATTGTCACAGTAAAGTAACAGCTTTTCTGACTTTGTGCAGTCAAAAAGCACCGATTCTTAAAAATCTACATTCATTTTGAGCACTCAAAGTTTTCTTAGCCCATTAAGCATAGCGTTCCTTATAAATAAACTTTGAGGTTATTTTTATGCCACGAGCTACTTCGGAATATATTTCAAAGCACCCTAAAGCAAGCCAATTTATATTTCATTTTAGAATAGCATCGGTTCTTTTTAGCGACCACTTCGTTAAACAGTGTGCTCTTAAACAGTCTTAAAACTGTTACTTCATGAAACAAAGGTGGTGTAATAATTATTCATAATTTCCATAAACCAAGTATACGCGGTTTATCACAGTATACATAATGTCGGTAATGTAAGAACATGGCGTGTTATTCAGAATTTTGCCGTTCCTCGCCGGAGGTGCACCTCGAAATGAAATCCGAGTCTTGCGCAATTATTAGCATAAAAGACAGGCGACGCCTCCAGGGAAATAAAGCTGCGTGGGTCTGGGATAATTTAATTGTACGAAACGAGATTACCTCTTGACATGTACATAAGAATGCTGTTTTGAGAACTAGCCCGGCGAAACGCTTGCTTTCCTTTTAGTTGCTACAGTCACTCAGTCAAATTTTTGTTTTCCCACGCTTAGGCGATGTAATAATACACAGATGATAGAGAAAACAAAAGACTGTCTTGGAGAATAACGTTTGAAAATACAGGGAGTCATGAATACATGTACATAACCTCAAAACGCAGCGTTGCTAGCATTATTGTATTATATTTGTTTTTTCTTATTATTTCATTCTCTCTTTTTTCTGTTACTGTCCCTCCCTGTATTATCCACATTATTTTAATCAAAGTACATATTATCTGCTGTTTAAAACAGTTGTTTGTGGGATGTTGCAGTTATTTTGTACTGTAAAACCCAATTTCTTCAAATTTGCAAAACTTTAGCTGCAGTATTCATCACAGATTTTCTTCAGCGTAATCATAGCATACAATATGTAAAGTTAATAAGCCATGCAAACCAATGTGCACAAGAAGTGGTCAGTAATGGAACGCAGCTGTTGCAAATGCTAAACTGTTACTCAACTATAATTCTAAGCACTAGATTAAAGGATAACTTTACTTCCTCTTAGATATGGTTGGTTAAACTGCCATGGGTAACATTACAAGTCCATTTTCTCACTAGCGTTGGAAGGCTAAGGCTATGCTTCAGTGAATTTGGTGCCAGAATAAACTAATGCGTATAAATAAAGTATTTTCTTACTATAATATTTTAACGTCAGCTTTCTTACATATGATATGATATATTTATTGTGCATATTCCAAAATTTTACAATGTACAACTTTTGCCTACATTTATTTGTCGTTACGTTGTTGCTATCTTGGCTTGCATGACACCCTGGTCTTTCGCTCTGCCAGGTAGCTTATTAACCTCCATACCTCCTTGATTACTTAATTAGTCCCTTTCTTCCCCCTGCTCTTCCTTTCTTACATTTTTTACATTTCTGGCCCATTTTGCTTTTACTTTCTGCAAGAACTCACCAATAGTTCTTACCTTCTTTTCCTCCCTGCCCGTTAACATTTTTATAGCTACTATCCTCTTGTCTACTTTCTTCCATTTTTCTTCTCAAACCCTTTTTCTCCACATTGCAACCTCCTCGCATTCTGTTACAGTTCTCAAGTTCCCTTTTCCCTACCTCTTATCCCCCTTAGAAATATTATTCCTGTTCTCATCCACGCTAAACCTTCTCTCTCGTGCCTATTGCAGTAATCTGCATATGCTTCTCGTTCCCCAATTTCTTTTTATTTGCTTGTAAAATTGTAATGATTTCATATTTTCCTATACTTTCCTATATTTCCTGTCTTTCTATATCTTCTATTCTTCATTTTACTAATTTACCCACATTGCACGTATTCCTTTCCCCTAATCTCCATATATCTCCCATTCCTATTTTTCCCATAATTCCTCCTATATCTGCCCACCAACTATTTGAGTTCCATAATCTTTTTTGCTGTCTCATGCATAATTTCATAATTTCCCCTTCTTCTTTAACCAAACACTTATACCAAAATTTTAATATAATGATGACAAATGTAGTGAAACTTCACATGTCGTCATGTTTGCATAGTTATCTCTACGGCGCTTTGCAGTGGATATATTCCATAATTTTAGATAATAGCAACGTAAACATATTGTAAATACTGTGCTGTGCTCATATGACTTTCTTTACTCTTGTAAAAATTCTTACAAATACTTATTTATCTAACTGCTTCATATCAATTATACAATTGTGGGTTGGAAAAATTTTCTGCAATGTCTGAAGCTTAGATAAAAAGGGCATATTTAATGGAGCTAGATAGGGGAGCTAATAAAGCAAGTACATGAGCCATAGAAAACCGTAAATATGCTGTACCTTCAAGGAGGTGGTAAGTTTCTTGGAAAATATAGTTGGTTACCAACACGCCCCACATGGCAGCTCTGGCCTGCGGGGTGATCTCACCCCACCAAGTGAGGTGGAGGCACCCAGAGGGTAGTCCCATTATCTCCAATGATAGGGTGATAGTGAAGATGACGGTGAGTCGAGAGGACCTACAGCTCCTCTACCTCACCTACCGTGGACTCCGAACCACGTTGGGCATAGGCTACACTTCGCATTCTTGGAAAATATAATATCCCTGCGATACGAGGAAGTTATGAGAAATAAGCTGTAAAAGCTTCAGAGCGAAATGTGTTTAAAGTTTAACTGCTTTTATGCTTATCTAAATGTTTGATCCCTCAGAGATAAACAATGTGAATGATTTCATCAAGAAATCAAGGAGATGTACAGGAGATATCAGCATCAATGGAGCATGGCGAACGTTGGCTTATTGATGGCTTTAGGGAAGCTCCTTTATCACGACTTAACGTAAATCAATGCAAGCGACTTTCCGGCCAAGGAAAACAGACTTTATTTTAAAGATATTTCTATGTATTTACTAATTATAATTTTTTATTTTTATATACATTCTGTGTAGCACTATTTTTACACAAAAACATTATATTCAAATTATTATTTTGTGTTTTGTGAGAAAACCTTACACCCTTTGAAAAAAATGAGCAGCTACCGGAAACAAAGCTCGATTCGTCAAACTCTGGAACCATTCCACGACGCTGCGTTCACAATATACGCTTTGTAAAGATAGAGTCAGGGTGAGAAGTTCCATATTTGATTCCTGACTATGGCATTGAACTCTTCAGTCTGACCTCACCTTTTCATACTTTGGCCTACACACGGCTAGTGTAAAAGAACGATTACTTTTTTCCAATATACGCTTTGATACCACTCTGGCTTCATTTCAAAGCTATGTGATAGATAGGGAGATATTTTGCGGCTTGGCCGTATACATGGTAGCCGAGCAGTAAAACGCATGTGTCGCGTTAGTAGACCAACATAGGTTCTAATCCTTGATGTGCATGTTTCTTTTTATTATTGTTACTTTAATATCAAAGCCTTATGTTTTACTTGCAGAAGATAAATACTGATATTTTAAACACATTCAATTATAAAAACGCAAATAACATATTCTTGTCGTTTTCAAAATAAATGCAATGTTGGATTGATAGAGTCGACATGAAAAATTAAATGCCACGGCCGAGAGTTGAACCACGGATCTACTGGTTTCCGTCCAGGTGCTCTTACCCAATGAGCTGCCATGCCCAATTAGCCGTCATGACATTAAATTCTCCAATTTACTCGTATATTTTCCCGGTAAACCACTAGGAGCTCTCGCATCCGAGATACACCGTTTGTGGCGACTTACTATTGTAAGTACTTGAGTCCCATAGAAATTAAATATTTCTTCACACTAACCGTATACAGGCTAATATTTTGAATTGATAAGAGTCGATATGAAAAATGTAGTGCCACGGCCGGGATTTAAACCACGGATCTACTGGTTTCCGTCCAGTCGACTGGGGAAATATATGAGTCAGTTGCAGAATTTAATGTCATGACGGCAATTTGGCCATGGTAGCTCAATGGGTAAGAGCGACTGCTAATTTTCTTGTAGGTGCAAGTTTTATGCTGGAATGCTATAGGGTTTAAGCGATATGTGACGTCTTCGAAATTCCGCTCAATTTGGACAAGAAATAAAAACAAATAGGGGCTTTCTAATTGTGCAAAAGAATAAATATTGGAAAATTCAGACAAATAACAAAGGATATCTCGGAAATCGTTTATTGGACAACAAATTTTTCAGACATAATGTGTGTTTTGTAAGATCTCCATCTTTTATGGTTTAGCAGTTATATAACAGATATCTATAAGAAGAGGACTTCTGAGGGTATTCCCAGAAAATTCACGAAATGCGTTTTATTTTAATGAAACTGCCAGAAAAAAAATATGATTCATAAAATAGTTGAAACTATTTTTGAGGATATCATGATTTTCAAAATGTTTTCCACGTAAAGATTAGTCTAGATTGGGGGGAATTTTCTGGAAAAACTTCGCGTCACCTCCTTGCCAGTCTGGAACGTGTGCTACTTCTCTCGAAAATAAGCTTTTGTTTCTTAAGTGGAAAACATTACAGGATTCCTCCGGTATTTTACACTGTTCTTGTGTAAAATCACGTACTGGACCAGCCTCTGATCGTTCGGAACAGAATCAAGTCGATCATGCCACTGCCTTGCGTTTAACTGGAATTGGCCCGTTGCGTTCTGCAACTGTTTTAACGCATGATATTTGCTTGCGTGAAAGACTGGGCAGTTGGGCCAACTGGTACAATTAACATATTTAAATTCGTTGTTTTAGAGTATTTCACGCCCAATTGTATCTTATATGAAATCAAAACCAACTTTAATAGTAATTTTATGATCAAATCAAACATGAAGATGTTTTATAAAATCGGTGCAAATTTTAAAAGTTACTATACCCTCAAAAAGAAACAGAACATGTAGCTGTAGTATTATTTGTTCCTTCTAAAAGTTAAATACACTATCCGTTAATTTAGCCGTTAGAATTTATTCTAAGTGAAATTACTACATTACTACATATTTATTATAATACTCTACGGTGTTTTGTGAATGTCGGAACTTAACATAACAAGGAAATATTTCTGTTTTACCCTGCGTTGGCGTTCCTGCAAATAGACGTGCATTTGTTACAGTAGGGACAGTTGAATGAGATGCTTGTTTAGGCAATAAAGGGTTTGTCGTTATTTTACTTTCCCAACAGCAGCTTTGTATTTGTAATACCCGTTTGTTATTCTAATATGCAATAAACACTCGTATAATTGCTGTAATTTCTGCGGTTTACAGAAGCAGGAACTCGCATTCATTTCATTATCGCAAGAACACAGAGAAGTGATGTTACAGAATGTCGGACTCTCTGGTTTTGCAATAATTGTCTTTGCTTACGATTGCTAACATTTTTAATAGTTAAACTGAATTTGTTTTGAAATTTAGAAGTTGAGGCGTTGCCATCATATGACTTTCTCTGCTAATTTTTCTATGAACTTTGTTTAGATAGATAATCTTTCATATATTACACACTTCGATCCACCCTAAACAGGATACCATTTGACAACTAATAAATCGTAAGAGATACAGAAAATCTCACAAAACATAAAATGTGATTTTTAAAGCATACAATTTGTTTTGGCGTTAAGCACTTCCGAGATGCTCTTTGTTATTTGGTGCTTTTCCTCATACAGGTCATAACAAAAGTTTAAGGACACCTGCATATTTCACTGAAACGCATTCTGTCTTTATACTATTTTGTTCAGCGGCCTTATGTTTCTTCAAAAATATTATCTTATTAAAGGGCACATTTTAAAAGACAATTATGTAAATGTCACTATTCCTTTAGGATTTATGATTTGTTTTCAGTTTTAGAAAAACGGAAAATAACTATTACTTTGAAACAAAATTTCTATGTTGGAAGCAAAATTATGTCTCTTCTCCTGTGAGTTTTTGCGGCTATCAGTTTCTTCTGGTCACCAATTGTATTATGTTATTTTAAATAAGAGTCATGAGATCTCTCGTTTTCAGGTGTGGTTCAGAGTGAAATAAATACAATTTTGGAGAAGTCCAATTTTGTAACAAATAATTTAATTGTATTATCTGGATTACATTTTACTTGAACTTTCTTTCCTAGTCAATCATTGCAGGTTACCTCCAGCAAATCGACTAATTCTTACTTATTTAATAAAAAGATTCCATTAATTGCATATAACTCCTCACTCCTGCACGTCTACTCATCACTAACAAGATTACAGAACACTTATCTCCTTATTGATTTTCTTCTATCCAAAACTTTTCATCTTTTCACATCAAGCAAGATTATTGATTTTCTTTTCCCTTAGCAACCGTTCATCATTTCTTATATTGTCATTTCATGACCCACTAATATTCAGATCAGAAAACAAAACTCATTTCAAACCAAAAGTTCCCGTTACAATTTTCAAATCTTTCTGGAAATGTGACCATGCAAATTGTAAGAGATGTCTATTTTATTTTTCTCTGATGGTAAAGGCACATATGTGAGGAATATTTATAAGTATGGCATTGTTATCATACACTGTTTGTCAGTAATTGTCAAAATGTTTATACCTTTGGAAGAAATTGCAAAAAAGTGTTTAAATTAGCGCTATTTGGCAATGGATTAAATCCCATGATGAATGAGCCAGCGAAGCCGGAATGGTGTCTGTTCATAGTATAAAGTCCGTGATGTAAAGTGAAACACTTAATGGTCTTGGGTTGGCTTGTTCTTATACACGCCACAATATCTAGTTGTGTAGTAGCTGCCATTTTGTCCTGGTGATAAAAGTGACCTAACTAAAAATGGGAAAGAAAGGTGTAAAGGAGGATGGAAAATGGCAAGTAATTGGTATGCACAAGTGCGGAAAGTCATACAGAGATATTGCCACTCAATTGGGATTAGTGAAACCTATGCACAGACAGTAGGGAAATATAAGAAAAGCGGCAGAGTTTCAGACATGGAACGAAGTGGTAGTCCAAGGCCCAAAACAATGAAACTGTATTTGAAAGCAAAAGGAGCAGCAATAAAATATTTAAAACAAGTGCAATGTAAATTTGGAGCATTGGGTAATAAATCTGTAATAATGTATTACGTTATGCGTCCTTAGAATAAAGTTTCGAAAATTTTAATAGGTGACTTTTAATCTTTTGGTAGGAACTGTATGTACTTCATATTATTTTCAATTCTACATCACTATTAGAATTTTTCTTTATTTTCGTGTTCATCGAGGAAAATATAGTTTCATACTTTATGCGCAAGATTTCTTGAGCGCTGAATTTACAGTGTAGTGCGGGTAGAGGGGAAGAAATGTGAGCTAACACGCTTTTGTTTCTGCAGTGTGGTCAACCTAGAAAAACACAATTCAGCTAAATTGAAGTAAGATAAGCGAAGATATGCGCCGAAGGTATGAGATGTGGCAACAAGCAGTTTAACTCCATCCGATATGCTGTATGCTTATATATTTACTGTAATAAAACACATAAAACACACAAATGTTATGAAAGCTATAAACACTCACTCGCTTTGTGATTCTTCGATTTCCAAGTCTGCTGCATCACTTTCATCGCTTGTATCCTCTAATGTGTTAATAATTTCATTAACTGCATTTTCTATTACACATTCGTTTCTCCAATATTGCATCCCAGCTCTTGGACCTTTTTATCGTATCCTTCTCGATCCGTCGCTTCTGTAGCAAGTTTCCGCAGACTTGTGGCTCTTGTTGGCATTGCGTACTTTGTAAACATTCTTTATTTTTGCCCACGCCAGCTCAGTTGCATTCAGATCTCAGTTATACGGAGGTAGAAGAAAAATAGTGTGTCCCCTTTCGAGAGCCATAACATTGACAACATAGTCTTGCTTTTAGATTTGTTCTCAACTGGTTAGCTAATAATTAACCTCAAAATGAAATGGCGTACGTGTGAAAGCTTAGCATATTAGCCACTAGATGTCACAGTGTGTAGCGCATTTTCTGTTTCAAACTTGTCATCTGTGTTTACGGAAATAGGCGAAACCTACCGCATGAGGACTTGGGACCCGAACGCTCAAGAAATCTGTTACTGTTTAGATAACATCTGACTATCACTTTAGCGTAACTTTACAATGCTTACATTTCAATTAAATTTATAAGTGTATATAAGGAAGGGTGAGGTGAGAGGAGATAGATGGTGAAGTAAGCTTTTGTAACATTACTTAGATAAAATATTTGTATAGAATTATAGAATAAATTAATCTACGGACAATATAGAATAAAATAGAAAATGCACGTAGATCCAAAAACAAGGCTATACTGGATAAAGATGAATGGATATTATTAATAATAGCAGATAATCAACTCATTATACTAAAACCTAAAATGACCTGCTACAGCTAATATATTAAAAGAATTATGTGACAAATATAATTTTACAATGTCATATAAGAAACCATTGTTATGGCAGTCAAGGAAAAACTGCACTTTCCAAGAATATAATAGACGATAATATAATTTAACAATCATTTAATTTTAAAATTTTAAGTTGTGGTATAAAATACAAAACAAAAAGCGGTACAAACAATAATTTGTTATATTTTAAATGATGTGTGGCAGAATTCAAAGCACACTGAGCAAAACCAGTTTTCGCCTGTTGTTGACGCTTGCCTTCTTTTGTCTTGTAATGCAGACGTTGGAGTATATTTCAAATGAACTGCTTGAGAGTTCTTGTCTGTGGCAATGTTTTGAAATTCCGTTTCTCTTTAGAGAAAATCATGTGTAAGTAGCAAAGCCAGTCTTTTAATCTGATAATCACGCTTATGACAGGTGTTTCTTTACGTTTAACAGAGAGGACTATTTTTTCTGGATTGTTATGTATCCTTTCACAATAGAAAATAAATTTCAAAAGTTCCCCGAGAAGAAGAAACGTAGTAAATTGAACTGCAGTTGGCTGGTGTGAAGGGCTGTACAGGAAACGAGGTTTCACTACGTACTCTCTCATTAGGCAAGCCAATACTAACTGTTGTCCCACAATCGCAACAGTTTGGGATCAAAGCTACCGTGTCTTGGTATGCAAATATATTCGTCCTCCAGCACATACTCCACTGGAGAGCTGCTCTAGAGTGGAATTATTCAAACTTACAGTTCAAATATACGTTATTTGTCAACATGCCTTTAGCAATGACGTTTAAACGGCAGTTTAAATGTTAGTTTTAATAAACTGACGATATATTACTTATTTTTAAACATGACGAACTTCTCTATAGTGTACAAACAAAACACACTAGAAGCGGCACTATGCACTTGTTTTTAAATTTACGTCCTCCAACGTTAAGTCGTACTGGACGATGAATGACACGAGGCTCAAATGAGCCCAGGATCCACAGCGCTTAGAGTTATAAGACATCCATCTTTTCGGATAAGGAAAACTCCCGGAAAAAAGGCCTTATTCAGAAAACTCAACGAGATTCGAACTCAGAATTTCTGAACGTGCGGCAGACACGCTATCACTTATGCTATAGGTACTGTTAGAGACTCAGCTCTGAGTGTTTGAGGGGAGAGGAGTGCGGTGAAGAGGGAAGTAACCTGGTGGCGTGTGACTATGCTTGCATAAACAGAAATTATCACTTGATAATGTAATTGTTATTGTTCCTTACATTATCATCAGTGGCGGTGCATAGAAACTCCGTCCGACTGTTAAGCACAGGATTCATTTTCCTTGGGTCACAATATCTTTGATAATAATCTTAAAAACGATTGGCTTCAAGTGGAGAAAATGTGGAAGCAAACAGAAGATTTAAACTGATAAATCTAAAATTCTACGTGGCATGAGTATCTTGTATACCTATGAAAGTTTTGCGGAAATCTGGTGGAAACTTATTTATTTAGAAGAAACTTGGTTGGACAGTAACCTGAGAAGAGGTTTTGGCAAATAATGAGGCTTTTGAAGTTGCCGAAAGATAAAAAGCAGGCACTCGGTTCAATGTACTACGATTCGTGCTGGAGGAAAGAAGGGATTTGTGAATGCAGTGAAACAGCTCGATAAGGTAGGAAGCACCAGTGGGGATTATTATGACCAAATGAACCACCAAAGTGGTTGAAATGATTGAAAGAAGAAACTTGGTTGGACAGTAACCTGAGAAGAGGTTTTGGCAAATAATGAGGCTTTTGAAGTTGCCGAAAGATAAAAAGCAGGCACTCGGTTCAATGTACTACGATTCGTGCTGGAGGAAAGAAGGGATTTGTGAATGCAGTGAAACAGCTCGATAAGGTAGGAAGCACCAGTGGGGATTATTATGACCAAATGAACCACCAAAGTGGTTGAAATGATTGAAAGAAGAAACTTGGTTGGACAGTAACCTGAGAAGAGGTTTTGGCAAATAATGAGGCTTTTGAAGTTGCCGAAAGATAAAAAGCAGGCACTCGGTTCAATGTACTACGATTCGTGCTGGAGGAAAGAAGGGATTTGTGAATGCAGTGAAACAGCTCGATAAGGTAGGAAGCACCAGTGGGGATTATTATGACCAAATGAACCACCAAAGTGGTTGAAATGATTGAAAGAAGTGTTTATTCCACACATCCCACCTTCTTTAGTTATAATTTTGTACATTGAATCTTTTCTGAAAAGTGCCCAAATATTCTACCAAGAAAGATATAGTGAATTTCTTGCAAAAACGTGGCGTCAATTGTAACGAAGAAATGAGGAAAGGACATTTATTCCCCTTCTGGAAAAGGAAAAAAGAAAATAGTCGAGGACACACAAGCTGAATATTGGAATACATAAATAAATAAGTAAATAAATAAATAGGTAAGTGAGTGAGTGGGTGGGTGGGTGGGTGGGTGAGTGAGTGAGTGAGTGAGTGAGTGGAAGGGTGAGTGAGTGGGTGAGTGAGTGAATGAGTGAGTGAGTGGGTGGGTGAGTGAGTGGGTGAGTGAGTGAATGAGTGAGTGAGTGAGTGAGTGAGTGAGTGAGTGAGTGAGTGAGTGAGTGAGTGAGTGAGTGAGTGAGTGAGTGAGTGAGTGAGTGAGTGAGTAAAACAGACGCACAGCTGGAATCGTGTCGGTACATTATGAACACGGTAACAGATGGTAGGTCCACCAGATTGACAATAAACATATTTTCACTAGCACGATCGCTGTGGTGTGAAAATGAATACATAACAATGGCTATGAAGATCTGTATCTTTCTTCTTAATTTTTGATACTACATGACACTAATAGCGCCAGTTACAGTTACTGCGCTTTTGACATTTATTTGCAATGTTCAGCTTTATGTATTCATTAAACAAATAATAATAATAAAAATGAAACGCCGCTATCTGGCTGTTAGCACTCCTCTCCCTCTCTAGAGCCATTCTTATTCAAAGCAAACTTCAGCACGTTCCTCACAGTCACACTAAGCTGGGACTCTTGGAATGCTATGTACTATACCTTCGGTATAATTAAGAAGTATGGAAAGTAAAGGCAATCTGACGCCTATTTTCACATAACTTTCTCCATCCACTATAGTTTATTTTTATTTAGGTTTTACACTACTATTCCCACTAAACCATTTCTAAGTACTTTGTGTCAATGGTAAAAAAAATCCTTTCTTATAGCAATATAAAGGAGTATAGCAAACCCAATCCATAGTGCAACATTTAAAAGCTAGTTGGTATATACCCTTTAAATGACTTGCGAGGAACAATGTAATAACAATAGTTCAAAGTACTGAACTTCTTAACCCAGGAAGAAATACCTCAAAAATGGTTGCTACTACACAAAAGATTATTTTATTTTAACTTTTAATATTGACGCATTCTACCTTTGTATATATCTACAGACCAATTCATTTTAAACCTAACGGAGGCTCTCCAGAGACTTGCTGGATTCCCCTACTACCTGCTGCGGCTGTGCGCATGTGCATACTCCACTCGGCAATATTGTACGGACTACCAACATGAACAGGCGCTTCACTCTAAAGAAACGCTTTGTCAGTTATAAATTTATTATAAGTGGTAATCACCAAGCCGTATTTGAACAGAGTATATTCAAACGTCCTCTGGTGAAGTGCCTCCTTCCATATTTACAATTTACGAGATTGTGCAATTCAGTCGCGTACAAGTAAAATGCCGTGCCTCCGTTAGGTTTTCAATGAATAACTCTGCACTATTTATTTGCCTATTTCTTAACGTTTACTAGTTAACAATCACGAAACCTGAAATCCATCTGTAGTTTGTTTGAAATATTCTGTTCACATACATAAACAAATTTCCTTAAAAATACCTTTACATTTCGTTATTTAACACTTGGATCCAATACAACACCTTTTCTATTTATTTTCAAACATCAGTACTTAAGGTTTGTATTTCAGTACTCAATGCTACTGCTTCTTTTGCTGCCTGTAATTCTAGGTAATCATTATCTGTGATCACTGAAGCTTTGTGTAATTTGCACAAACGCGTTTCTTGGAGGAACCTTCTCTGTCAAGCTTTTGTTTCTCTCTACCATTGTATTATAAATCTACGCGGAAAACGTCATTAAAATTCCTAGCATCGCCTTTCTCGCTATTTCATAATAATCTCCTAGCTGAACTTGGCAGCTGTGTAAAGTGGATTATGTTGGTAAGAAAACACAAATAAGTTATTGCAGTTCATCCAGAGCCAACTGTGACATATATTTCCTGCTTTCTGTTAATTTTGGTGACATTCTGACATCAGTACTAACAACTACTCTTAAAACAAGCAGATCGCAAATACATGGCTGTAATTGGTGTTAATTGCAGCATTGAGAATACTGCATTCTCTTATAGGATGTCAGCTGTTTTAGTCTAATGCTTGCTTGCTGTGTTCCACGTGTGCTGTTTTAGAGTTTACCTAACCGTTCTAGATCTGAAAGCTATGAACGTAAATAACAGTGGTTGTGTTTGTAATTTTTTTACGTCCTCCAACATTAAGTCATATCGGACGATGAATGAAATGGGTGAAATGATACCCAAATGAGCCCAGGTTCCATAGAGCTTAGAGTTACCTAACATTCCTCTTTCAGGATAAGGGAAAACTCCGGAAAAAAACCTTATCCAGGTAACTCACCCTGACCGAGATTTGAATTCGGGGCCTCTTGAAGGTGAGGTAGACACTTTACTACCACGCTATCGAGGCGGGCAATATGGGGTGTGTTTTATATTTTTGGAGATATTGCAGGCGCGGATCTTCCTTGATGCGTTTGAATCACCGAGTCACCTGCTTGTTTTTTAATAAATTACAAGTTTATGTTTTATCTTCTAGCATTTAATTTTCGTTTATAAAAGTTGTCCAAATTATATTTTGTAATGGAGCCGTTCTCTTGGCACCCGCGTTTCGGTAATGCAGCTAGCTTACTTCCCCATCACTGATTCGTTATTAAAAGGCCAAGGTAACGTTAACACTTGCGGCGAGTGAGGAGAGGTTGGAGGGGTAGAATGCATTGTTAGTTACCATGGCTACGGATTCTATTCCCAGAAGCCGTGTATTCCGCGCTAACCCGTGTTGCCCACACAATACAGGAATTTCTTCCTACTTTTTCGTTTATTTGAAAAGAAATTTATTGGTGGAAGTAGTAACCTGCTTGAAGCGAGCCCTTCGTGTCATGTGCTACTGTTTATTATCAGTTTACATCATGTGTGAAAACGTAATTTTTTATGTGTTTAGTGATTATTGTGTGATATGTGAGGGGTTTGATTTTTATTATATAAGGGATTTACAATGAATTCAGCTCACAACTATGTGTGTTCCATTCTCCAAACACCCTTTTCTTTATGGGAAAATTATGGCAAACGCGACATGGTAAATGTCGGCAGGCCTATACCAGTGCTAGAAAAACTTTGCGGCGGAGCATCTTCAAAACACACCAGGACATTTAGGACTCGTTGGTATGAGGAATATAATTGTGTCGGATTGAAGGATATTTTTTTATAATTTTTTATTGATCGATCAGCAGTACAATGCTTTACAGATCAGAGTGAAAAGAAGGTAACAGAACAATACATTAAGGAACCTTAACACTCAGGGGTAGGCTAACAGCCCGCCCCCTAACTACATTAAGTTAGAACTCCAATAATACTCTCTGAGAAATTATGTCAATATTGAAGAAGTAAGACAAATATCAAGCACTAGAATCACTTGAATCAGATGTATCACTCAGAATCAGGTCCTGTGGTAGTCTCCTCTTCAAGCGTGAGGGCTGGCGCGTGCGGACACCGATGTTATAATGCACAGCTCCTGGAACTTCTTGCAGCGTGGAAAAGAAACGACGGGCGATCCTGCGAATGTAGTCGTGAAGAGGTAACAGTCCTAGGTCGTAATGGAGCTGCTGATTACGGATGAACCATGGAGCGTTGGTAGCGATGCGCGTGAAGCGATTCTGTGTAACCTGAAGACGACGCAGATGACGTGTGTGCGGCCCCCCACACTTGGCAGGCATTTGTAATAAGCGGACGAACGAGTGATTTGTAGAGTAACATTGAAGACCGTAGGCCGAGGCTGGAACGGCGATGCAACAGAGGTGAGAGTTTTGAAAGTCGTCCGGAGGCCAGTGATATAAGACGATCGATATGAGCACGCCAGGTCAGTCGAGAGTCCAAAAGCACTCCAAGGTATTTAATGGGAGTTGTAGTGGGGAGCCAAGGGACATTGTTCCTGTAGAGACACAAGGGAGTAAGCGGAGTATATCGGCGAAGACTGAAGATTCTAGCCTCGGTGTTCTGAGGGTTCAATGAGATCCGCCAAGTGCTGAACCAATGAGTTAGGCGATCTAAAGAGAGCTGTACTACTTGTTGTGCGTGCTGGAGATTAACACGAGAATAATATAGTACTGTGTCATCAGCGTAAAGAGCTAAAGAAGTCGGAGCTAAGTCAGGAATATCAGAAATGTATATGTTAAATAGAGTCGGGACCAAGATAGAACCCTGTGGGACACCTGCGGTAATATTGCGTGGGGATGAAAACTAATTGAAGGAGCTGAGAAAAATACTAACAAAGTTGCAGACGCTCTTCGGGAAAGCTCACGTCTATATACTGTAAAATACGATAAGAACGTTAAGCTTAACAGGCTTTTCATGCAATATCCCATTAGCGAAGTAGACAAGAAGTGACATTTCGTGGACATAATGAAAGCGGGGAATCTTTAAATAAAGGTAATTTTAAGCAACTTTTGGATTCACTTACAGAGGGAACCACTATTCCAGTATAAAATCCGTTTTGCGATGCTGATTATGCGAACTTAGGTTAACGAATTACGCCCAATACGCCCAGAGCCGCGCCTGACTTTTTGTATTTACTGCTATTAATATACAAACAAGTGTTGAAACCTGTTTGTGCATATGGAATCCAGATATGGGGCTGCACCAGCAAATTGAATGTTAAGATGATTCAGACATTTCAGAATAAAGTACTTCGTGGAATTGTAAATGCTTTCTGGTATATCCGAAACAGTGACCTACATCGTGATTTATGAACACCTACAGTTTATAAAGAAATATCAAAATGTGCCATAAAAAATTATCAACGTCTTTAAGTTCATATAAATCCTAAAATGGAAACTGTGCCTGCTGTGAGTGTAGAAGTGCGGAGACTAAAGAAAACTATAATATGACTAATAAAACTTAAAGATCATTATGACAGTGCATTAAAATGTATTATTCAAATAATTACTAATAACATCCTTGCATGTGAGGTTATTCATATATGGGATAAAAATCATTAGTGGATCTGTAGATTGGTCATGATGTAAATAAAAGAAGATATAAAAAGATATAAACAAATATTATGCTTACTAATTTCATTGTCAATTAAATTTCATTTCCCTCTAGGTAATATTATTTATGTTGTACACTTTTTACTTCATTTGGAAAAATCATAGCAGTCTCGGCGAATATGAGACGTTTAATTTACCCTTTTTATACTTAACGAATGTGCTGTTGATATATTATGAGTATTATTCTTTTTATTTACTTGTCATGACAAACGGGTTATTCAAACCCAAGTACAGTAGTTTAGTGCAATTTACTTTATAAACCCAAGAATTTTGATGCGATTTACACTTTTCCTCTTTTTCAGTGCATTTACACCTTTCTCATTTTGTAGTGCAATTTCATACTCCCAAAATTCGATACCGAGTTTCACCTAAAATATTTTGAAACACCCGGAATACAAAGAGAAGTAGTTTTAGAAATTGACTTCTCTCTGTGTGTATGTGTGTGCGTATGTGTTCGTGGGTGATTTTTGGTAGTGTTAATAATTTCAGAGTAATTCTCTTTTATTGGATTGAATTTATGATTATTTCTGGCCTTGCAGGGAAAATGAAGGTCAAAGACTTGACCTAACGGTCTTAACAAATTGAATATCGTTTAAAGGATTGTTCTTTTCCTTACAATTAAATAAGCAATAAAGTATTTCTACAAACGTCTAACTCGATTCACATGAAGCAGATAGTAGAAAATGCGTTTTAAAGAATATAAGACCGAGCAGAGAAGATCATGAGAGGTAGAAAATCAGATTTGCAATTTTTGCTGAACTAAGAATTCGTTAACTCTCGCTATAATTCTCCTATGGAATTTTGGCGAGAGCAAAAGATAACGATTATACCAAACACTTCCGGGCACTTTTCAACTGAAGGGGCACAGTGCTGGTGACTGTCTCATGTTCAAGAAGTCCCAGGTTCCAATCTTGTTTAAGGTGAGTTAAGGTGAGGATAATTTTTTTTCGGAATTTTTTCTTTATTATAGAAGACCGATGACAATGGGTATCATTAAGCTTCATTAACTATAAAAAAATCGGCAGGGGAATCCTGTTGAACTTACAGTGTATGATAAATAGCCTCAAATATGAAACTCTTCCCGATATGTGTATGTAAATATTTACGGTATAGTGTGATCGAAGCAGATGTCGTTGTTCTGATGAAAAGACGAAATCTAATCTGAGATTACAGAATATGACAGAAGGTTGCACAGTTCTTGTATTAAATTTATTGAAAACTTTCTATACCTATATAAAATATTCTTATTTTAGACAACAAGGATATAATTATTGAAAAGAGTAGTAAACTTGTAATGAACATGAAGTCCTGTGATTGTCCTCACTTAAACTGTTTTGAGATCATTTCAGATTTGTAGATCTGTGTGTCGTTTTCGCTTGTCTTCTCCGTGCTCATTCATGTGGTATTTGCTGAGGAATCTATCTCAGAATTATATTTTCATGATCACCAAAGGAAGTGAAGAGGCGTCTGTAGCAGGACTGAAGAGTATCTTCCATTGTTGGAGTAAGTAGATGTTTGTGTAATGTTGAATTGCGAATGTAAGATTAGGCAACGGAGAAGTATCTGATATTAGAAATTTCAATTGATGAATTTTCTATCTAAGTTTCTTGACAAGATCAGTGATGTGTGAGCTCCAGGTTAATTTTGAATCGATGGTTAAACAAGATATATAACTGTATCATGCTGTGGTACTTTCTCGCTGGCAAAGCTTACTTCGCCATTTGCAGTATCTCTTTTATGACTAAATTTCACTAATTTGGATTTCTTTGTATTCATCTTCACTTTTCACTTTTTGCACAGTTCGACAGTTTTATCCCTGAAAGATTGTAGTTCACTAGCAGCTGCGATATCACGTCCTTTGCTAAGGTTACCTACATCATCTGCGAAATGTGAGGTACGCAGGTTGTCCTGTGTAGGAAAATTCGAGCTTAAGATTAAGTAGAGGGATGGAGCCAATACACCACCTTAAGAAACTCCTACTTGTACTTCCTGAACTAGAGATAGCACATCGTTGCATTTTACAATGTTCTTCCATAAAGATAGGATTTAATTACTAAAAATACGGTGTCACTAACAAAAGATTTTATTTTGCACAAGAGTCCATCATAGCACACTTTATCGAATGCTTTATCTGTATCGAGAAACAGGCCAAAGCAAACAGATTTTTCTTCATAGACATCAAGTAACGTGTCTACAACTCGATGTAACTGCTGAGACAAGTGTGGTTAGGTTTAAATCAAACGGCGTACCTGGAATAAGCAGGTGCAGAGGACCAATGAGGTGAGAGAGGATTAGGCTTTCAAATATTTAGGAAAATAGTGTTAGTAGACCTACAAGTTAAAATGAAAGTGGATCTGACTTAGATTTTCCTGGTATGGGCACCATTATAATCCAGGCTCTTGAAAAATATACAACTCCAATTATTGCGTTGAATATTGCACAGCAGGCTCTATTGTAGTTTGCTGCAAACAAAGCACAGTAATGGACAATTTAGCTTATTTCTAAAAATGCGTAAAATCTACTAGTAAATAAATTATGAAAAACATTTAATTAAACTTTTACTTTAAAACTATGTAACACGTGAAACAAAATTTGTGTTTGTGATAGTGATACCATGTTCAACAGTGGTAGTTTTATGCTTGTAACTACAATCAGAAAAAAATATTTATTTTACCTCATGAAGCATTCCGTACTAATTTGTGGGGATTATTTCATGTTTTTAAATTTTTAAGGTTTATTTTGAATTTTTATGGAAACAGTAATTTGCACAAAAGTAAAACTATAAAATTAGGTTGGTTATGAGATGATGTAATACAATTTAAATGCTATATAATACTATCGTTTCTGTTAATTTCAAGAACACAGTTACGTAATGTGGTGATGTGGACCAGTAAAAGAGAGGTAATTTGGTTGTTATGGTAACGTAAGGGGCAGACAACCCAAAATGATCAAAGATTAGCGTCCTTCTGCAAGTGAATGTCTTGAGAGTAAGATGTGTTATTTGTGTCGCTCCGCAAGTTTGCAGGAAACTCTTATGTGAATGCATAATACGAGGGTGGGTAAAAAGTAATGCCATCTATTTTTTTTCTCTTTTAATTGCCAAGAAATTTGAATCCAATTTACATAGCTTGAAAACTACAATATTGGAGATTAATTTGTCACTATTCAATATAATCTCCGTCCTTTTCCACAGCCATGGTCCAACTTTTAACTAAGTCATGTATTCCAGTGCGGTAAAACACACGGTCTTACTTCCTAAGCCATTGACGCACGGACGTTTTCACAGCCTCCTCATCTTCAAAATGAATCCGACGATGAGCTTCCTTTAGTGGCCCGAACAGATGGAAGTCTGATAAGTCTGAGGTAAGACTTGTCATACCAAATTCTCAATTTCTACAGTGGTGTAACGGCTGGCGTGTGGTCCTGCATTGTCGTTCAAAACAGGAACATCCACCACAGTTTTTGTTGGGCGAAATCGGCGAAGACGTGCTTTCAGCATTTTGAGAGTTCTGACGTATTGGACAGAATTGATTGCGCATCCCTGCTCCAAAAAATCAATCATAAGCACACCCTCTGCATCCCGAAAACACTGTCGCCATAACTTTCCCTGCCGACCGATGAGTTTTGAATTTTTTTTCTTCGGTGACGTTGTATGATGCCATTCCATTGACTGCCTCTTTGATTCAGGTTCAAAAAAATGAACCCACGTTTCGTCTCCAGTAACAATTCTTTTTTCCAGAAACTCCTCTCCCTCCAAATTGAAGCTGTGCAAGTGTTCGGAGGCTATTGTTTTCATTGTTTCTTTGTTTTGGGCGGTTAACATTCTTGGTACCCAACGTGAACAAACTTTTGAGTAACCCAGTTGCTGAATAATCGTCATCACATTGCCTTTACTAAGGGAGGAAATGTGACACAAGTCACCTGTTGTTACCCGGCGATCACCACGAATGATGTCATCGATTCGCTGAATGTTGCATAGAGTCACTGCAGTCACCGGCCTACCGCTTCGCTTTTCATCTGCCAATGGTGTTTGCCCTTCAGCTTCGTTACAGCGATGAACACATCGTCTAACAGTGCTGACATCCACCGTTGCATCACCATACACATTTTTAGCCGTTCGTGAATGCGAATTGGCGTTTCACCTTCCGCAGTCAAAAATTAAATCACAGAACGTTGTCTAATACGAATGTCGATGTCAGCCATTTTGCAAGAGGATGCAGTGCTGCCACCTGTTGACTTAGTAAGTTACTACTGCAGGGATTGGAGAAGAAGGTTTGAGGAATTGCGCCAAATTCAAAGTTTTCACATAACTTACTTATTTAAGGGGAAAAAATAGGAGGCATTGCTTGTTGACCCACCCTCGTATGTATTGCACTAGTGGCGTGTGAAAGAAAAATACAGTTAATCGATGTAACAAACAGCCACTGTTTGTTAAAGGATAGCATTTGCAACATTTAAAATTGTATCAGGATTTAAAATTGTTTCGTTGGAATAAAACCCACAATATTTAAAAGAGAAGAATTCTTTATTCTCCAACAATTGCAGTATCAACTCCTTTTATTCCGCGATAACGCCCGGAGGTAAGACCCATCGATCCAGAGATGCCGAAGAAACTACAAGATTTCTACAAGATGGTCACTAAAGGTGAGAAACTAATCATCAGCATCTTTCATCATTCCCATTTGCGACAAATTTACTGTTGTAAGTTAGAAGTGAAAATGTATTTAAAGAAATTATTTGTAGTCTATAGCTTAGCTATATATATGGGTAAGTTATGTAAAATAATACTTGGAAATCAAATAATAAAAAACAGTTTAAATTATTACACTAACAAGTACTTTCACCAAATACATAATAAGATTACTTGATTTTATGATAACGTTCGGAAGTGGGACTTAGTAGTCGATCTGTGACATCTTTTGTACCTATTCCCCTGACAGTGGGACGGATAACGTGGCAAAAGACCAAGAGCGGTTGCAGCTGAGCAGAGAGGGAAGCTACAGGAGGGAGGTGGGCCAGCAACACTGAAGAGCACGATTTACAAAGAAGGAATTATCTGGAAAGATAGATCTTGGATCTTCTGGTCTCAGTCCAGCCGCTCTAACCATTGAGCTACTATGGCCAACGTGCCGATATGACATTAAATTCTCCAACTGACTCGTATTTTTCCCGGTAAACCACTTAGGAGTTCTCATAAACACATGAGGCAGCTACCTTAATGGCGACTTACAACATGTAAGTACTTTGAGTCCCGCGCTTTGTAGTTAACCACTATTAGGTCAATTAATGGAAGTTACTTCTTCTTTTACACTGGGCGTGTGCAGGAAAGGTAGTCAGATTGAAAAATTCAATGCCATAGCCGGAATTTGAACCACGGATCTTCTGTCTGAACTTAATGTCATGTTGGCACGTTGGCTATAGTAGCTCAATGGTTAGGGCGGCTGGACGGAGACTAGCAGATACGTGGTTCAAATCCGGGCTATGGCATTGAATTTTTCAGTCTGACTCTATATTTCCATACTTTAGCCTACACACGGCCAGTGTGGATGAATAATTAATTTCCAAGGAATTATCTGTCATGTACGACAATACTCCTGTCGAAGTTTAGAAACTTGAAGCAACCAACCAAGAAGAAAGGTGAAGTGAAATTAAAAATGAAGTGCTATAGATAAACATGAAATTGGTAAACATAATTGTCCTTCAAAGCATTTGCCTAGTGACCAGGAACATCCGAAAAACGTGTCAGTAAGGTCAGCCATAGAAATCGAGCACTTGACTTTCCAAAAGGGGAGGATTTCTTACTTTTAATGACATATGTGGCCAAATTTCCCACATTTACATTAAGCTCGTGATCTGGATTCTAGTTTTGCTCCTTCAACGGGAAGGCTTTACAGGTTTAAAACAGCAATATGTTTTAGCAACACTGGTAGGCCTTTAGAATCTTATTTCCTTGAAGGGACAAGAGGAATGGCCCCTTCGTGACGCCCCCCTCTCCGATACTCCATTAAATATATAGCGGGCAGCTATCTTCCTAGCGTGCTTCATGGACCAGCACTAAACCGTCGCTTTCAATTCGCTTCTTTTGCAGTCCTACCTTTAAGTGATTAACACTCGTATCGAAATAATCAGTATTGCCAACTTACCGTATCGAACACTTCTTATTATTTGCTGTGAGTCAGTAGTAATGAGAGGACCGGTTATTTTAACTACAGTACAAGAAGCATTAGCTTGTACGTACAATTTTTACATCGAGATTTTAATCAAGCAGGTATTGTTGGAGCAAACTGATTCACAAATATTCTTATGACATTCTCACTCACTCTTTTAACAAACTTTTGTTGAAACACTATTTCGTATTAACCGAGATAAATATTTGCAGAAGTTAACTTATTGTTAATTTTCTTCTAGAAAATAATCTAGGATAATATGGGGGTACAGTAACTTTAAGCGATAGTCAATTTTTAGCGGTCTATTAGCTATGTGACGTGTTTCTGTTCTCTTTGCATTCCAACAGATAATAAAATCTAGTAATACCTTACTATTTTGCAACAGTATGAGTATCAAAAATTTCAAATAAAAAAGGAGTATCACAGAAATGGTTCACTCGCTACAAAAGTTTGGCATAAATTGTTTGTTTTAACGAGATCTACAATTTTCATGTAATTGCATTTTGTCTTATGATTTACCATTCAGAATGAACATAAATTCTGAGGTCATTCCCATAAAAGTCTAGTCATACGTTTCATTTGGCATAAGAATGCCTTAAATATATGGTATTTTAATCAAAATAATAAGATGTATGAATTGTAAGTCGTTTTAAAGCCCAGAATTGCTGTCAAGTTACTATTTGATGACACTAAACATCTCTGAAGTATTCTTTGTAATTATAGTCTTCAATTAGTTATTACTTTGGTCAGTAGGAAAATGCAATTTCAAGGACATTGCATAGCAACCCAAATCCTTCTCAATTTAGCCGACATATACTTCTAACACCTACTACAACCAAGTATGTAATGCAAGAAATAATCATTTCTTCCACACTAGACATTTGTACGCTAAGGTTTGAATGAGTAAAGCCAGATTGAGAAATTCAATGCCATAACCGGGATTTGAACCAAGGATCATCCACTCTCCGTGCAGTTGCTCTAACCATCTGAGTTTTTCAATTTTTCAGTCTGGCTCTACTTGTTAAAACCTTAGCCTACACACGGATAGTGTGGAAAAATGACTATTTCCATCAATTTACCTGAATAACATAGTGGTTTAACTATGAAGCCTGGGACTTAAGTACTTATAGCATAGTAAGTCGACACAAAAGGTGCGTGTCTCAGCACATGAGAACTCCTAGTGGTCTACCGGGAAACATATGAGTCAGTTGGAGATAGTAGCTCAGCCATAGTAGCTCAGATGGTTAGAGCATCCGTACGTAGAGCGGGAGATCCGTGGTTCAAATCCCGGCTATGTCATTGAATTTTTCAATCCGGCTCTACTCATATGTAATGTAAGTTTAGCTGCCTCTTCGAGCATCCACGTTCGATTCTCGGCCACAAGGTGGGGAAATTTTTCCTTACTCAGGATTATTTCCCATTCTCTCTAGAGTTTTTTGTAATTTACGTCCTCCAACGTTAAGTCATATCGGACGGTGAATGAACTGGGTAAAATGATGCTCAAATGAGTCTCGGGTCCTTAGGGCTTACAGGTACCCGACATTCGTCTTAAAGGATAAGGGAAAAACCTGTAAAAAACCTTATCCAGGTAACTCACCCTGACCGTGATTCGAACTCGGGACCTCTTGAACGTGAGGCAGACACTCTACCACCACGCTACCGAGGCGGGCGCTCTGGAGTTTGAAGGTATAAATATGTGTGTAAATGTGATATATCAACCATAAAGCAATAACAACACAAATATTACGACCACTGCAAGCACGTAAATGTTATTGCCAACGGGCAGTTGTTCAGTGGGAAAAAAGTCGCTAAAATGACCTAAAGTGGCATATAAATGGAGCATAAGAAAGAAGTAAATGCAAGATCAAGCAAAAAGTAATGTAAATGCAACACTTTTTTTCTTAGCTTACTCTATATATATCGGTGTAAAATGTGTATTCCATTCTCTCAGGAAGGTTTCAAAGCTGAGATATAATTTCTATCACACCTGAATACGTACCTCACACTATTTAAGTATAGAAACTTAGGTATTAATAATATTTCAGCTAATATATTTGTTTTAATTTCCGTAAAATTCAAAGTTATGATTAATTTTTAATGTATCACGTTGAAAATATAAATCTTGCCCAGAGTATTTAACATATTCGCTCGGTTGCACACTTATTTTACCCAAACAATTCAGAACTTAATGTTTAAATGCATCATTGCAGCTATATATATAAAAAAAAATTTAAAACTGACTAACTAATGGATGATGAGTTAATGTCCCAGATTTAGCATCTTAATTTGACCACGTATTCATTAGCAATATTTCAAGTGTGTACAGCTAAGTGCAAAAATAACCTTCTCCTCCTCCTCCTCCTCCTCCTCCTCCTCCGCCTCCTCCTCCTCCTCCTCCTTCTTCTTCTTCTTCTTCTTCTTCTTCTTCTTTGTAATTTAAGTCCTCCAACGTTGTCATATCGGATGATGAATGAAAAGGATGAAATGAGTCCGGGGTCCATGGACCTTAGAGTTACCCGACATTCGTCTATCAGGATAAGGAAAAACTCCGGTAAAAACCTTATCCAGGCAACTCGCCCTGCCCGAGATTGGAACTCGAGACCTTTTGAACGTAAGGCAGATAGGCTACCATCTATGCTACCGAGGTGGACAAAAAGCTTTACTGACCCTTTCAGATTACAATAGCTTTTGTAGGTTTTAAATCCAATAAAATTTACCTGACTGATCTTAAATAAACTTCGGGAAAATAAAGGATGAAAGGATTCCAGTCTGATGGAGGGAGTAGAGTGGATGGCACAAAGAACCAACAAAAGCTCTACATATATCTGACTTGAAGGTCTGATCCCACGAGGTTCTGGTAGCTTACAACTCAGAGTTAACGGACTTGGCAATGTATGATGATTAGCGTGTATAAAAATGCTTATAATTAAAAGTTAAAAACAAAGGCAGAGCTATTTGCGAAGCAAAATTGGTCGTCCAGAGAAATTGCAATTTAAAGGCGGAGCAACATGTGCATATGTTGGCTCACAAAGAATGAATTTAATCACGTGGAGTAGAAGGGTGGGGTAAATTGGTACGCTGATGTTGAGGGTGTTTAACATCCCCTTGTGGTTAAAAGCAAAAGGTGTGCCGTTAGGGGGGGATGATGTAGGAATGTCACGTGGCTTCGCAGTACAAAGAGCGCTTATGGTACACAGAGATAGCTGTATCGTTATTTCACTGTCAGCTTCAAACACAATCTGATTTTAAACCTACTTCCCTCAACAAATAATATTATCAGCTACCCTAACATTACTTTCTGCAAACTTTCTTCAACAACTGTTCTTAAAAGAATATAATTTTAACTACCTACTTCAATTAAACGGGACAAACATTTGCAGAAGTGCTTTCTTCTTTTTCTTCTTCTTTTCGTTTCACCCTCTTTGGAGTACGTTGAATTAATCATTTCCCTGTGTGTTTCTTAGTTCCCAGCATTTCTTCATTCTATCTGATCTTTTTTCCCTTTCTTCTGCCGAGATAGTGGGGTTGGATTTTAATGTATATTTATATTTGAACTTCATATTTTCGTTTTTAGTTATTAATTTCGCTGTCCCGTCAAGTCACGAATTTTCTGTCTTTTTTAATTCTGCTCAGTCTTTTTCAGTTTCTTTAAACCAGTTAGATTTTCTCACTTTCTTCTCGGACAGCCAATCAGGTGAAAAGATGATTAGATATCAACGTTTTGAGAGTGTACATCTCTCCCATCATCAGGATATTTATAAAATGTTATAACCACAAATGAAACACAGGATATAACACAACTATAAACAAAGACAAAACACTATCAAAATTCGCATTACTGAACAAAATACTGTTTTCAGTAAATTAAATGCCAGGTCAGGAGACAGCGTGATTATAGAAAATTGTGTCAAAGAAACGTAACTGCTTACCTTGATTATCAAGCTGTATTGATCTTTTCTCCTTAATTCGATGGATTTCTATTTTTAAGGCCGGTTTCCAAGAGGAGCTGAACTGAAATCCAGCATCACGATTAAGCGTGATCCTTTCAGAGAAATCGCCAGAGCCTCCTTAATTCTCCGCTCCCAGTAACTGTTGCAATGCTAACTTTGATAATGCTTTGTCTTTGTTTATAGTTGTGTTATATCCAGTAATTCATTTGTGGTTATAACATTTTATAAATATCCTGATGATGGGAGAGATGTACACTCCCGAAACGTTGATATCTAATCATCTTTTCACCCGGCTGGCTGCCCGAGTAGAAAGTGAGCGTACTCGTCGCCAGGAAAGCTTCAGGTCTTATTTCAGTTAGATTTTGTTTTACGGTTACGAAAGAATCAAAGATTTGTTTAGTTAATTTTCTGGAGTTCATTCTGAGAAGATGGCCATAAAAATGTATCCTCCTTTTTCGCATAGTATCTCAGAGTTTTTCTATTTTCATTCTTAATGAATATTGTCGTATTATCTTGAAATTTTGGTCATATGATCTTTCTTAATATTTTCCGTTCTTTTAATTCGAGCTTCTCTATCTGACCCTTGAAATTCATTTTGGGTGTTTCTGTTGCGTACAGCGCTTCTGGTTTAATCATTGTTTTATAATGTTTCTTTTGGATCCCCATGATAGTGATTTCTTTTTATCCAACTTTTGTTAGTTAGAAAGTTAGTTCAAGTTAATTTTTATGGATTACATTGCTTTATTTTCCTTATTATTCCAGTCAATCCATTCTCCAAGATATTTTAATTCTTTTATTACTTCAATCGTTTGTTTGCAGACTTTAATGTATTTGTGTGGGTGCTTCCAGTTTGTCATGATTTTGGCTTTTTCTAAAGAGCTGTGAAGACTTATTTTACCTGCTTGTTTCTCTAGTTCAAGGATTTGCTCCCTTGCTTCCTCGTTGTTTCAGCAAATAAACCCATATCATTCGCAAAAGCAATACAATTGATTTTAAAATTTCTCTTTTTGCATCCCAGGCTTATTCCACTTGTAATATTTTTGTTCAATTCTCTGACTACTTTTTCAAGCGCACAGTTAAACAACAACGGTGTAAGTCCATGCCCCTGTTGTACCTCCGTTATTATTTCAAATGGATCTGAAATAATGCCTTCATTACCTATTTTCTTACAAATTTAGTGAAAATGGGGGAATATAGTAGGTTTTAGTGATACTGAAACCATTTAAGAGATGCTTACAATGTGATACCTTTGAAAATCCTATTTCTTTCCATGGTCAGAAAGGAAAAAGACCAATAATGAATTTTCCTCTGAGAAGAGCATCAAGAACTGGAAAATTTAAATAAGTAATAAGGAATGTATGCAATAGAATAATTCTAAAAATGCTCTATTTGATATAATTGATATCTTGGTATTAACTGTTATGTTTAGTATTCACTTTATTTGTTGTTAGATGTGTTATAACTAGAAAGTATGAATATATGCATACATCTAAGCATTAATAATCTGCTGAATACGCTCTAAAACTTTATAATCTGTATTTAAAATAAAGTAAATTATTTCATATATATGAATTGACGTTTGTTAGTCTCTCAAAAACCCCAGAGCGCCTAAACCGATTTGCCTACACACACAAGGTACCGACAGGCTGTTTACAGCCAGAAGGTTTCTGCTGCGAGCCCACCCAGGTTTTAGGTTTTAGCGCAGGTTGAAAATTTTGGTGAATGCAGGATGGGGTGGGATTATTTGAGTTAGGAAGGATTACGAGTTAGCTTTATTGCTCCTCTAATTTTGATCCGGGTGCAATACCTTTTTTTATACCCTGGTGTTTATAGATTTAAAGTGGGATAATTTTGAAGCCAAACAGCTCATTTGATAATAATGGAGTTCACCTTTTGCTCGGATTAACTCCAGTGTGGCCATGAGGAGTACCCGGAAAAGCCTGAAACGGCGTCTTGTTGGGTCGTAATCTCCTGGAGACTGAACCAGGGCGCTTCTATGAGTTGGTAGTTGAGCGTAGAATTTTGTATCCCGGCGCCTAATTTTGATGCTGAAATATTGGTATGTCTCCAAGGAAGACTTAAAAGTTGAGAAAAAAGCAAGAAGTGATAATGAACTGGATTATTACCTAAATATAAAAGTACACGTGCAAAATTTTACGGAACACGTATACCTTCTTTTACTTTCGACAAACAAAAGCTTTACAAAGTACAAAGATATTCCACTCCTTGCTATTTTTTTCCGGGGGAGTTGTTTTCGTACAAATTAGTTGATATAGTTATAAACTAAGATGACGTAGTCAACTACCCCACAAAGGTTTTAAATTCATTATAATTGTCTGGAATCCCACCTCAGAATTTAAAATTAAAAGTAGGAACAGTTGCGATCATGCTGCTTAACATTAAGCAAACACGACTGTACAGTGAAACAAGACTGTGAGAAAGCTTATATATAACGTCATATATAAAATATTATTAGAAGGAAAAGTCGTTGAACAAGTCAACTGCTTTAATTATCTTGGTTACAATATCTCTTATTTTAAAAATAGTGACATTTTAAATAAAATCAACAAATTTAATGGTACATATGGCACCATAAAGAGAACCTTAAAATACCAGAAGAGAGAATAATTAAAGTTTTATAAAGTAATAGCAGTTCCTATATTATTATATAATAGTAAATTTCGGTCTTTAGAAAAGAACAAATGATTGAAACAGCGGAAATGAACTTTTTAAGAAATGTAACAGGGTATAATCTGCTAGATAAGCAAAGAAGTGAAGCCATTCGAAAAGAATTGAATATCTTTAAGCTAACAGATAGAATAAAACAATATAGAAATAACAGTAAGGAACATGTCGACAAATGAATGATAGCTGCATTCCAAAATTAGTTTTAATTTACAAACCATTCGGTAGAAGAGATATTGGCAGACCAAGAAAAAGATGGATACAACACTTTCAATTTAAAATTTATGAGACCGGAACGAGCCTTGGTTCAAACCGTGAAAAGTTTATTATGTTTTTATTTTTTTTTTTATTTTACGTCCTCCAACGGACGATGAATGGAATAGGTTAAATGATGCTCAAATGAGCCCAGGGTCCATAGAGCTTAGAGTTCCCGACATTCGTCTTTCAGGATAAGGGAAATCCTGTCTGACTCTACCTTTCCATACTTTAGCCTACACATGGCCAGTGTGAAAGACCAATTAATTTCCATTAATTGACCTAATAGTGGTCCGAACTCTAAAGCCCGGGCCTTAAAGTACTTACAGCATAGTAAGTCGCCATTAAGGTAGTTGTCTCATGTGTTTATAAGAACTCCTAAGTGGTTTACCGGAAAAAATACGAGTCAGTTGGAAAATTTAATGTCATATCTGCACGTTGGCCATAGTAGCTCAATGGTTAGAGCGGCTGGACGGAGACCAGAAGATCCGTGGTTCAAATTCCGGCTATTGCTTTGAATTTTTGAGTCTGACTCCACGTTTCCAAACCATATCAAGTTATATGATGCAACAGCCGCCCCGAACTTTAAACCTTTACCGCATCATTGTTGTACGCTATTTAGTTTAAGTTGTTGAACGTCATATTTTTATATCAGGATGTACTCATTGTTGCTATGTTCACATTTTCAGCGACCTGTGGGGATTTAGAAACATGATATATAAGTCCTACACAGAGCAGTAAAAGAGAAAATTTTATTTTATCGTATTCTTCTTTTCTTCTTAAGTGTCATGGTGAAATATTCCTAAAAACCATTGCCGAAAAAGTAAAATATATGCATAAATATGCACAAATTAGTTGAATATACCCTAACCCCATAAATATGTATTATGTGCACTACAAAACTTCCGCAGCAAACTCCTTACAGTACATTTGGAATACATTTATTACTTACATGCATACGTTTAACTATCAAGGAATGAAATATGCAAAAATCCGAGCATCTAGTCATAACAAAGGGAAGGCAGAAGGTATTAAAGATCCCTCTATACGGCTAAACTGTAACGCACACTTTTGAGAAAGTTAGCAAGTTTTTGCAGTGAGGAGGGCGAAATGCTTCTCATAATCCAGGAAGGCAGTGGCAGTGTGAGAAACGGTTTCTTTCTTCGCAGTTCTTTTATCCCAGCGCCCTCTTCATCTTAAAGTGAAGCACACTTATCGGCGGCTCCCAATCCGCCATTGTATAAACTTGCCTTTGTTACCAGATCCACAAGATTACAACTTGACCAGTAATTTATATAATGCCTCCTTTCATGGCAGGTAGCAAACTCGGCTTTACTTCATTTGTAGGATAAGGAAAGGATTGTGTCTGTCCTAGAAATCTTTTTCATTGGCCGATCTCTTCATTACTCCGCTATAGAAACTTTGTCTCTAGCTTCCTAAGGTCTTAGAGGTCTTACCAAGGTTTGACAAAAAGCGGACGTTTCCAAGCTTTAACTAAACATTTCGAAATGACAGATCTGCTATAATCCAACTTCATGCAATTGAGTGGCTTAGTCGGATAAGATGCTGGGCAACGATAGTTTTAACTACATAAACCGGCAGTCACGAGTCATTATATTTACTCGCATGTAGAAACTCCTGCAGGAAAAAATTACGGTACACTGGCGGGGCTTATACGATACGGAAAATGACATCGTTAACAAACGACAATCTTTGCACAGATATGTGGGACACTTAAAGCATGTCCGCCTCAGTAGCTTAGATGGTAGCTTGTTTTCCTCACAACCTAGAGAACCCTCGTTCGAATCTTGGTGAGGGTGAGTTATCTAGATAAGCTTCCCTCCGGACTTTTCCCTTATTCTGAAAGATGAATGTCTAGTAACTCTAAATTCTATGTAAGCTGAGTTCATTTGAGCATCATTTGTTTCATCGTCCTATATGACTACGTTAAAGGTTTCCCTTGTCCGGAAAGACGAATGTCAGTGAGGAACTGTAATTTCGACAGTTTCAATTACCCTTTATCATTTATAATAATGGTCCAGATCTCCGTTCCATATTGCACATTGCGTAATTTAATAAAGTATCTCAAAGGGAAAGAAGTACATATGGTATTCATTGAGCTTGTACCTATAAATAGACTATGGGAGGCAATGGAATACTTTGGAATATCTAAGCCTTTACTACTTTATTAAAATATTATAATAATGTAATACAAGTTTTAAGATGGGAAACAGAGTATCAGCAGACTTCCACACAACAAAAGGACTAAGACAAGATTGTGACACATCACCTACACTGTTTAAAATATTTATAGAAGAGGTGTTGAGAAGGTGGAGTAAGTCATGTAGGGGAATGGGACTGAACATCAATGGCCGCTTATTGCACAATTTACTATTTGCAGATGACCAGATTATAATACAACAGGATAAAGATGATATAGAATATATGATTATAAAATTACTAAATGCATTTGAAGCAGGCGGATTAAAAATAAACGCCATTAAAACAGAATATATGTAATAGGAGGAAATTCGGAAGATCTGCAAGTAAATGATGTGATAATTAAATGTGTCGAACAATTTAAGTACCTATTATGCGTTTCAAATGGGAAGGGTTCTGGAGTCCAGCTAATCAGATGCCGTATCACACTCAGCGTTGCCAGCTTGTTACCCCACTCCTTTTATATTCCCCCCTCTCTCTCACACACATTCATACAAAATGCAGGTCTCCTTAGCGCAGACGTAAGGCTAAGGAAATTATATTTTACAAACTTTTACAATGTTGCAGTTGCTAAAATCAAAATTGGAAAAAGCATTTTCGCAAATTATGTATATTTTTAAATACTATAACAATAATTATAGTTTATGAATTACCTGTTTTTCTATTCAATGGAACTGCCAGTGGCTCATCCATATCACTGTCAATGTCACTTCCGTTAAGAGAAAATTCATTGTCACTGTCCTCGTCTGAGTTCCAAAATCTCGTCACGTGCTAATTCTTTCTTAAAACCGTCTTCTTGAATATTTTATTCGTGCCTTACGTAGTTTTCCCAGTCCTGTTGTGTTACCTTATGAATGTCTTCGTGAACAAGTCGTTCAACATCCATAAGTTTAAAAGTAGTATTTCTGTTTGCAACCCCACGAGCCAACACCAATTGAATTATATTGGATGTGGTAAAGTGGGAGGCATATTACCTCCTGTCCCATTTCAATTGCAAGTTGATCCAACTGATACACTTCTTCCGTGTTTTTAAACGGAAGTACTCTTTGCAATAACTCATTTGTAGTTCCTGTTTCCAAAACTTTTTTGAAGAACGTGTACCCCTTAAAAATAATACTTCGAGCCTATCTTCGCAATACCTGCCTTTTTCACACGCCACTAAATTCACCGCAAAAAGCCATTGCACTATTTAACTCTTACCCTACTGTTGTGTAAAGAACAACTGAATGATATTGATCTGAACTCTCCAGAGTAAATAAAAACTTCTTATCCAGCATTCATTCATAAACATAAGCATACAGCATTCCACAGGCTATCAGGAAATATCTCGAATTTAATAGTTTCACTTATTCAGAGTCATTATTTTATCACGTCATGTCAAATATTTACGTTTCAGTTTTGAGTAATTACAAATATATGTACTCGCATACATGCCAACCAATATTGATATTCATACAGTGCTTACGTCGCGATTTATTTTTATAATACAGGCAATGTTGGTTTATTTATTTGTATTTGAAAAAACTATTTGAGCTAAAAATATGGTGTTTTCATGGTAAGTTAGATACATTACTCTCTACCTTCCACATGGATGAGTTTTGGCAAAATCTGAATTTTTATCTTAGCGCGAGTAGTATTTATTAGAAATTGATTAGGTTGGCGCTCGTCACACACCGCTTAGGGAGAATGCAATACAACACTGCAGGACTCCGATTGGTTGTTCACCTAGTAGCTCAAGGACAAACACCTTCCCATTTGAAGCACATAATAAGATCTATAATAGATAAGAATGGCACTTGTGAAAAAGATATTATCAATAGTGTAAATTGTGCAAGGAAGGCGATTAGAAGTTTGAACAGGCTTTTATGGAATAGGAATTTGACTAGAAAGACTAAATATCAAATTTTAAAAACAGTAATAGAAAGTATATTTATATATGGGTCTGAAAGTTGGGCAATAAATGGAAGAATGCAGAGAAGAATATTAGCAACAGAAATGGATGGACTTACAAGAAGTATGAGGAAAATCAAGGTTACACCATGTCAGTAACGTCTACATTAGACATGAAGTGGACGCATTGGAAACTTTTATAGACAGAATGTCCAGTAGAGCGCTACAGTGATATGGACATGCACAACGGTGCCGGAAGAACGGTGACCCAAACAAGTCCTAAAGTGGGAAGTACCAGGTAGAAGAAAGCAGGGAAGAGGCAGAAGAACGTGGCACGAGGAAATATATGGTCATATGAAGAAGAGGAGACTGGAAGGACAATGGAATGACAGGAATATCTGAAAAGCAGGAACAAAGGATGAACTACTGTAAAGTGGAAAACCTATAAATAATCAATAATAATATAATAATATCTCTTTATATTTTATATTCAGTTTTTGTTTCATCGTACGTAATGCAATATGTACGTTTTTGCGTATAAAGATAATTATCTCATTGCTTCTAATGGTTTGATTCTCATTAGTTAATGTTTTCATTTTTGTTTTCTGTGATGACATAATTCAGCTATCTATTCGGTACAAAGATAATTAGCTATGTACAATAAGACCTTCAAACACGACTCCTAGTTTCAACAAGGCTTTCCACTCGGCAATTGCTGTATGTTCCGTTACGTCCAGGTAAAACCTTTCAAGTACTGGTGAGATGCCTATATTTTAT
The DNA here is from genome assembly GCA_030765055.1 of Mantis religiosa. Classification (NCBI taxonomy): domain Eukaryota; kingdom Metazoa; phylum Arthropoda; class Insecta; order Mantodea; family Mantidae; genus Mantis; species Mantis religiosa. The sequence continues at coordinate 154,157,071 of CM060949.1, read as the reverse complement.
TCATCATTAAATTTAGATGCCGAGAAAATCGGTTTTCATTCCACAAGTTTAACGAATCAGTTTATCTAAAGGATTATTGGGTCCACGCTATTCACTGTTCCACATTTTCATAGTTGTAAATTCAGAGGTAATGAAGCATAATCAAAGGAAGTTATTTCTTCTGATCATTTCATGATAATGAACAAAAGAAAGTATAGAAAATATGGTATCTAAATTAAGAAAAAACTTGTCTTGCACAGACCTTGTGAAAGTCCAAAAACATTACTTAAAATATTACCTGCACGTACTTTTAATATGTTTACAGACTATGATATCTCAAACTATAATCTGCGGTCTTCCAGTACTAAACGATGAATTTGTTCAATGAAGTCTGGAGTTGTGACTTCCACAGGGCGTCCAGAGCGAGGTTCATCACTAGTGCTCGTACGTCCTATTTTAAACTGTACAACACACATTTTAGTCACTGTATATGAAGGAACATTTCCATTTCCTCCTTGATTTATTTAGTCGTTAAGACTTTCAAATGAAATATTTAATCCCTGCTCATTTTTCAAAATCCTCCATTTTCGTAAAACCTCTACACTTGTATTGTTTGAAATGCTGTCGTTCAAAAACTAAACAAGCTATTGACCTGTAACTATGGATAAAGCTAGTCTAGAGTTAAGCTATATGATGCTATCCATCAAACTGTCCCAGTGGTGCCATCTCTATGTGAGGCCCGGGACTTACTTGCCAACCCTCGTAAATTTTGTTTTACTAACACAAATTAATTAAATACAGAGCTAAAACCGTATTATCTCTGAAACAGAACTAGTTTTGTATAGGTTTGTTGTACGCATTTTATCAGCACGCCGCTATAAATATTTCAGGACATTCCGATTGAGACTGTGGACCTCAAACTTCTTTACAGCCTTAAAAATGCCAAATTTGTAAATATTACATATTGAATCCTTTAAGATGACCCAGCAGGCTCGAATCTCTATATTCCCAGAGAGCCGTGCTATCAGATGACTACAGTATAATTTAAATGTGTATCCGCATAACGGGTTTCTTTCTCAACTGAGGCGAAAAGAGGATCACTTGTGTGTTTTAGGCCCTTTCAAGTCTTTACTTAAAGCACTTGAAGTGATGATGAAAGAGACGATGATGAAAGAGAGAAAAAGAACTCCGCAGATAATTTATCCTTAAACGTTAGCCCAGCTAATGGGCCAGCGCCTTCCCAGGAAACCGTATAACCCGAAGGGAAGAAAAACTCTTAGACTCTGGAGAATCGACTACTGCGGTCATGAATAAATATCTAACCCACAGTTATAACTGTTTTTATCTTCTCTTTTAATACCCAGCTCTTCCAGAAATGTACAAGGCTCGAACTTGTGGGTAACAATTCTGAATTTTACAAAAACTTCATATTAATTTAAATATTTCATTGTAGTTAGAAGAGAGATGCAGGAAATCTAATAGTTAGCCAGAAATGTTAAATACTTTGATAACAAAAAAGGAATTGTGTATTAGGATTTCATAAAAGTAAAATTATTGTAAAAATCCTACCAATAAAGACAAATATCATGGAAAGATTTGACGCAAAAATATAAAGGGCTTTTTAATTGAAATAAATTGCTTGTGTTAACCGCAATTACAATTTTTCTGCATTATTCTTTTCTATTTTACTAGTTATATAAAATTACGCCAAAGAATTTTATAGGCTACTTACAGAAAATTCACAATATATGCTTTCCTCTTTATATAAACTAGGGATGTGTCCTTGATAATTCCGACACCTCGATACTAACGATACTTGCATCGTATCACATCGAAAGATACTTCAGAAAATTCTTTCGATACTTTTTCGGTACTTTGGTAGTAATTCTGTGAGAGTTAACACTCCCCAGGTAGATTTCACTGCATATGTCAACGACGATTTGTCACCCCTATCCAGAGCACTGGTGCACTGGAAAGCAAATTCAAAATTTCCAAAACTAAAAATATTATCCGCTAAAAATATGTGTACTTCTCTTGGGCAGTTTTCTCTGAAAGACTAGCACAGCAGGATTCATATGTGACAGAAAACTAAGTGGACCTATTAAATTTTATTGGCGCTACACATTCACCCAACATTCTATTTTGTATTTTTTTCAAGGTATTTTTACTCGTGATTTTACAACCCTATGCTATATTTTCTATGTATGATACCACAGGGAGTAATTCCAAAATTTTACAAGTTTTCCTATTGAAAGCTGTGCCTTCTTTTAACGTTGAATGTAGGTCGATTTCAAAGGTAATGCATTAGATCTAATTCGGTTTTTATTTTAGGACCTTTGTGCTCTACCTGCGTTTCCACATTTGTCCATTGTTAAACCTTTCACCGCATGCTTTGTTTCCTACTGTAAGAAAATATTCCACAAGTTTTAAAATTCCACATTTATTACCTCCATAAATTCAACTATCAGGACTTCCTGAATCCCCTAAAACGTCTTGAAGGAAAACACCTAAAAAGAAGTTCCTTCCTTCCTCCGTTCCCTCCTTCCTCCTTTTCCTCCCTCCTCCCTTTCCTCCCTCCTTCCCTTCCTCCCTCCTTCCCTTCCTCCCTCCTTCCCTACCTCCCACCTTCCATACCTCCTTCCCTCCCTCGCTCATTCCCTCATTCCCTCCTTCCCTCCTACCCTCCTTCCTTCCTCCCTTCCTCCCTTCCTCACTTTCTCCTTCCCTCCCTCCCTCCCTTCCTTCCTTCCTTGTTGAAACTATAAGTAGAAATGATGGTATGGAATATCAAAGCATCATGGAAAATATCGTGTATTGATTATGAGTATCGAGTAAAACTGGTATCGACCCAACCCTAATATAAATGTTTTTCCTAAAAATATATGTACATAATATCCATATTACTTTCTTCATATACACTTCAACAAATTATTCCTGCACAAACTTATTTTTTGAACCATTCCTTGTTAATTTATATAAAGTTCCATCCATACACTTCACTGTGGGATCTTACAAGAAGGATATATTAGGTTAAAACCATCACCCAGGTTTTAAAAGCGGATCAATATGTGATGATTTTGAAATTTCATGTTTTTTCAATGAGTATGAGATAAATGAATAATTACTGATCGCTTGATAAACATATTACTACTGTGAAATTGAAACTAATAACAAAAAATATGTCGAAAGTGTTGAAAGCTAAAATATCTTTTACTTGAGCTTAAAATGTCCTTTAACAAGAAATGAATTTATATGCAGCAAAATTATGCTTTACTAATTATCCAAAATGTCTACGGAATAAAGAGAATTGGGAGAAAACTTCAAAATAGCGTTTTACGTTTCTTGCAAATAACTTAGTCATCTTTTAGTAAATATAAATAACAAAATATGTTGCTAGTAAGGACAATTTCGGGTTAGGAATTTTGTTGAAAGCATTGGCATTTATATGAGATTTGAACGTACTTATAGGACCTTTTTTGTAAATGTATTTGCCTTATTCAGGCAAAATCAAGGCGTTAACTTACAGTGAAATCTCAAAATATAGTTTATAGTTGGAATTAATATTGCTATCTACTGAAAGTACCTTACTTGTATGCCAGAAAACTTATCGCTATTCCAGAAATAATGTAAAATTAGTTTGAGATGAATGTTTCATTATTTCAATAGTATATTTTGTATTACGGTAGCAGTTCCTTGCACAGTTAATTTTAGTTGTAAATACGTAGAACTGAGCCATAATATTAATGAACAACCGGCTAGTTAGCACTGTTCCTGTCGAGAACGAATAGAATTTTGTGATTAACCATTTTCCATGCACTTTGATGCTATTATTTTATTATTACACGACACTATAGAACTGCTGATATGAAAGAAATGCTATTTACGAACCTTCTCAGGTATGTTTTCAACAAATGGATTTTTGGCTCAGAGCGCCAAATATTGCTAAAATGTTATATTATATTACTACTTCAGTACAAACTATTTTCATGAAGGTTTATTAATCCGTCTAGTTCTTGATGACTGAGTAAATATTTCTAAATATCTCTTACTGCCCATTTCCTTGTGCGTAGAATACAAATAGAAGAATGCAATAGGCTTAAAGATAAAGAATAAATCTTTAATCTCGGTGTGCCATGTTCTTTGTATGATCTCCAGATAAAAAAGTGAATAACTCTATCTACTTGAAAAAAGTATGTGTGTTTGTAAACTAAAACTAGTAGCAAGCACATTCTTTGAAAATTATCTCTAAAATAAATTTAACATAAATCTCTACTTTAATTAAATATCTACTAGTAAAGAAAGCAGATATTGCATTTGACATTTCACCGCAAATGCATGTTTTCAGAGCTGCTAAATAAAAAAGGTTTATTTAGAAAAATATTTCTGTCAGTATGTGTCTGTAAGTGAACACCATAACTAAAATTCAATATTAATAAATAATAGTGCTGTAGAGGGATAAAAATTTTAATCGATTAACCATGTTACTTTAATCTATTAATCTATCGATTGATCGAGATATAATCTGTTCGAAAATTACGGGTAAGGATTATAGAAGGTCGGCTATCCGTTACCATCCATTTTACGATTTTATTTGTTAATTCAGCTTCCTTGACGGAAGAAATCGGTTTGGCTATGAAATTATTTAGATTGGACTGCAATACCTGAGCAACAATTGGCGATTATTCGTTAGCACTTTGAAGTGGATGGGTGTGTTTCAAATGCATTACCACAATAACTAAATGATTTCTCGCAAATTTTACTGTCAGGCACTTTAACAGATTCATTTACCTTAAGCCAAAATGTACACCAAGATTTCCTGGCAAATTTTCGTATGCCATAATTTTAATTCCACTCAGTACAAATCGTTTTTCCATACTTTAACCTTTTTAACATAAAACTTTCACTCATTGTCACGAACTCAGAAACGTTACTGGCTTACTGCAGTTTACAGGAAAGTTGCACCTCCAGCAGCCCCGAGAAGAGATCAGCTATTGTTTCCATAGCCGCGTAAGTTTGTACAGCTCAGTTTATGCTAGCAAGCGATAAAAAATCAGTTGTACCTATACCATAAGTTGTCAAACACAAGCTGTAAGGAAAGGAACCTCTCTGTCAGCATCTGTATGTAGTTTGTACCTCTTAGAATATTTCACAACAGAAGTGTTATTTAGACTCTCTCGGGGCTCGGAGTGATTTCTTTTAGCTATCAGGAGTTATATTATCTCAAATTTTAAAGAACATTACGTGTCCAGTGAAAACTTGATACGCTGGAAAGGCCGTTTAGGTTGGAAGCAATACATCAAAACAAAGAGGGCCAAATTTGGCTAAAAGAGTTTTGATTAATATTTATTGTAATCGATTAATTTTAATCTACTCCTTTGTTCGATTAAAATTTTTAATCTTTAATGTAAAATGAAAATAATTGATTGATCAATCGTTTCGGTTAATCGATTAAATCACACAGCACTAATAAATAACCATAAAAACAATAGTAATGAAATTACGTCAGGTAAAGTCTTTGATAAAAATTTTCACAAAAGAAGCGACAGTAGTGCCTTAACTCACAAAAAAGCACGAGATATGAAAATAAGTAATTATCGAGAATATAAAACGGCTATTATTAGTGTTAATAAACATGAAATGTTAATATAAATTCTGTGGTAGTCGGTCTGGTTAGTTCAGTTGGGCAGGTGCTGGTCTGTTGATCGCAACGTTCGCGGTACAAACCCGACCCAAGCCTATCGTATGTAACTGTCTTTAAAATTTAATATTAGTAGATCTACTGGTAAGTAAGAAAACTCCCGCGGGATAAACTTCCGATACACTGGAAGCCTAATAGTTTCCAGCCAATTTTCAGCATAGTTAAGAAACACTTTTTTAATTAAATGATAAGATTTTACTGTCGTTAAGCAAAGTATAGCAATAGACAATGTTAAAAACTATTTACAATAATATATACAATGACAAGGAATAAAATAATAAACATGGTATTTACAATGAGATACAGCGTTCACGAACTTAAACTAATTATGGTATTAAACGACACATATATAGCATCTAATATATATATGAAAAAGCTCATATTACTCTTACTTAAAACTAATATTACAGTTAAGCATAGATGCATATTGGTCATTCAGTAAAAGAGTTTAAAACCACTTGTATATGTGTATCAGTACAATTCATGAACCATTACAGAATGTAATTAAATTATGGCAAACATTTCCTACAGCTTTTAGGATATATTTTCATCTACAGAATAATAGGGATTGGCTAGCAGTTTGTCTCTGAGTCTGCGTTTAGAATCTGTGTATAGTAAATGAATTAAGTCAGCTGATAATGTGTTGAATAGTCTGTTGCCTAACACTTCAAAACTGCTGTGCGATTTCGACAATCTATGATATGGTGTATCAATTCGGTTGTTATTCCTTGTATTATAATTGTGAATATCTTGCCTAAATTGGTAGTCAGCTAAATTGTTTTTAGATGTAATATGACAGTATTAATGTACAAGTTTACAATGGTCATTATTCTTAATTTAATAAAGAGAGGCTTACGGTGTGCTAAAGTATTCTAACCAAAAGGAACAAAATTAGGGAAATGCGCTGGTCTTGATATAAGTGTGCGACCTGGTATTTACGATATAAAGGTACATACTAACATAAAATAGCAGTAAAATATCGCGTTTAACCACAAGCTGGTTTAGTTTATTTCGACATAAGCTTCTCTATCCCGCATGATTCATATCCAAGACATGTAGGTCGCAAGGAAGCATCGTACAGACAGGATGAAAAATGTAAGTGCCCTGGGGGTACGCGATCGTGTCCATCAAGACTCCATAACGCGGCGCACATAGCCGGTTTTTGCTACTCGTTCCTTGAGGCGACCCATAAAGACGCGACACGACGCGACGCAAGGCGACGCGAGGTGAGGCCAAATGATTTGCAATCTTCATATCTGATGCCATAGGCGGAGTGCCGCAGTGGAATGTGAGAAAGATTAGCTGCGATCATGAACTGCATAACCTTGCTGCATTAACATACTGACCGATATTCCGCGATATTACTGGAATTTATTACGCTCTTGACTGCTTACTTGCGGTATGTATTGGAAATTATTATTCGCCAAAATATTTGAATTCAAATTTCAAAGTTTTACGTCCTCTTAAGGTAAGACGAGGGATTCAAATTTTTAATATTTTGTTTATTCACCCTCTCCAACGTTAAGTCATATCGGGCGATGAATGAAATGGGTGAAATGATGCCCAAATGAGCCCAAAAAAATGGAGAATGGTATCACGAAATCTGTGTGAGCGCTATGGGAAAGAAGCAATTCATATGTGGAAGATGTGTATGAGATGCTTTAAGATATGAATATACAGGTGTAGAAATGAGTTATTATGTTCTCATGATTTCATTATGTGCTGAAATTGAATGTTCTAACGTTTTTATTTCCGTTTCGATTCGTCCGCTATGCCAAACCTATTGATCCTCCAATTGCGGGCGATTTGGATTAGTTTCCGCTCGGAATAAAAATGAAAACGGAAATATACAGAAAATTCATCGAAAAACTTTTCATTGTCTATAATGGCCAGGGTTCAATATAAGGTTTTATGTGACAAATTGGGTTTTTCTGAATGAATTTAAAAATAATTATCCGATTCGTCCGCGCTTAGCTTCTCTGCAACGTGTTTTTAAACTTTTATATTTTTTCTAATATAGCTATAAGCATTTTGAATAAAAACCCGTATTTCTAAACCCGTACGGGTTTGGCGCACCCGGGGTCCCGAGCCAACAGTCTCCCTCGTGTGGGCTCCTCTTCGTGGTTGAGGGAGACGGTCAACAGGCCCACACACATGTAGCTCGTGCATGGAGACCCGTGGAGAAGGTATTTAGATTCTTGTCTAGTTTAGAGTTTAGGATTTAGTGAACGAAATTTTTAGTAGGTTTTGATTGATGTATTTTTTTATGTACATGTATTTTTAATAGGTTTTGTTACACTTGTATAGTTTTTAGAAAGTTTTATATCTGGCTTTTGCCATGACTAGTTTTTTAAAGGGCGCTGATGACCGCCGTAGTTGAGCACCCTTATATATATATATATATATATATATATATATATATATATATATATATATATATATATATATAATACGGAACTTACAGCTATTTTTCAACGTAATTACCATTGCGGTCGAAGCACTTTTGCATGCGCTGTATCAGTTTTTGTGTACCCTTGTCATAGCACTCTCCCGCCAAGTTGCGCAGGTAGCGCTCAACCTCGTTTTTCAAATCATCGTCGGTCTGTAAATGTGTTCCACCCAGGTGTGACTTCAACTCAGGAAACAGATGATAATCACTAGGTGCTAAGTCTGGCCTGCAGGAGGAATGAGTGAGGATGTCCCACCTCGCACACACCTTGCGACAATGCAAATGTACGTTCAAAATCTTGTCAATCCTAGTCTTACTGACTTCAGGGATAAGCTCGCACAGCTCGCGAACTGTCACACGCCGATCTTAAAGCATTTCCTGCTCCACTTTTGCAATTGTTTCGGCTGAAACCAAAGGCCGACCAGAACGCTGTTCGTCATGGACGTCTGTACGTCCGTCTTTGAACTCTCTGACGCACTTCCAAAGTTTTTCACGTCCATACACTGTGGTCCATAGACTTCACATAACTGACGATGAATTCCAGTCGGAATAGTGCCCTTTGCACTCAAAAAAATAAAACGGATCACTGCACGCAACTCGCACTTGGCGGCGGACGTGGTAGGAAGCTCCATCGCAACCGGCTGCCCAGCCAAGACTAATGGTTGCAGCGGGTTCGCTTTGGGGAAGATTTGAAGGAGTGAAACCAAGCTATACGCCAGTGTTGCCGGATCTCGCGTAATAGCGTTCCTCACGACTCCAGCGTCTTGGAGACCTTATTTTACGGACACGCCTCGTATTTTATACCAAATTAAGCGCATATTTTGAATTTTCTGGAATATCTTAAATATCCTTTTTATTTTGGACGACTTTGCGTAAATGGTAAAAAATAAGAGATACCTTATTGTACAAAATTATATACCACGTTAAAATACACAATTAATATCAATTATAGTTTTACTTTTTACAACCATTTTCAAGATATTCCTTGTTTCTTTGAAAAATCTAATACTTAATTTGTTCTCAACCAGGAAGTTACTCGTTTCTTTACGTTCTGAAAATGCAAAGAGACTGGCAATTCCAAGCCATCCTAGCTGCCGCCTCTTAAAAGATTTTGAAAACGTTTGAGCCTGCTGTATTTTGTTTCCCGTTATACCTATTAGTTTAATAGGAAAAAAGATGACTTATAGAAACGTCTATATCAACTAGTATGAAGTAAAGAGAGGAATAACGATTTTAGACCAGGGGAAGATAGGTAGTGGTGGTGTGACGTCAGCTCCGTCAGCTCTAACCACCAAATATGTTCCCGAACGAAGGCAGATGATGGTAGTAATATATATATATATATATATATATATATATATATATATATATATATATATATATAAGGGCACTCAACTACGGTGGTCATCAGCGCACTTTAAAAACTAGTCATGGCAAAAGCCAGATATAAAACTTTCTAAAAACTATACAAGTGTAACAAAACCTATTGAAAAACACGTACATAAAAACATCAATCAAAACCTACTAAAAATTTCGTTCACTAAATCCTAAACTCTAAACTAGACAAGATTCTAAGAACCTTCTCCACGGGTCTCCACGCACGGCCTACACGTGGGTGGGCCTTTTGACCGTCTCCCTCAACCACGAAGAGGAGCCCACACGAGGGAGACTGTTGGCTCGGGACCCCGGGTGCGCCAAACCCGTACCTACCGAAGTAGGCCCCTGGGGGGAACGAAGTAAGATTAGCGTGTGACGTCACCGCGCTGATTTTTGCTGTCCAAGAGGAAGGACACATTTGAAGTGTTGGGAGTTTTGGCAGCGTAGGAAAGACAGGAAGCATATCGGGTATTAATAATATTGTCACGCGGCCGTTGGAACACCCTATGGAAGCAGCTGAGAGCGGGAGACAGGGGAGGTCCGTGTTAGCCACGCCTCCCCCTCGTCCGTCTTATAGTGGTGACAGGGATGGCTGGGGAAAAAAAACATGATTGTGCGGTCTGTTTCTCTTCCACCTGTTCTGGAAATTACGGGATCTTTCAAACTTCTGGAATCTTCGCCTGGGAACAAGAAAAGCCGAGAAGACGGCGAGATGCCTATAAAACTGCTGCAGCTAGTCAGAAGTTCAGTGTGAGTGAGGAGACAGTCAGTTCTTGGTGTAAGGACGCAGTGCTAGTGAGAAGACCGTACGTAATTACGAGTGCAATTGTGACGGACGAACTGGTGAATCGTAATTGTGTGCATTACGTAATTTTATGTAATTGGCAAGTGTTTAACTGTAAGTCGGTGGAAATAAAGAACATTTTTGAGTGGTGAAATTGGACTTTTCATTTCACGAACCCACAAAGTCACACTGGTGTCAGGAAGCGGGAAGATAACATCACCGAACATTACAACCATGGACGCGGCATTGGAGAAAATTTTGGAGAAGATGATGGAAATGAAGGCGGAACTGACAGAAATGAAGACGGCAAATGAGAACCTCGCAGCAAAAACAGAAGCGGCAAACGACATCACCGCCGAGTTGAAACAAATGAAGACGGCCAACGACAACATCATAGGGAAGATGGAAGAAATGAAGGCCGAATTAACAGCGAAGACGGAAACGGCTAACAACAACTTGGCCACGACAATGACCTCAAAGATGGCCGAACTGACAACGGAGATGAGGGAGGCGAACGAGGTCCTCGCCGCCAAGTTTGAGGAACGGTTGGCCGGCGTGAGGGATGACGTCACAAATCTGGGCAAGCGGATGGGTCAAGTAGACGACCGCCTTAATGATTTAGAGGAAAAGGCCGACAACATCGCAAAACCCCTCACCCGCCTGACGGAGGAAAACCGGCCTTATGTGTGGACGCAGGACGCCGAAGACGCTTTCCAGCACCCGAAGGAGACCCTGTGCAGTACTCCAATTTTGGGTTTCCCACAACCGGGTGGCGCCTTCATTGTGGACACCGACGCTAGCGACCATTACATTGGAGGTGTCCTATCGCAGATCCAGGACGGCCATGAGCGGGTGATAGCCTACTACAGCAAGACGCTATCCAAGGCAGAGAAGAACTACTGCGTCACCCGACGAGAATTACTGGCGGTACTAAAGACATTGGAGCACTTCCACAAGTACCTGTACGGTCAGCCATTCCACCTGAGGACTGACCATTCCGCCCTAACCTGGCTATTGAGCTTTAAGAACCTGGAAGGCCAGACAGCACGTTGGGTCCAGAGGCTGCAGGAGTACGACTTCACCTCGGAACATCGTAGAGGGAAGAGCCACGGTAACGCAGACGCCATGTCCCGAAGACCCTGTCCAGTAGAGTGCGGCCAGTGCACAAGAGTGGAAGAGAAGGAGCGTGCCGCAGCAGTCCGAGTAGTTGTGGCAGTGCCTGCTGAAGGCTGGGATAGCGCAGGCCTGAGGAGGGAGCAGCTGGTGGACGCAGACTTGGGGCCACTTTTGAGGGGAGTGGAGGCAGGGATGAGACCAACCTGGGAGGACATTGCCCCGAGGAGCGCCACCTACAAGTCGTACTGGGCCCAATGGGACTCGTTGAAGACCAGAGAGGGCGTGCTGTTCCGGGTATGGGAGTCACCCGATGGGAAGGCGCAGAGAGAACAGTTGGTACTCCCCCGGAGTAAGGTCCCGGAAGTCTTGGAGGAAGTGCACGCCGGTACTTCAGGAGGACACCTGGGAGCGAACCGTATGATTCACAAACTACGGCAGCGCTACTTCTGGCTCAGACTCCGGGCAGATGCTGGTGGTACACCTGGACCGCCTGGCACGCTACGATGGTGCTGTTCGGGGCGAACAGCTTTGAGGAGGGAGCAGTGTCACGCGGGCGTTGGAACACCCTATGGAAGCAGCTGAGAGCGGGAGACAGGGGAGGTCCGTGTTAGCCACGCCTCCCCCTCGTCCGTCTTATAGTGGTGACAGGGATGGCTGGGAAAAAAAAAACATGATTGTGCGGTCTGTTTCTCTTCCACCTGTTCTGGAAATTACGGGATCTTTCAAACTTCTGGAATCTTCGCCTGGGAACAAGAAAAGCCGAGAAGACGGCGAGATGCCTATAAAAAGGCCTGCAGCTAGTCAGAAGTTTAGTGTGTGTGAGGAGACAGTCAGTTCTTGGTGTAAGGACGCAGTGCTAGTGAGAAGACCGTACGTAATTACGAGTGCAATTGTGACGGACGAACTGGTGAATCGTAATTGTGTGCATTACGTAATTTTATGTAATTGGCAAGTGTTTAACTGTAAGTCGGTGGAAATAAAGAACATTTTTGAGTGGTGAAATTGGACTTTTCATTTCACGAACCCACAAAGTCACAATAGGTACAATTTATATCTTGGGTGTTGTAATATTAATGATGACTGCTTTAATTACAAAATTGGAAATAGTTTATAAACAATTACATTTCGGCTCTGTGGTATGAGAAAATATGTAAAACTTCAACTCGCAGTTTATCTGTAAGTCTGGCATGTTATAAAGCAAATAAAATAAAACATAAAGTAATTTTCTCTGCAAATTAGAGGAGACCCATTCAAAAGAAAAAATTATGTGGACACTTTCTGACACTTTCTGTTTCGTTTTTATTTAACTAGTTTATCAATGTCAGGAAGTAATGTCTGGGAAATTTGTAATCGAAGGCTGCATGTTAGATTGTGATCCGACAAGGTAATTGAGGGTTTGGACTTAGCTAATTTCATAACAGAAAAACAAAATTGTTTGCACACATATGTCGAGCCAAACATACACAACGTCCGCACGGCCAGTGAATACAACCTCGGTAATCTGATTTAAGGGAAATTCTTGTAAAAATCAACCAAGCCTTTCATGTGTATATTTTTGTCCTTCAATAAATCGTCACATTGTAAATTTAACAGTTCCATTAGTACGTGGCAGCTACATTGATCTCATCGAGTGTGCTACACTTGACTGAAACCTCAGATTCTGTACTCACAGCGCCATTTATGTAGGCAACTTCGTACTACACGGTTGTTGCGTGACGTCTCATGCACTGCAGGCCTCGACTGAAATACATCACAACTCTCGAAGCTGTCTTCCTCTGATTTTAGATATCTTATACAAGAATGCACCATGTGGCTCTTTTTGTTTTAAAGAAAAGGAGTATAAAGAGCTTCCAGCTTTCAATGGGTAACCTATTACTCTCATATCACCTTAACAAACATGGCTTTTCGTTTTTCTTACCGTCCGAGATGGTCCAGGTGGTGTCGTCTGTATCCCGCATTCCGGATGACCGGGTTCGATTCTCGTCGCCGGCACATGTGACCCATGGGTTTTTCCGGGGACTTTCCTGGATCGCCGGGCGAATTTTGGGTAGGTTAATTATATCCCCCCCGAATTTCCTGTCCCACCATTTATCCCGTAGGGTACGGGATCCGTCCCCTTCATCTGCCGTGGTACAGGCGCTGCGGACCCCTAGCATTAGAGGTATCTCTGATATTAGCAGAGGAACCTCGGGCCGAACATTGGAGCCCCTCTTAAATGGCAATTGTTCGGATTGGGTTGGACTCGAGGAGGCAGTGTGTTCCCGATGCCAATGGGAGATTGAGTACCTCCATCCAGGCTTCAGCCGTCCGGAGGGGGCAGAGGGTTGCCTAAAAGGTCCCGGGCACTGGCACTGCAGACCTAATAGAAGGTGTGCTAGATCAGTAGGCCACCCCACCGAGGTTATTCGGTAGTCTTCGCAGCGGGGTTTACGCGCTTAAGTGACGTATGCACTTCCACCCGTCTTGATTTGATGGGTGAGATTTTTAGATTCCAGGTATTGCTCCAAGGAAAACACCCCGGAGCTTTCCATCGCTTCCGGGTTGATAGAGACCGGAGTCTTCGGAATTTCGGGTTGGCCTCGTTGTACAATGTCCCACCATCATCTGCATTAACATATCGCATCATCTTTCATATGGTGGTCTTTTTAATCCTAGAAGTGTCAGCGGATGTGTCGGTGTTGCATGGCAGGAAGGTATGCTCCTGGTAAACATTTGTCCTCCGACAGCATGGTCTGCGGCCTCCAAACCCGGTCTGGTAGGTCCGTTTCCTGGTAAAGTGTAGCGACTCTGCCCTCTGGACTGTTGTGGCTCCTTGGGACGGTTGCCCTGTCTCCTCTCACCTCATCCTTACTCCCAGTGATGCCCCTCTTGGAGGCATAGACACAATAGATCAATTGATGGAAATTAATCATTTCTTCACACTAGCCGTATATAGGCTACGGTGTTTGATAGTCAACATGAAAAAATTCAAAGCCATGGCAGCAATTTGAACCATGGATCTCCTGGTTTCCGTCCAGTCGCTCTAACCCATTGAGCTACCATGGTCAACCTGCCGTCCTGACATTAAATTCTCCATTTGACTTTATATTTTCCCGGTAGACCACTAGGGGCTCTCGCATCCGAGATACACCGTTTGTGGCGACTTACCGATGAAGCCTGGGACTCAAGTGGTCTACCGGGAAAATATACGAGTCAAATGGAGAGTTTAATATCAGGAGGGCACGTTGACCATGGTAGCTCAATGGGTTAGAACAACTGGACGGAAACCAGGAGATCCGTGGTTCAAATCCTAGCCATTGCATTGAATTTTTCATGTTGGCTTTATCCAACAATAGACCAAATTTGGACCTCCTTCCAGTCGTATTGCTTACATTAAAGTGATGTGAATATGATTACGTGGCATGAAAATTATTGCTTCTTTGGCGAAAAGTGGGTTCAAAACTTGTAACTCGGGTGAAGTTTTAACATCGATTTTTGTGGAGAAATAGAATACTATCTCTAATAAATAATATCAAACCAATGCGGCATTTTGAGTTTTAGCAAATGCACACATACGTTCCCTAAAAGGCTCGTATTATTAATTAACTGACGGTATATGCATATTCGTAGCCGGTCCTAGGTTCACCGTTCTGCATCGCCTTTCCTTTCACGAGTGAAAAAAGTTTATCTGCATGATTTAAGCGCTTGGAATCTCTTTTCTCTTGCTGGTACTACTAGCTCTATGGGCTTTCTTGCCTCCATTTAGGAAAGAGCAGCAACATTTTATGCAAGTGTTCATTACATCTTGGGGCTTTACTTCCCAATGGAAGAGATAAAGGGATGTCATAATACACGGCCTAACGACAGCATCCCAAAACACGCAGAGACATACATATTTATAAAGCCGACGACTCTCCGTTTGCTGGAGTATCCCAGTTTTGCATATTTTCTCCCGCAAGAGGTGACCTATAAATAGTACTCGCTTTACATCGTCATGCGCACTCTTACAAGTCGAAGGCTTTCGAAGTAATTTAAATTCTGATTACAATTGATTTTCCCAACTCGTATCTTGAGGTTTAATTAATGTTCTCTTCCAGAAACTCCGGCCTGAGGAGTGGCAGATAGTAATGCCACTTCTTTCTTCTTTTTCTCCCCAAAGAATTTCTCCTTAGTGTTTTTTCTTTAGTTTGCTTGTAACCTAAAGTAGGATTTGTGTTAAATTCTCTCTTTAATTCTCAAAGTCACACAGGCAAGGGAAAAATCCTTCCTGAACTTCCTTCTCCATTTGTAATTTCATGTACCAACATTGGGTACTCATAAATAATTTAAAAGTAAGCAATAACTACTCAGTTACAAAAACATGTGAAAACGGAACGTTTAGGCAGAATCTTGCAATGGTATTTTTAATTAACTTCCCCCAACGTTAAGTCATGTCAGATGATGAATGAAATGTGTTAAAATCATCCCAGGATACACAGAAATTAGGTTAATCAGCCATTCATTTTTCAGGATAAGCGGAAACCTCCAACGGACGATGAATTAAATTATGTTCAAGTAAGTTCAGAATCCATAGAGATTAGAGTTACCAGACATCCATCTTTCAGGATAAGGGAAACAGTCCAACGTTAGCCATATTGGACAATGAAACGATGCTCAAATATGTCCAGAGTCCATAGAGCTTACAGTTACTCAATATTCATCTATTACGATAAGGGGAAAACTCCAACGTTAAGTTCTATCGGACGATGAGTGAAACGATGTTCAAACTAGCCCACGGTCCATAGAGCTCAGAGTCAAATGATATTCATATTTCAGGATAAGTGCTGAAAACCTCCAACATTAAGTATATCGAATGATGAATTAAATGAAGTTCAAATGAGCCTAGTGTCCCTAGACCTTAGAGTACCAGACATTCTTCTTTCAGGATAAAGGAACACCTCTAACGTTAAGTTATATCGGATGATGAATGAAGTTATGTTCAAATAAGCCCAGATTCTCTAGAGCTCAGAGATAACAGACACTCATCTTTCAGGATACGTGAAAACCTCCAATATTAGGTATATAAGATGATGAATTAAATTAAGTTCAAATGAGACTAGTGTCCCTAGACCTTAGAGTACCAAACATTCATATTTCAGGATAAAGGAACACCTCTAACGTTAAGTTATATCGGACGTTGAATGAAATTATGTTCACTGTCCCAAGAGCTCAGAGTTAGCAGACATTCATCTTTCAGGATAAGTGTAAATCTCAAACATTAAATTATATCGAATGATGTTGAAATGAGTCCAAAGTCCATAAACCTTAGAGTTACCTGATATTCATCTTTTAGGATATGGGAAAACCTCCAACGCTTAGACATATCGGGAGTTGAATGAAATGATGTTGAAATGAGTCCTAGATTCACCGAGCTTATAGTTATTCGACTTTCATCTTTCAGGATAAGAGAAAACCTCGGAAAGGACCGTATCACTCTGACCGACATTCGAACTCTTGACCTCTTGAACGTGAGTCAGCAAAAGAAAATCCCCCTTATTTTACAAAATGCTCATATAATATTGAATGAAGTAAGCCAAAAAAGTAGAAAATGTAAATATCTTTCAAACACTTTATTTACTTATAAGAACGTCTACCATTCCCAATTTCCAAGATATGCCTTTCTATACGTTTGAATTTTTTCAATACTCATACTTTTGAAGTTTCATCGCTCATTACCTCTTACGATATGAAATAACACGGAAACTCAAATACATGAACCTGCTTTTAAACATCTAACTAATAGTTTGTTTCTTATATACCCCTTACAGGTCACGGACTGTGTAATGTGCTATATCCACAAGGTTTTATGTTTAGTAATAAAAATAAGTGGAAACATTACATTTTCTTGGAAAGTCAGTGCAATTTATGTAAAAATAAACTACACTGTATTAACCGCAAGAGTGTTTGATACTATATTTATTTTTACGCTGGTTATAGGTAGATACATTTTCCAGAAGACTGGAATTTTCCCGCGATACTGATAGCACATAAATAATAAAAGAAGTTGCTTAGATGCAACACAACAAAAAGCTGATTGTGTTCTCTGGTATGATATTAAATGCATATGTACACACTTTTTGTAGGTTATGTTGCACATATTAAATATAGGTCAACTGTAACACAATGTATTGATGTCCAATAACATAAAAACCATGATGAGACCATAAAAGCTCTGTGCAAATGTCAACCTGAGTGTTTTTATTTGTGTGAAGCAAAATAATTAGTTTTTGTGCTTATGTGTGGCAGTTTTCCATATTTTAAAAGCAGCAGATAGTGTAAGGAAAGTGAATTAAAAGTTTATCCCCGAACAAAATGACATACACAAAAAAGAGAGGTGTTAAGGAGATGTAAATTAAGTATACTTCAATGTAGCTAAAGCAATTAGACATTACTGTGGAGTGAGAACAAGAAATGATTTAACTCATTGTTAGGATATTTTAATTATAAAATTTATCCAGAATGAAGAGACTTCTGGAGCCATTCCCATAAAATTCAGTTGTACATTATATATTTTGTCATGAGAATTTCTATTGTGCTTTAAATAAAGTTATGATTTCTGAGAAAATCAAAAGTAAAAGTTGCTCATAAAGCTGGTAGTTTGTTATAGCGGATATTCTTGCAAAGAAGCATAACTAAGTTTTATAATAGGTTTTATATTTTGAGTTAATGTTGCACACACCCACCCACATACACACACTCACTCACACACACAAACACACACAATGTGTATGCTTTTTTCTAAAAATGTCATTTTTTACATTGCTTGATTAGTAAATTAATATTAATACTGTCACCTAATGTCACCTATCACACTTTTGTGTTGGAGCCGCGACAAGTCAGTGCCGGACTCGTGCGCAGGAAAGAAAGAGACAGATAGCGTCCAGCAACCGAGTGTGTGGAGAACCTCGTGGAGCATACAGATGACGAACGACCGCATGAAGACCCGGTACGACAGGGAAGCCAACAGCCAAGGATTCCAACAAGGGGACGTGGTCTTGTACCACCCTACCCGGACCAAGGGACGCTGCCCAAAGCTTCAACAACCGTGGCAAGGACCCTACCGGATGGTAAAGAGAATTAACGACGTGGTCTATCTCATCCAGAAGGTGCCACAAAGAAAGATGTAGGTGGTACACGTGGATCGTCTGGCAGATTACGGTGGTGCTGTTCGGGACGACAAACATTGAGGAGGGAGCAGTGTCACCGATCGCAGTTTTGGTGTTGGAACTGTGACAAGGCAGTGCTGGGCGCGGGCGCAGGGAAGAAAGTACAGAGTGGCGTGTGGGCAGAAATGAAAGACAAGATAGTGGCGCACAGAGCCAGAAGCTTGCCGAGAGAGAGAAAGAAAGAGCGAAAGAAAAAGACAGAGAGAAGCTGGAATATTCTCTTACCGCCGCGATTGTTATCGAGAAATCTACCACATTATAGAACAATGACTGGGATGTATAAATAGTGGCAAAGTGTGAAAAGGAGTCAGTTGCAGTTGCGCAGTTGTGTAGTAATTGTGTGAGTGTTACCGCAATGGAATCTTTCGTTTGCTTACGTATGGCGCGAGTAACGAGACGACCTTAAAGACTTTCGTTTATAAAGTCATTTTGCTGCTTCCAGGACATTAAAAGCGTCTTTTTACTGCAATAAAGAGTGTTTTAAATTTCTGCAAACAATACTTTTGTTTCTACCAACCCACGAAGTCACAATACGTATTTGGTTGTGTAAGATAAA
Source organism: Mantis religiosa (assembly GCA_030765055.1). Lineage (NCBI taxonomy): Eukaryota > Metazoa > Arthropoda > Insecta > Mantodea > Mantidae > Mantis > Mantis religiosa. The sequence goes on along the minus strand of CM060949.1, from coordinate 154,137,928 downwards.
TTTACAATTCATTTGTCAATTGCCATTGCAACTGGAATAAAACAGGTCATTAATACTTATGGTTCTAGTTTTCAATACTTACGGTACCAGAAGGAAGTGACGGAACACCCAACAGCATAATACTTCCGATATCAATGGGAAGTGACGTAATACCCAACAGTTTAATATCCTAATAAGCAGGTTATTAACGAATTAGTCGATCACAACATAGAGCAATCGCTACTTAAGTTCGCTGGAAATGCATATTTTTTACATTTCTTACGAAAATATGCCAATGAAACTGTTTCACTGGTATAACAGTTACCGTTTTTATGAAAGCACTACTTTCGGAAAACTTAGTAGGCTTAAACATACCTTTCCTTCAACATCAGTGGTAAAAGTGATCCAGATGCTGGATCCGAAGCTTCTTGAATAGCGATGTCGCTCATTTTTATAAAATTTTATTGCTTTATAATAACCATCAAAACCCTAAAGTTTCAATTCGGCTGCACAACAAAAAACTAACAACCAACACAAGAGCTGCTTCAATTAATTGGTTAACAATATATATAAATTGACGTATGTTTGTCTCATGAAAAGTCGAGAACGGCTGAACCGATTAGTCTAATTTTGGTTCAAAAGTTTAGAAATATTTGTATAAGTCCAGGAAAGATTCAAAAGGTGAGAATAAAATGATAATGGACCGGGTTATTAATTAAATATAACAGTACACACGCAAACTTTTCGGAACACAAACAGATCCTTTTATTTTTGACAAACAAAAGCATTAAAAAGTCGAAAGATATTCCACTCTTTGCTAAAGTTTTCAAAGCTATTTCACTTACCATACTTTATTAAATAAGGTTTATCGTTTGTTATCAAGACTAGATTTTTTTATGTGGCCTGATGATATACCTTTACAAGATTAGACACAATACTAATTTCTGAACGCACTATAATACTATAAATATTTGACCACAGACAATTGTTGTCAAATATTGGTGAATCTTTGCATATCCTCCTTATAATTTGTGTTTGTGAATTTGTGAATATGAAGTGAATTGACACAAAATTAAATTAGTTCCCTTAATGACGTTGTGAAGCTCGCGGAAACTATTTTACTATATCAAGAAGACCTGACTTAGGTTGTAGAAGTCAGTCAAATGTGCGACGAGCTACGTCACGTGCTGACCGCACTGATGAGCAGCGAGAACCACGTAATGCTAATAGTCGGCGTCGTATGTCAGAATTGCGTTCTAGAATGTCTGTTTCTTCCGGGGGAGTTGTTTTTGTACAAATCAGTTGACAGAGTTATAAACCAGGATGACGTAGTCAACTATCCTGCAGTTTCTAAATTCATTGGAATTGCCAGGACTCCATCATCACAATTTTAAAATTAAAAATAGGATCAGCTGTGTTCATGCTGCGTAATAACCAACCCAAACTGCGCAGTGGAACGAGACTAACTGTGAAAAAGCTAACTAATAACGTCTTCGAGACAACAATCACCCAGGGAAAGTACTAAGTTTTGGATATTTTGATTCCGCATATTCCGATGATTCCAACAGATTTACCTTTTGATTTTAAGCATCTACAATTTTCCATGCGTTTGGCCTTTGCAATGACCATAAATAAATCGCAAGGGCAGTCGTTGGAAGTTTGCAGAATCAACTTGGAATTTCTCTGTTTGTCTCATGTCGCATGTTCGCGCGTCGGAAACCATCATCTTTATACAATTTTCGCGCCACAAAATGGACGAAATATGTTTATCAGAAAGCTTTAAGTTGATTAACTTAATTGTAACTAGGTTGTATTTTGCATAATGAATAACAAACTATTCATTTTTTTTTATTTATATAGATAAGTTCGGTCAACTTTTATTGGCGGTACAAAGTTCGCCGGATCAGCTACTGTCCAATAAATTATGCTAAAGCAATTTTGATTTATTTTTTGTTTTTACTGTTTCTTTTTTTTAAGTATTGCAAAAATTAATTGGCTAACCACGACTTTTCAGACCTCGACTGCTTGAGCCTCGTATTCCCAATATGCAATTGCTACCTAATGCATATCAGTTAAAGTTTTCAGTACGCAATACATTATTTTGATTCAGGAAGTTTCAAAACATTTCCTAAGTTATGTGTAACAGATTATTATTCTTATTACAGGCAGTAAGGAGGAAGCGAAAGCTACAAGGATGTTCATCTTATAATATTTATGTTGCATGCATTTTCGAAGCATCGTACTGTATTCTGTATACACTAAAATTCGTATTTAGTTTCCTTATCCTGAAATTTCGGAGTCAAAAGGAAATGTTTTTAGGTGTATTTTCCTTGGATGTTTGCCCACCAGATTTATGGCACAACACCCAGCAGGATAGATGAAATTCTGTCTGGATGAAATCCAAGCTAGATATGGTTCGTCTATGCTCGTTAAATAACAGTTGCTGGTTGCCAAATGTAGGTAAGGTTTGCGGTTACTGTAGTTCTTTTGTTTTTTCCTTCGCTTTATTTCTTTATCTGCGAGCAGAACATGGAAATTCAATCGGAATACGGCATACTTTGACGTCTGCAAGCCACAAACGTGGTTCGCCACAAAACCAACAGCGCTGTGATACATTGACTGTATTATAAACCGTGGCCCCTAGAGGCGCCACCGCTGATACAAAGACTGTAATTAACATAATTGGTATTTTCGGTAAGCTACATGCTATACTCGACATCGGCGTCCCTTTAACATTAAGTACTTTGTGTATTTTATGCTAATGGAGATTAATATGACCATGTTACGCCACACATATTATTTATTTCGCTTTTTAACGCCATTAGTGCATAGATTTGGGCTTAATTCTTGTTATAAAATACGCAGTACACAACAAATACCTTCAGTTTTTATTTTATACATTCTTACACGCATTATGTATGAATCGCCGTTCACTTAGACAACCCAAATGACATATTAAGAATGATTTCTACTGTTTTATCATTACATCGCCTAAAACTGCTTGCTTCTGTTGTTCACTTTGTTGTACTAACGTTTGTTACCTCAAACTAATTGGTATACTGTTTGCGTATTCTTAATTGTATAAGTACATATTATAATGTTTATAACACTATGCAGGGATAAATGTTTGATGTGATTGAAATACAAGACTTTCTCTCCGAGTAAGATTTTCACATATATTCGTTGCATACAATATTCTCATAAAAATTGATTTTTATTTTGTCGCCATGCTACTCACGATATATTATTAGTAAAACATTTGCTTAAAATTAAGTAAGACACAAACAGAATGAAAATTAGCTCGCTGTAACCAGCTCTTGCAATTGAAACAAAAGAAGGTATGAATGAATGAATTATTTACTGTGCGTATTCCTAAATGTTGCATTTTTTTTACAATTTACAACATAATTTATTTATTTATTTGTGGTTACCTTGTTGCTACCTTGGCTAACATAACACCTTGGCTTTCTGGTCTGCCAGGTAGCTCTTAACCTCCATGCCTCCTTGTTACTTAATTAGCCCCTTTCTCCCCCCCCCCCCTCCATCTATTTTTCTTTTATTCTTTATATTTCTTGTCCATTTTTCGTTTACTTTCTGTAAGAACCCACCAATATTTCTTACTTTCTTTTCCTCCTTTCCTGTTAACATTCTTATAGCTACTATCCTCTTCTCTACTTTGCCCATTTTTCCTCCCAAACCTTTTTTCTCCACATTGCAACCTCGTCTCCTTCTGTTACATAGTGTTCTATGCTTTCTTTCCCCCCACACAATTCACAAATTCCGTTTTCCTTACCTCTTATCCCTCTTAGGAATATTGTTCCTGTTCTCATCCAAGCTAGCCCTTCTCTCTCTCTCTCTCTCTCTCTCTCCTCTCTCTCTCTCTCTCTCTCTCTCTCTCTCTCTCTCTCTCTCTCTCTCTCTCTCTCTCTCTCTCTCTCTCTCTCTCTCTCTCTCTCTCTCTCTCTCTCTCGCCTATTGCAGTAATCTACGTATACTTCTCGTCCCCAGGTTCTTTTTATTGTTTGTAAAATCGTAATGATTTCATGTTTTCTAGACTTACCCATATTTCCTGCCTTTGTATATTTTCTACTCTGCGTTTTACCAATTTGCCTAGATCGCTTGCATTACTATCCTCTAATCTCCATGAATCTCCCATTCATATTTTTTCCATAATTCCTCCTATCTCTGCCTACCAATTATTTGAGTTCTCTAATCTCTTTTGCTGTCTCATGCATAATTTCATAATTTCCACTTCTTGTTTGGACAAACAACTATACCAAAATGTTATTATTCTTTCCATTATTATTCTATTTCTTCATGTCTTTCCTAATTCTACTACAACTGCTTTCCTAGATGTTGATCTTGGTAAGGCTAATAGCTCTTTACAAAACCTTCTGTAGTTTTGGTCCACCGTTTTGTTTACCTCTGCGCCCTCCCAGATCTCCACTGCATACAGCATTTTGGATTTCACTAGTGTCTCATACATTCTTTAAAACCACTTGGTTGTCATTTCTAGCTTATATTTGCATATTCTTATCCCATTCATTGCCACTCTTCCTAATTTACTTTACATAATTGTGTACTTTAATAAACTTTTTTTCTCTGATGTACGTTCTAGTCCATGTGTCAAGACTTTCTTGCTATACAAAACTAATATAAGTATCGTAAACTTCACAGCATATATATATCGTTCATTTTATTTTATTTGTATTCGTTATATGTTAGCATGTGGCATTGTATTCAAAATTGATAGGAAAGTTTTTTTAATAAAAAATTTCATTTTCATAAATGGTACTTCTATAGGTCCAATAAATGTATAAAAAACTAAAATTGTGGATATCAACTGTCATGAAATACTTAAAAAAATGTGTGCTAGTTTAAAAGAAGAATTATTTTGAAGAAAGTAGATGCAAAATATCGTAAAAGCTCAGACCGAATTACCAGTGTTTGCTTCAAACACTGTAATAGTAAAAATTATTTCTTCAGGACCATTTAAGGTACAAAAGTGTTAAAATATGTACTAAACATTATTTTAGAGCATTCTAAATGGTCTTTAAAAATTCCGATTTTTGTTTATAACAGTTTCTTAAAATACATTACGTATGTTTGTTCACGACAATGTAACTTTTACATCTAAATCAACAATTGAAGCAACAGAGATGGATATCAATTGCACTAGCATATCAGAAAACATGGTTTAATTGGTATGAGTCTATTTTTGAACAGCTAGATTGTTTGCCAGAACAATTGTTTAATGGAATGTGCAATCAAATAACAAAACAATAGCTACAATAATGTAATTGAACCAGAAACTGATTATTTAACCCGTTTTCTCATTTCCAGTGTTGTTACGTTTAACTACCTGGTTGTATTTGCAAAAGGTTACGAAAACAGGGCAATGTTTATTGTTTCCATATATTGTCCGGCAGACAGAACAGCAAAATTGTATCAGGCATTATAGGACAAATTACCAGAAATAACATTGTTATCCTATACTCCACACAAATTACAAATAATGGAAACATTTTTCAGGCTCCCAAAGAAATAGTATCTTGCCTTGTGTAACTCCTATTCTTAATTCTATAGTTCTTTTACCCATCACTGCTACCGAGGGCTTTGAGAGAAACATATGACGGTGTTTACTCTTTGAACCCATAAAACGCTGCCCTTAAACCACCTTCGGCTCTTTTACTGATGTAAATATTTCTACTTATGATTCTATTATTGTATATAATGACGGCAGCAAAGGAAGAATAGCACGCCTCGGTAGCGTGGTGGTAGCGAGTCTGCCCCACGTTCAAGAGGTCCCGAGTTCGAATCTCGGTCAGGGTGAGTTACCTGGACAAGATTTTTCCGGGGTTTTTCCTTATCCTGAAAGACGAATGTTGGGTAACTCTAAGCTCTATGGACCTTGGGCTCATTTGAGCATCATTTCACCCATTACATTCATAGTCCAATATGATTTAACGTTGGAGGACGTAAAATTACAAAAAAAAGGAAGAATGACAATTTTAAATATGGGTTTCAAATTTGGAGCTTTCACAAATAAAATTTTGAGTGAAATTGATAGAATGAGATTTTTTACAGCTGAAAATTCTATTATTGATTGGATGAAACATGTCAGGCAGGAAAATAATGGGACAAAAGAGAGCCAGAGAAGCTGTAGAAGGCACCAGCTACTCATCTGGAGCTTTCTAATTTATTATGAGGTTTATATAAGTTTATATTATTTTCAATTGTAGTTTCTCGCAACATATATTCGCCTTTTTCTAAAAAAGCTATTCACCTTAGTGAAATTTTCTACACTGCTTACTCTAATAGCAATGCAGATTTATGCTGTATGAAATTAACGTAGTGTGCATATTTGTTTTATTACATAGTTATACTGTGGTGAAAAAATTTTACTAACAGGTCGCCATATTTTTAATGAGATGTAGAAAAAAATTATACAGCTTAAATTTTTGTTCAGATATGTAGAGCAAGAATATAATTTTACAGTGTAATTAAAGGAATAGTTCTTCAGTAAAAGCTACCCAATAAATGAAAACGTTTCCAAAATTGAAAAAGTGGGGGAGAAAATTTTACTATTTAAGCTGTAGTATTTGAGTGTGCTTCTTATAATCTATTTAAAATAAATGAAAAGTTTCATTTGCTTACAGTAAATATTATGAAATATAAAAATTATTTTGTTTCAGCATGTACATAAGCATACGTCTACCCTCAAAGCCAACGTTTTGGAATAACAAGAGAAAGTTATTAGAGCCAGGAAATCATTTCACTTACTATCGAAATCAACTTAACCATACAAACATGATCTAGAAACAAGGAGCGATACATTGCGTAAAATTGCCGCTGACGGAAACCATAGTATACCGGTACTGGACAAGAGATTATCAAACTCTCGCTGCCCGCCTCAATAGCGTAGATGGTAGCGTGTCTGCCTCACGTTCAATAGGTCCCGACTTCGAATCTCAGTCAGGGTGAGTTTCCTGGATAAGTTTTTTCCGGGGTTTCTCTTATCCTAAAAGACGAATGTCAGGTAGCTCCAAGCTCCATGGACCCTGGACATATTTGAGCATCATTACATCCATTTTATTCACCGTCCGATATGACTTAATGTTGGAGGACGCAAAATTACAAAAAAAAAAAAAAAAAAAAAAAAAAAAAAAAAGAGATTCTCGCTTAGCGCGGTACATGGTAGTCACCATAATTGTGCAAAACAAAAATCACTACGCACTAAGGGAATGTTGTATATGTGTGCTTTGCAAAACCTTGATACACACAATCACACGAATCTATTCCTACCTTTATTTTAATTGGTGGAAGTTGAAAGAGCGTTTTACTCTGAAATCCTGTATCGCGTCTTCGGTTGGAATGCAAGTCTTACCCAATACGTGGTGGGGAAATTAAAAACAACTATTTCCTCGTAGCGCTTAAAAACCCTCTCTCATTATTAAGGTATTACGCATAGTTATCATTTGCTAGCAATTTTGGTCTAGATCGTATATGTTTGAATAGGACAAATAACATGCACTTGTTAAATTATAACGTTATAAGTTTCATGATGTAAGAACGGAGCGACGTACCTTGAGGCTTAAATAACATCATCATATCTACTGAAGAAAAAAAAGTAAATTATAAAAAGAGAAGTCATGGTCGCTACATGGGTTGGTGCCACTTTGTACACCGTGGCCAGGTGCCCCGTGGGGCCTAAACATTGAAGGAGAAGCTTGATTGTATGAGGAGCTTGTGTTCATTAAATGACCCTGTAGCTTCGGACCTCCCCGTCCAACATCTGCGCGGAGCGTTCTTATATACTACATAGAATGCAAGGATTGTATCCGTGAGAGTCGAGAATGTTCAATTGTTACAAATTTTTCCGCAGTTATATCTGTCGTCTCAGGTTTATGTTTTATTAGCATTTTGGAACGATTTGGTTTAGTACCCAACATTTCTTTAATGGAGTTACAATATTGCAATAAATGGCGGAAAAGAGTTGGAGGAAACATAACACATGTAACGTACTTCTTTCAAAATGTTCCAGCTTATTTCTGCATGGTTGTCAACATTTGCATGAACAGAACGTTTGAGTATTTGAAAATTCAAAGACAGTAACAAAGTTTTCTCGAAAAGACCATGTTTAACGTAGATATCTGAAGTACACATATCCACAGAATAATTGAATAATTTGTGATCTACCTCTTTTGGAAATAAAATTTTTCCTATCCCTTGCTGTTTATGAATATTGGAAAAATCAATGAGAGTGGGAAATCTTCAAAGGCCATTTCCAGAATATTCAATATCTATGTATGTCTATTGTTACGGAGATGGAGATAAATTAGTGGACGTTTTATCAAACGGTTCTATAAGAAATATAGTTTGGCATATAATGTTGCCTTTAATATCATTTTCTCCTATTTTTGTAAGATGGTGTACGTATAATCAAGTTTGTCTTTTAAACCGTGTTTTGTTTCTTGATTTACGCTCTTCACAGTCACACCAACACAAATAAGATCTCGAAAACTATAGTTCTTCGTAGATCACCAAAAGTAAGCTTTTAACTAGACATAATATTTTTTATAGTAAGAATAACGATTTAAAATTTTCTGTAGAGGCACTTGGAAATCATTCCCAGAAAATGCTACATAAATATTTAATTTGGCATCGAAATATATTGCACATGTGGGATTTTAATAATAAGAAAGCTGGGGACATTTTTTATAAAATAAATTTTTACTCAAGTCTACTTTCGCAAATATATTATTTGCATCCTCAGCTAAGAAAATTATTACTGTTTATAACTTCAAAAAATTAGGGAATATCTTAGAACTTATTGATTCATTATTTAATTCTACCTAAGTTTCAGACAATTTAGATGAGTATTTTAAAGTGGTATGGTAGATATGGCATTATTATCAGCAGATATTTCGCTATTTAATTTATTTATAGCTGTTAGTAATCCTTTTTTGTTTATTTCTCTCATATAAATGCTTTATTAATGACTACAATCAGTCACTGGAATTTCACTTATGTTTTCTTTTCCATTCAGTTATATATTGTTTAAAAGCCTACAATTGATTGAGTTGTCTATATTTAGTATATTTAATCTGTTTGTGTGCATGTTCTATTTGCAAACTTTTTTCATATTTTTATTTACCAAATTCCAAAATGTAGTACAAGTCGAGTTATTGTAGTACTCCTATATTGTTTCTTTTATGAATTTTCTGTAGGTTATTTTTAAAATTCCTATATATATATAGTTGTTCTTTACTGTTATTTTGCTTATCTCTTTCTAATTATCATAATAATTTTAGCTAAATTGTTGCATATTTTCTTTACTGCTTTACCCATTTATTCATTATGACATTTTTATTGTGGTTAGTCTATTAGGGTAAGTAATATAAAATAAATAATTGACAATGTTATAAGATGTCTGCCATTTTATCACATCCATTTGTTTAAAAAGCATTTGCCACTCTTCAATGCTATTAATTACAAAGATATGCAATATTTGCTTTATTGATTTCCCTAAGTGTTTAGTAAGACTTCTTTTGTAGGTGACCATCATTAAAAATAGGTACTAATTTGCTGAGAAAAGTTGTCTGTTAAATTTATATTTGCGATATTTCCATTATATTATATTTGGTATCGGTGCAGTTTTTCCGGGTTACTTATGCTGGTTCATCTACAGTGATTTGCACATTTGCATAATTACAACATATAAATTCTTATGTGCACTGTTATTTGTATATTTATTTATATTTAATTATCCTATTATTACCATATATTCTTCCAGAAATCGGTATAATCTGAAAAAAAATCTTTTGTAACATTTTTTTTTTTAAAGAAAATAGCTTCTCGAATTTAACTGATGTCGGATGAAGAAAATCCTGGGTGAAATGATGCTTATAGGTTTAGCTATGAGGCGGTTCTGCCCGTTTGGAACCTGGTTGAGTCCTCCCAGCACTCAACGCCTCATAAAGTAGGAAAGGTGATGTGTTACGGATGTAGGAGGCTTACTGGACAGGTCGGGGTTTTCCTCGGGGTTCGCTCTGCATGGATTCTCTTCTTTGTTCCAGGGTGTGGGATACGTCCTGACTGGGTGTGGCGTGATTAGCGAAGAAAACACTTCGATTGTTCCATGATCTATTTATACACATTTGTAATCAGGTACCTCACTCGTCACCTGGAAAGTTGCTGTTTGCAGACTCATGTGGTGTGTTTGGCGGTAACAACAGAGTTCTTTATGCGTGTTGTGTATTCTTACCGCACTTGTATATATAATGTGACTTCATTACGCCTCGACCAAGAGAGGGTGTTGCTGTTATCAGAAAGAACTGATCCATGTGTTGTGTATTCGAGGTACTCTTGCCGCGCTGATACGTACGGCGTGGTTTCACTACAACCCGACCGAGATAGAGTGTGTCAGCTATCAAAATCAGGGATCCACTATCTCCTGGATTTCCCCCTCTATCGCTACATTTTGTATTTTTGTGTGAATCCCGTCTGTAAGAGCTAAACTGTAATTGGTTGGCTTCCATTTCGAGTTAAACCATCATACGAATTTTGTATGTGCGCATGACCGAACGTTGATAGAAGTTTTCCCACAGCGTCCATTTACTTAATTCCGAAGCACTTACGATGCGAAAGTTTAGGAATTCGGATAATATAGAACTGCATTGTATCGATCACGTACGTACTGGCGTGAAAGAGAGAACAGGGCGGCGGACCCAGCCTTCACATGGTTCGCAGGTATTGTTCCTAGGGAGTGGGCTTTGTTATGAAGAAAGCCAACCGACCTTTTTTCTCAACCTTGAGGGACCTCATATTTCTGTTTCTCCGTTCATCTACATTTCTAGCCCATCAAACACTTCTTATTTTATATATTTTATGTATGTCCCATCTACTGTAATGTGTTTTTCTGTAACAGCTGTGTATTTCCTTTCGATGCCAAATAATCAGTATAGAATATCTATGCTAAACTAATATTATTTTGATATAGCATATATTAAGCGACTTTATGTTTATGACCAAGGGGAACCGTTACAGTTACTGTAGGTTTTTATTGTTTTAAACGTACCGTCATACGCATCTTTACCCTCTAATCACAGGTGAAGGTTATAAGAGCAGTTGGGAATAGTCAATCCTAACAAAAATTGCAAATCTGAAACCATGAATCGCACTCTATTGTTATTATCTATGAAATATATCAACTCTATGTTGTTACAAAGATCATAACCTGCTTATTTCCTTTACTTTTATGTTTCCACGTAATTTACTGTTCAATTTTAGGTTATTCTATTAACGATTTTGCTTTTTGTTGTTTTATTACCTTTTCGCATTCATTTCCTTTGGCGTATATTATACATTATACTTTTTCTTTCACTTACGTTGTGGTAAGCATGGATTATGTATATTTTATCTTTACGAGTAATTAGGAATTACCTCTCAAGGGAAGTAAGGCATCTTACCTCCCTACTTACTTCCTGACTTGCCTCCCTGCTTTGAGGGACTGAATTTTTTGTATGAGTTGGAATAATTTTCAACATTTCTATGTAAGTCAGAAAATACTCATATTTATTTATTGCTACACAAAGAAAAAAATCTAATAGTAGAAACAAAATTAAATACGAATGAAACAATGTAACTTGTAAAACAATAACAGATGTGAGAGATTACTTCCTGAATTGCATAAATAGCTGATTGAAATAAGAGTATTAATAGAAAAACATTATAATTATTAAATTCGATATTCATTTACATTGTATATCATATAAATTATTTAAAATTTTTAAAATTCAAAATTTATTCTAATATTGCAGTTATTACAGGAGGTTATATTTGACACAACTTTTTGACCAATTTCAGATATTATCTACCGACAATAGGGATGACTTTGTGCCTGGAGAATGACTTTGTGCCATCTATGCACTTAATAAGAAAGCAGTGACGAATGGTATTTGAAAATGCCATACGGTTGTACTAATACTTTTAACACTTGCATAAGTGTTGGCACCACCTGATGACTGTGTTATGAACTGCTTGTTCTTCTAAAGTTGGGAACACTGTAAATATTTGTGGAAACGCGTCTGCATATGTTGCTCGTGAAGTCAGTATAATTTCAGTTGGATCGAAGTGAAGAAATTCCTGTTTCAAATTAAAGGTAAGTTTGTTTGCTTAGACTATTATTTGCCTATTGGTTACGAAAATACGAGCTCTGTGGCAGATATGGCATTCCTTTGAATGAGATGGAAACTTAGAAATATTAAAATGACGGATAACTTTGTGCCACCACAAACCATTGCATTTTACTTACATGGAAGTACATACTGCCATACTTTGTATTTTGAATTGTGTAGTTATGTTCATTTAATTGAATATAGTTGTAGTACTTTACTACAGACTGCCTTACTTTCATTACAGATACCGATAATAAATTGCCATAGACATAATGCCAATGAAACACCGAAGGGAGTCAGTAAATTGGCCATACCGCAATTACAGCGAATCTAAATTAGAAAACGCTCTAAAAGAAATTAGAGAAAAAACTATGTCAATACGCTCTGCTGCAAAACAGCTATAATATTCGATATCAAAATTAAAGAATAAGCATTCCACCTCAGCAGGTGGACCAAAGGTGTTTTCTGGACCATCAACATCAAAGTATACAACAAAAAGGGAAAAAAAGAGAAAAGAAAAGAAAGTCAGACTTTCAGAACTTGACAGCAGCAGTGACGATGTCACCATACATTATGCAGAAAGCAGCATCAGCACTAAATCCCAGAAACTTGTTGGTTAATAATTTCGTCATTGTGCACTATGAGGGGGAGTTCTTTCCAGGAAGGGTTATAGCAACGGATGAACAAGATGCGAGAGTTAGTGCCATGGAAAGAAGTGGAAGTGACCTGTTCAGAAAGATGAAACAGACTGTGAATGTAGTCAAGAAAATTGAGCCATCTGTAAAAGTGTCCAAGCGTGAATTGTATGACATTCCTGAAATGCAAAAAAGCTTGGTAAAAATGTAACATTTTTGAAATTCAAATGAAATGCAGCTCAAAAGTTTTGCAACAATAATGAGCAATAATTTGAAATGAAAATGTTATATTCTATTTTTATTGCAACAAATATTTCCATTCCATGGGGTGATATTGGACCTGACAAGCTTCTGACTTTGAACAGTATAGGTATAATATAAAATTTTAATTATGTACCACAAATAACTAATAATATGTAAGCACATGATAAACATGAGTGGAAAAATCTTATATGCAATTCGGGAGGTAGATAGAATGAACCATCCTCGGACCCAATATTGCTAGCCCTCACTTCTTTGGGGTATAAACGAGTCCTCTGATGGTACATTATACCTACCTCCCTTATAGCATAAATAACTGTACAGTCATCTCTCTCTCTCTCTCTCTCTCTCTCTCTCTCTCTCTCTCTCTCTCTCTCTCTCTCTCTCTCTCTCTCTCTCTTCTGTCTGAATGTTGTGCCGTTTTGGGTTTCTTATCATCTGATTTGTGAACAGCATAACTCATAATTCAAACGTTCTATTTAATATCAGCATTTTCCAAAGAATGCACCAATTTATTTCAAAAAGTCCTACAGCATCAAAAACAAATTCATCTAAGGAAAGTTTGGTTATATTTACATATATTTTCTGCAAATCGATCTCACCGTTTTTTATTAAATAGCAAGTACTTGGGGTATTTATAGCAACTGCAAAATATGTTCTTGAATTTTCTTTAAATAGCCGATGACTTACACATCATTTAAAATCAATTTTTATAATGCTACATCACTGTTAGAGCATGCCTTGGTCCTTGGTCACGGAAAGCGACCCGGGGTCGATCCCACCCATGGGGTGCGGATTTTCGGTCCCGGTGCCCACTCAGCATCGTGAGGAAAGTGAGAAGCGGCCCTGGTCACGAAAACCAACAATTCCAGCTGGGGATGCCGAGATGCTTACCACATCTTCTCCCGTATCGGTTGGATGATCGCCCACCTCTGCCTTTGCGTAAGTGCGCGTGAGGCCGGCAGTCGGGCTGGGAGGCCTTGGCTCTCTTAGGGCTGTCGCGCCATGGGTTAACTTTAACATCACTGTTCGAAAAGATAAAAAGACCATCACAAGAAAAAGATGAAAACTTACTACTATTTGAAACACACAATTTTTTTGCAAAGAAAACCTTTATGACATCAACTACCTTTCAGTTATTATTGCGAATGTTCAATCTATTGTAATTATTTCAAACGCGTTCGCCATTCAATTGTGTTCGCAATATTGTAACAATATAGGGTTTTCTTATTCTAAAATTCATTAATTTGATTGTAAAAGTTTCGAAATTATTAGCGTGGTAGCGAAAGTAGGTACGTGCCCAGATCTTTCTAGACCGGTTCTAGAAATCTTTCTATTTTCATCCTCTTGCTTAGCTATCGTGGAAACTGACTGACTTGCTCGCTCTACACACGGTCTCTGTAAAATGAAAAATTATTACCATTTTATTGATGTCCCTTATTAATGCTCCAGCTTTTACTTCGCAAATTCCTGTTAAATCATAATGCATTCACAGAATGCTTACTTTAAATGCTGCATAAGTATAGAATAGCACTTTTCCGGGGAGGTGAGGAGGATATCCGAAGACAGTAGCACATCATCGCTGCTAAATAGGACAAAACAAAAGGTTAATTTGGTGATGTACAAGCACGATGGTAGCCATCAAGAGACAAGGAAGGGGTGGAGCCCACCATCAACAGACTGATGGGTCCATTCGTCTGGAACTCTGCTCTATCGACCGCCTTCATTAACCACGTCCTTCCTGTAAACATTTCACGTGTCCCTCTCCACTTTATATTCCATCTTCTTCTTCTTCTTCGCAAACTTTCTTGTTAAAGGAAAACCGCGATATATGTGCACTTTTTAACGAGTTTCGACCTTCTTGAACTAAAAGGGGGCACGCCATTAGTGTTTAGTCCATAAACTGTATACTAATTTGTGTGTAAGTAGATAATTATACTGCAGAATTTGTAACGCTGCAAATAAGAGTTTACAGTGCTAATGTTTCTTCAGAAAATTTACAGAATATGTTAATAAATTCCCTGATAACAAGCATTTCTAATAGTGACTTTACTGTAGCTTCATCTCCTATCTCTACCTACCTATAGCACGAGAAGAAAGTGTTCCATTCCATCCAAAAATTTCATGATATATCACCACAACACTTTTTAACACTTCCTAAATCCGACCTCCTAAAAAACTATATTTAAAAAAAGATTTTTGGTTCGAAAAACATAAAGTGTAGGTCTGCATTGTCTTGAATCCCTGGATCGGCCGCCCTCTGTCTCCTATCACCTCGTCGTTCCTCTCGGAGAAGACCCTCTTCGGGTATAGGTACAATAGACCAAGACTGGTCGCAGGGCCGAATCACCTCTGTATCCTCCAATCCAAGGTGTGAGCGGGGGCATTAGAGTGATGCAATTTCACCCGTGGTTTTGCCATAATTCTAGTCAAACCTCCCTGATGGCGTTTCGTCGACCTTCCAGAACCACTTTCTTTACTTCCTCGACATTTTCGTCAGTAATTTTATGTGTAAGCTCTTCTTTTACTTATAGATAAAATCTGATAACGTTTCAAATGTTGTGCTGTGTTCTATCCACTTTACAATCAACTTTTATTACAAATTAGGTAAAGGTTCGCGGAGGACAGGAAAAAAGGTATAACCTTTTCGACTGTTAACATTAAACAGCAGAAAATCAAACATATACTACCAACAAGGCAAGTGTCGGTTGCTAAGTAATGGCTATAAAATATTGTTCTCATGATGACGAAAAATAGAAACAAAGTATTTGCATGTCTGGCACCGTAATAAAACAAATAACCTAAAGCAAATACCTAATTGCTGCTTGAATTAAATGGAATGTAACTGTTAGCAAATAAAAACGAAGTCAACTCTCACGTATCATGGTAAAATTCCACTGTCAAGCCATACCTCTGTTATAAATTTATTGAAGATAATAGAATTTAACACACGAGGTGTGTTCAAGTTATAATACCTAATTTTTTTCAGGACTGGGACCAGATAGGAACTTCTGTTTATTTTTAAAATACATGTGGGCTCTTTGTGAATGAGTGACAGAGATGGCAGTACTGTACAGAGCATAGAACTCTAGTGGCAGTGACGAGAGTAAGGACTGTTTTTGATACTTAAAATGGGGACGTTTTCATTGCAAGAACAGTGTGTAATAATTCATTTTCTCCATTTTCATGGTGTTACACCTATTGAAATTCATCGCCAGTGGAGTGAGGCATGGATGCGTCTAATGTGCATTCCTGGGTGCGAAGTTCAATGAAGGCAGAACATCGTGTGAAAACGCACCAAGACAGTCGGTCTGACGACATGATCCAACGAGTGGAGAACGTTGTTTTGGAGGATCGCCGATTGAGCATTTTCAGATCTCCATGCAGGATTGTGTGCACAGATCTCACGAAAATGCCAATTTTGGAGGCGATGTCTGCAACTGTCTTGGTTTGTTGTCACACGATGTTCTGCCTTTATTGAACTGTTGTACCCAGGAACGCACATTAGACACAGCCATGGTACCATCACATTTTGTTTGCAGCTGGTGTTCAAGATTCCAGAAAGGAGTCTGTTTTGGTGAAAGTTTGGTCAACAGGGAAACAAATAGGCCTCAGCATATGTTTTGGCAGCCTATCAGAAGGCAGAACGCCACCCACGCTATGTATAGTGTCAAAATATGGCCAATGGTGTTTCGGATGAGCTGACGCCACGGGGATGTTGAGCTTTGTATAAATATCTGGGAGAACTAGTAACCCCCATTTGCAGACATAAAGTGATACGCGAAATGTGCGCTAATGGCGCTTAAAATGGCCCGTAGATCCCACGTGTGAGTAATAAGTGCAAGTGAAATCTGACAGCGAGGGGAAGAATTCGAAATGCCAGCTAAACATATTCGTTCCTGTAAAGCCTGCAAGCCGAGAACATCGGCTGACTGACATCATCAGATGGTAGCTAATAGTTATGTATGGGAAGTATCAGAAAATAAAATGTATTTATTACATTTCTTCGACATATAATTCGAATTTTCCAACCTGTCTATTCGACCCTGGATCTCCGACACCTGTAGCTAGTCCGGCACAGATAAGTCTTTGCTCCTACATTTTCGTAAGTTCCTGAGGTACCAAAATCGCAAAATCATCGAATAACGTCGGAGAAATCAGCAGAAGCCAGAACCACCATTTTGAGGGAGAACCTCAAAACGCGCCCTGTGACTTTGTGGACTCTGCTGAGACCGGCTGACCGTCTCACAATACATTGAAAGACTCTGCCCCTTCATATTAAAAGGTGTGTTGTAGAGTTTGAAATGGAACGTACAAGCACTAGTGATGAACCTCGCTCTGGACGCCATGTGGAAGTCACAACTCCAGAGATTGTTAAAAAAAATGTCCACCGTTTAGTACTGGAAGATCGCAGATTAAAGTTGTTTCAGATAGCATAGGCTGTAAACATATCAAATGAACGTGCAGGTAATATTTTAAGTAAAGTTTTCTGCTTTCACAAGGTCTGAGCAGGATGGATGCCGCGTTTGTTGAAACCTGATCAAGCGTTGCAAAGAAAAACTGATTTTGTTAAGAATTTGGAGCTCTACTGTAAAACTCTCTGTGAATTTTTGAGGTAGCTTAATACCATGGATGAAACTTGGATACATCACTACACTCCAGAATATAAATCACAGTCAAAACAGTCACGTTCAAAAGGTCCCGAGTTCGAATCTCGGTCAGGGTGAGTTACCTGGATAAGGTTTTTTCCGGGGTTTAGGTGAACCAACTCTATAAAAGGTAATATCAATTTTTTCAGCTAACTAGGTTATGGCCAGTGTTTTATAGGATGCGTAGCGAATTACTTTTATCGATTAGTTGGAAAAGGGTAAAAGTATCACTGCTAACTCCTAAGCAAGCTTACTGCAACTTTTGAGTGATAAGCTGAAAAGAAAAATAATATCATCTGCAAAGAAAGAAGCTTGTTTCTTCACAACAATACTCCGGCCCATTGTTTAGTCACTGCGATTGGAAAAATGTTCGAATTAAAGTTCGAATTGTTTGAACATTCATCCTATTCGCCAGATCTAGCACCCAGAGATTATTACCTGTTCCCGAACCTCAAAAAATTTCTTGGAAGACGAAGATTTCACATCAACGAGGAGGTCATTGTTGCGATAAACAGCTATTTTGAGGACAATGGTAAATCGCACTAAAGAGATGGTTTAATTAAATTGGAACACTGGTATTGCCTTTCTGGGGATTATGTTGATAATTTATTATTATTATTATTATTATTATTATTATTATTATTATTATTATTATTATTATTATTATTATTATTATTATTATTATTATTATTATTATTATTATTATTATTATTATTATTATTATTATTATTATTATTATTATTATTATTATTATTATTATTATTATTATTATTATTATTATTATTATTATTATTATTATTATTATTATTATTATTATTATTATTATTATTATTATTATTATTATTATTATTATTATTATTATTATTATTATTATTATTATTATTATTATTATTATTATTATTATTATTATTATTATTATTATTATTATTATTATTATTATTATTATTATTATTATTATTATTATTATTATTATTATTATTATTATTATTATTATTATTATTATTATTATTATTATTATTATTATTATTATTATTATTATTATTATTATTATTATTATTATTATTATTATTATTATTATTATTATTATTATTATTATTATTATTATTATTATTATTATTATTATTATTATTATTATTATTATTATTATTATTATTATTATTATTATTATTATTATTATTATTATTATTACTATTATTATTATTTTTTTTGAGGTCCGGGACTTATCCGCCAACCCTCGCATCATTTGTGAAGCGATTTCTGTGTTGAGAGGTGCAAGAAAAAAAGGTTGCTATAGGGAATGTTGCTGTCGTAAATATACTACATACCCTAATTAACCTAAAACATTATAATGCCCGTAAATGTTGTGTTCCAGGGTATAAATCTAATTAGAGTAAAGGAAACAAAAGGGAAAATGGGCGTAAAGCTCTTAACTTCAGTTAATATAAATTTGTTAACAGTGTAAATAGTGACAGATAATATTGAGTGAACTGAATTAGTGAATGCTGCAATATAAATAGCTTTGTTTCATGCAATATTACGTTGCTTGTATTTTATAAACTGTATTATTTGTAACTTAAATACGTTACTGTAGTTTATAAATAGCTGTTATTTGTTGCATGCAAAACTGCAGAGCTGTTTTTCAAGCTGATTCATAGTTATGTATTTTACTTACACTGCTGGTTTACGATCACTTATTTTTATATTTTTCATCTGTCAGTGTGTATTTTCTACACAAAAACTGGTGAAGATGTTTTGTAAGACGCTGAGTGAGATATTACTGCTGAGAAATTAAAAATTTTCAGCGAAAGTATAAGCAAAACTCCATCTTAAAGCCACTAAATTCGTTATCCAATCGCTCTAAATAGCAGAATTTATGTGTCAACCATTCATTGCGTTTTGTATAGGTATATAATGTTGTGCACAGTGTAAATAATGATTAATAATTTTGAATGAGCTCAGTCCCAGTAGTTCTGTATCATTCATGAGGTGTGCTGCTCGCAGTTTTTTTTTTTTTTTTTTTTTTTTTTTTTTTTTTTGTTATCGTTGTAGTTTAAATGTGTGGCTGTAATTTAGATTAATGTTTGCTAAGCTGTGCACTGCATGAACGTTTAAGTCTAAGACAAATGTTTTGGTTTAGAATACAGCCTTTATCCACATTATAGTCTGCTATTAGACCACATATTTTACTACGTCAAAATCATATTTTGTGCACAATAATTGTTTATAAGAATTTCTGATCCATTACGGT
Source organism: Mantis religiosa (assembly GCA_030765055.1). NCBI lineage: Eukaryota > Metazoa > Arthropoda > Insecta > Mantodea > Mantidae > Mantis > Mantis religiosa. The sequence goes on along the minus strand of CM060949.1, from coordinate 154,117,977 downwards.
CGCCATTTTGAATGCCAGTGTCCGGTTCGTATTCTAGATGATCCTGTTCTAGGCGTTATAGTGTGCGGCATTGCTGGATATATGGCGTGGTAGCTTGCTCAAGGAGAGAGTATTTACTTCCTTCAAAAGGAGCACTTTCAAAAGAGCCCCAGTAGTGGGACATGACTTTCGCATGTCATGCTTATCAAACCACATTATTTTTCAAAACATCCTACCCTCGCCACCCATCCCTGTTTAAGTCGTCAAAACTTTTATTGTTGATTTTATAAGATCCGTGCTTTAAATCAAACTTCACCGTTGCCAAGCCTTAAATTTTCTAAAGCTGTGGAGTGTCACAAATGAAAATATATACTTAAAACTAAATGTACTTTTTACTGTGTGAACTAGCAGAAGCTAGTTGCCCTCAATCTATGTTACATATTACTGGCAGTCCTCCAGCGTTAGGCCATATCGAACGATGAATGAAATGATGCTCAAATGAGTCCAGCGTCTATAGAGCTTAAACTTGCTGAAATTTATCTTTCATGGTAAAGGAAAACTTCAGAAACAAGTCATATGCAGATAACTCACCCTGCCCGAGATTCGAACTTGGACGTGAAGCAGACACGCTACTGAGGCAGGCAAATTTTTACGCCCGGTTGCTAGTCTTCAAAAGTTACCAATAATTTAATGCTGAAGTAATTAAATTGTAAGTATATATTAGGATATAAGAGGAAATTAAAGGTCAAAATATGACTTAAATCTTAAAATTCAGCTATCAAAGACTATATTCGTTGTCCGTAATAATAGATATACAAAGATAGCAGTTCATTGCCCAACGTTTTGTCATATCAGTCGATGAATGAAATGGATTAAATGATGCTAAAATATGTCCAGGGTCCATAGAACTTAGAGTTACCAGACATTCACCTTTCAACATAAGGGAAACACCGGAGGAAACCTTAATTAGATAACACCCTGACCAAGATTCGAACTGGGACATCTTAAACGTGAGACAGATGCGTGCTTTAGAAGTTCATACTACATGCATATACATGCTAAAATCAGACAAACCACGTAGGAAATTTCATGACAAAGACTGAATGCCTTAAATTCAACTTACACAATTATTATACTATTATACTATTTTTGCAGGAAAAGTCAGGTTATTGAAATTGATTCCCGCCATTCAGATATAGGATCGGAAAATTAGTGCACTATGTCAGTGATTTATAATGATCAAACTCGAAGTACATTATTTGTTTGCGTTGACTCTCGCTGGCGAAAGAAGATCGCCTTTTGTTTCCTAGGGTTTACTGCCGGGTAGCTGGAGGTAGGCTCTGGTCAAGGGTATAGGGTGAGGCCGTAATTTTGTTGTTAAAATTACAAATGACCCCCTCTGTTTTATGTCTTATAGGCCCCCTCAATCCTATAAAACATGTGACGAATATTTTAATTAGCTGCTATTATCAGTTCTCAAGAATCAGGTAGAACACAAGAGATAACCAAATGAATATCACCTGTTCTTACTAATTCCAAAACACATTCTGGTCTATAACTATCCAGGGCACGTTCAGCTAGCAACCCAGTCCAGGCTGGGATGCAGCAGAGCGAGGAGATCTCAAATTACGAAAAGGATGAAGTTAAGGCAATGGGTTGTGTAACGGACTCAATTGTGCAGAAGAAAGGAAGACAGCTCATCACTGAAGACTGTTTTATCTTGATTGAAATAGTGCACTTCTCTCGTCTGGAGTGAACGTGTTAAGTGTACCATATAAACTGACCCTGTACAACCTGCAGAGTGTGCTTAACGACCTCTTCCCCTTTGTCTGTTACCCCACTTCACTGTGTCAACTGGCCTGCATCCACTGCCCTTTATTTTTATATATCAACTTTCATTACGAAAACTAGCTTTATATCTGCCTCATATTAATCAATATGAATTTTTGTGTTATGGCCTTGTAGATACAGGACAGATACAGGTAATGGAATTTGGAGAAAGAATCGAATAGCGACATCAATTTAACTCCAAATGGACATGGCGTTGATGAACCGAACTAATAATAACAGGTGTCTAGGTGAGGCCAGACAGGCAGAAACACTTAAAATAACGGGTGTGTTTCAAAAATATATGCATAATCTGTATAGAATTTTTTGCCCACCTCTTAGGATTTATCCATTATACAATTCCATTCACTTAAAGAGAATATACCAGGAAATTCAAGTTATACATTTAATGTGAAGGTATCATATTTCAATCGCAATTAGTTATTAGAGCTAAATTTCATAAAACCAGGAATGTTGTACAATTTTACAACTAAAAGAGGCAGATAAAAAGATGAATACACAAGCTACTGTTGATTATTACAAACACATGTTTATCTACTGAATGTTGTAGGATTACACTTGTAGGATTTTCTCTTTTGCTAGTTTAAGTCCTCCAAAACTTAAGTCATATCCGACGATGAGTGAAATGATATTCAAATGAGTCCAAGGTACATAGAGCTTAGAGTTCCCAGACATTCATCTCTCAGCATAAGGAAAACCAACAACGTTAAGTTATATCGGAAGATGAATGAAATGGTGTTCAAATGAGTTCAAGGTACATAGAGCTTAGAGTAACCAGACATTCATCTTTCAGGATAAGGGAAAACCTAAAACGTTAAGTTATATCAGACGATGAACGAAATGACGTTCAAATGATTCCAAGGTACATAGAGCTTAGAGTAAACAGACATTCATCTTTCAGGATAAGGGAAAACCTACAATGTTAAGTCATATCGGACGATGAATGAAACGATGTTCAAATGATTCCAAGGTACATAGAGCTTAGAGTTCCCAGACATACATCTCTTAGCATAAGGAAAAACCTACATAGTTAAGTCATATAGGACGATGAATGAAATGATGTTCAAATGATTCCAAGGTACATAGAGCTTAGAGTAACCAGACATTCACCTTTCAGGATAAGGGAAAACCTACATAGTTAAGTCATATAGGACGATGAATGAAATGATGTTCATATGATTCCAAGGTACATAGAGCTTAGAGTTACCAGACATTCATCTTTCAACATAAGGGAGAACTTACAACATCGTTAAGTCATATCGCAAGATGAATGAAATCATGCTCAAATAAGTACAGGTATTTATAGCTTAGAGTAATCAGACACACATATTTCAGGATAAGGGAAAACCTTCAACGTTAAGTCACATCAGACGATGAATGAAATGATGTTCAAATGAGTGCAGGATCCACAGAGCTTAGAGTTACCAAACATTCATTTTTCAGGATAAGGAAGAACTTCCAAATTTAAGTCATTTTGGACGGTAAATGAAATGATGTTCAAATAATGAGTACAGAGTAGTTAGAGCTTAGAGCTAGCAGACATTCATCTATCAGGATAAGGGAAAACCCCGGTAAAGCTTATCCAGATAACTCCGCTCACCGAGATTCGAACTACGACCTCTTGAACGTGAGACAGACATGCTACCATCTACGATACCAAGGCGGGAACTTGTAGGAGAGTTTTTTTTTTTTTTTTTAATTTACTTCCGCCCCAACGTTAAGTTATATCGGACGGTGAATGAGTTGGGTGAAAAATGCTCAAAGGGGTCCAGGGTCCATGGTGCTTAGAGTTACCCGACATTCGTCTTGAAGGATAAGGGAAAACCCCGGAAAAAACTTATCTAGGTAACTCACCCTGACCGAGATTCGAACTCGGGACCTCTTGAGCGTGGGGCAGACATGCTATCATCTACGCTACCGAGGCGGGCGTAGGAGAGGTTTAATTATAGACTTACTTGTAGGTACAATGGCAGTAGGGTAATACACTAAGATTAACCCATAATAAAAGTTTTATAACCTGCATGCGCTCTGACAGCTTTGAAATTCTATTACTTTTAATGAATCGAGGGGGAGGGGTGGAATGGCTCATAATTTGAGAAAAGTATGTAGGTATATTAGAAAATTCAAGACAATAATTTGTATATTTGTAAAATTGATATCTCCGCAAACACACATACATATGACGTGTATTGACTGTACCTTTTTGTGGTTAAAATTTTATCTATATCTTAGAGTTTACCAAAAAAAGTCACTCAGAATGAAGAACGACTTCGGAAGCTGTTGCCACAAAATGAAAGGTAATCATTTCATTTGTAGTAAACACAGCTTAATCACACGGCAATTTAATTAAAATCATTTGAGCTATTTTTCTAGATTTTTCCACATAAAGTGAGTGTGAAATGAAGGAATATTTTGATTTTAATTTTTTGCTGTCACATACTTCGAAGACCTGAATTTGAACACACAGTTTCAGATTTTACAGGCTTTCTTCATTTTAAATTATGCCCTCAAGTGTATAATACATGTATAAACAAACAGAAAAGTTTCAAAAAGTGTTTCTATTTTATTCAAAAGGTCTTAAAACACATTTTTATTAACTTTTGTATTAGATTTGATTATCATTTATTAATTGAAGTGCTGAGAATATATTACATGCAGTTTTGTATGTACTACCCCTCGTCAATCACCAATCAGTAAACAACCCCATAACAACAAATCAATTGTTTATACTCTGCAGTCACAGCTACCCTGTTTATTGCCTATTTCTTGCGGTGTATACATAAACACTGACACACACTTAGTTCTGCCTGGACTTTAAAATTGTTCATCCCTGTCAGCTCTTTATTTCTATTTGTATTTCCTTACCCTACCGCAAGTATATAGCAAAGAAAGTAATAAAGTTATTATTAATTGCGGGTGTTTTGAAATAAATATTTATTACAAGATTAACAGATCGTGGTTTATTACTTTTCATAAATTCAACACACAAAACAATCAACAATCTATCTTTTATATCTTTTGTCAACATCAATTAGCAGCATACAAAAACTAAAATTCTCTATTTGGTGTTACAATCTTCAAAAAGGTTGTAAATGTAGTAGAAGTTATATAAAAATAAACGAAAATCGGCAGAGAATGTCACGTGAGTATAGCACTTCATCTTATGAAATTAGTATGAGGAATAACAAGACATCATTTGTAATATCAACTTCGTGACAGTGATGGATTAATATGTACCTACATGACATTTAACGAAGTTATTTGCCTATCTGCATTGGGAAAGCGTAGAACAAGGGAATGTGTAGCAAGAAACGAACAACTGTTGAGTTTATATTAAACTCTATTCCGTTGAATTATCTGGTGAAAGTTAAACTCGGAGCATAATAAATTACAGTGGAATGTTTCCTGGGCACAACACAGATAAGGCAGGAATAATACAATCGAGGTAACGTACCTTCACAACTCCTGCAATAAATTCTGCGATTGTCTCACATCTGAACATCCACATGGACATATACATTTAGTTCTGTTGCTTATACTTTACCATAATAAGTAAATATTGCATTCCATACAAAAATTATATACAACTATTTCATCGGATATACATCATTTGAGGTTATGTCTGCCTGCGAACGGCAGAGTTTTAAAAACAAAACGTTGCATGTTAACAAAAGTTTCTTAAGTTTAACATCAGCAACAATGCAACAGGAATATTTTCAAGGGGATATTCCCCACTCGAAACCACCCTTTAAATAAAAATCTTTCATTATTTTTAATTTGTTAGAATGTTCATCTTTTTTTTAATTTATGTCCTTCAACATTAAGTCCTATCGGATGATGAATGAAAAGATATTCAAATGAGTCCAGAGTTCATAGAGCTTAGAGTTACCTGACATTCATATCTTCTTGGGATCTCTTGAGCGTCAGGCAGACACGCTACCATCTACGCAACCGAGGCGGGCCCTAATCCTATTACTATATAGCCGCAAGAATAGTCTTCATAAGGAATATACCGAGTCGTGTGGGATCAAACGGCGATATGAATGTCACACATGTCTTTTTGCTGTGGATTTCCATTTCTGACCTAATCGAGTTCCGACATGAAGTTTGGTCAACAAATCGGTGCAATACAAGTATATCAGCCGTGTTCACATATGGCACAAAGCATCAATACTGGGAAGAAGCAATAAAAACAACTCCTCTGTCGTAAATATCAGTTACCCTTAGACATCTAACATCCACCCTCGTACGGCGTAAAAAATATATGTATTTCCCGACTTACATGCGGCCGGGCAGGCTAACGTTATTGTATAATGGCGGATATATCGCACAACACGTGCACATCATAGCAATTCGATCACCAATGGTCATGAATGGTACAGTGGCGGACTGGCATTACACTTAAATAACGTAAAACAGTTGTTTACTGTGCTTCAGTTGTCATGGTCAGTAAGAAAAAGGGATCGGAAATTCAAAAGAACACTCGACATGCTACCGAGTTTCAATATACAGCAAAACCTCGTTAACCCGAATCTCTGGACGTCCGGATAACCCGGACCAGTTTTGAAGGAAAATAAATGTTGTTTAAGTAGTAAATGAAGGCTTGTCTTACAGACGATAAATTGCTATTCTCAGTAGGTACACGAATGAAATTCTCTTGCCAGCGAGCGAATTCATTGCACTCACACCACTTGCTTGGGTCCAGGCAGGAAGGGAAGTGACATTGACGATGAGCCAGCTGTGGTTGTGACCCACGCACAAGCAGTAGTAAACAGAGAAAATAATGCTTTATATCTCGAGTCAAGCCAAAACAGTGATGTTAAAGCGGATGTGAGATCGCGCTGCTCATAAGCGATACACTAAAATGACACAGCCAAAGCTCACTGACCTTTTTTTTTTTCGAATGAAGGGTTGAAAAATCAAGAGAACCATACACTCTGGTTGACATGTGAATAATGTCATTTAACGTAACTGTAATATATTGTCCAATTTTTACTGTCACTTCAGTCTTTTGCCTTAGTTTTCAGTTCTCACAGTCATTTCACCTTAATAGCTGCTCGTAGCTCTGAAATGAAACGAGCACAAAATCTCTTTGCCTTCCGCCCGCTTCACTCTCTATGACGTCAAACGCAAGACCTCTCCAATCTCTCGCAATAGCGGCATTCGCTATATGTCACAACCTTACTCGATGATGTCACATCAGAAACACACTAACTATGAGGGCTGGTCAAAAAAGAATGATCACAACTTTTACGGTCATAATTTTTTAAACTAAAATTCAATCTTATTATATTCTATTAGATTAATGTGAAACAAACATTTTTGGTTTCATTGTTCGTACTCCTGGTTCCCGCCTGTGAGAACCAGGTAAGTTCAGACATGTTCAGTACCGCCTACCGCTGCAATGGAGGTAACATGCAGTTAAAGTTGATGTTAGAGGAAGATCCAGAGTTTCTTTCAAACATATTCACTGCTGATGAAGTTTGGCTACATCATTTTAATCCTGAGAGCAAACAGCAAAGCTCAGTGTGGAAATCTTCATCACCAACTCCCAAAAAGCAAAATTAATTGCTTTTGCTGGGAAAGTTATAGTCATTTCATTCTTTAATATTCATGGAATGTTTTATCAGCATGTTGTATGTACCTGCATATACATCAGTAACTGGATGTCCTGAAATCATTCCAAGTCCATATCAGGCGCAAAAGACCATATTTCCATGAAGCAGGCTGGATGCTGCACCACGATAATGCGCTGCCGCATATTCCCAATGTTGTTGCTGAATATCTTGCAAAACTCGTCGTTAAGTGCATCCCTCACCCTCCCTATAGTCCATATTTAGCCCCATGTGACCTTTTTCTATTCCCTAAATTGAAGAAACACCTTCGTGGGAGGCATTATCCATCATCAGAAGCAGTGGTGAAGGCTGCGAAGGTAATTTTGAAGGATCTCTCAAAAATGGTATCCAGAATGTCTTTGAAGACTGGCAGAAACGCTGGGAAAAGTGCATCACTTTCAGGGGAGACTATTTTGAGAACGACCATCAAAATTATGAGGATGAGTAAAGTGTGTTGTCCAAAAAAAAAATTGTGATCATTCTTTATTGAACAGCCCTCGTATATAAGAGAAGAAGGTTTTGGAATAAGAAACTTCTAGAAGAATTGGATATTTCTGAATATTCCTTCTGTGGTTTATGCTGGAAGAGAGTGTGACTCAGTTTATCTCTCTTATCTCAACAATCGGCCAGTCGATTAAGTCTTCCAGGCAGTAATTGAGACCCAGTGTTACGTACACCTGAGAGGTATATAACAAATATGCATCTCTGTATTTGTGATGTATTTTCCTAAAATACACGACTTTCAATCCTTATGAAGGCTATCACAAAAGATCATCCCCTGAGGGAAAGGGTATGGAAAATAACTGCTGCCATGCAATTTCGAGAATTCTCAGGATAAATTGGTCTATTTTCTCAATTATTTGCTAAATAAAATGAAAGGTATTCGCGCTTTCAATCTTTCAGCAGCGAATTTCGCTAATAGGAGATAAGTTGAAAAAATTCTTGATGAACAGGCCTGTTTTCTTAGTACTTTTATTTTAATCTTTTGAGGATTTTATAGTAAAAAATTCCCAAAGGAAAAGAACGCTGACAATCTTTGAGGACTTGAAATATTTGTACGTATGTGTGTAATTCAGGCAGCCAGTCCGCCACTGACTTAGCCACCACTCCTCACAATAAGAGTAATGATCGGATCCCAGGTGGCAGCAGTGTAGGAATAATTCCAGCGTAAGCAGACGGGTATCACATACACAGCCCTAATGGAGTGCTTTACCCTATAATAGCACTCGCGTTATTGTTCGGATCGGGTTTGAATCCCTGTGAAACTTCCCTTTAAAATCAAGTTCGAAATTAACAAGTTATGTTTGTATTTAATTTTACTTCCTATTTTGAGGTTACTATAACGCAAGAAAAGCATTTTTAGAAATAGGTGCGTGCAGGAGGATCCATGGACTGCATAACTCAAAAATAAAAGGCCAAACTTGCTATTTGAGTTAAGCTTTAAGGATGTGACCGCAGATTTATAAACTCCCACGTTTTTTAAATGTGCTTTTTAAAGCCGAAACTCACGATTAAACAAATATTGTGTTGTTTACAGCCTATTAATTTCAAGACAGTCTGAGCTAACTTATTTACTACTAGTTCCAACATTTTGTTTCAATACGAAAAAATGCAACTTAGGGTAAACTTTTTGAATTAAGTTCTATTTACATTTTAAAACTACTATAACAACACTACTTATTGCTGTGCAATACTTGATTAGTAAGTTAATCACGGTTAATATGTATCTGGTTGCTAAGCTAAATTTACAATTCATTTGTTAATTGCCCTATCAACAAGGATAAAATAGGTCATTAATACTTAAGCTTCTACTTTACTGGTTAATCATTTTTTACGGTGCCAAGAAGAAGTGACGTAATACCCAACGGCAAGTAATCTAAAAATGTCTCACTGTTTACGCTTTTATCAAAGCATCACTTTCGGTAAACTTTGTAAGCTTCAGCGAACCTTTCCTTCGACTTCACTGGAAAAAGTGATGCATGTGCTACATCCGCAGCTTTTTGTAGAGCTATGTCACTCACTGCTATAAAATTTCACTGCTTTATAATAACCATCAAAAATCAAAAGATTCAGTTCGGCAACATAAACAAATAACCTAACAACCAAGATATGTGTTACTTCAATTAATTCATTAACAAAACAGTGGATACGAAGGCTTTGCCCATATACGAGGGTGTGTCGTAAAGTTTTAATTATCACCATTTAAAAATGTGATGAGAGTTTGTGTTGATATGTGCCTGTTAGTTCTTCTCTACGTGGTCATCATCCAGATTTACAAATTTTTCCCTCTGAATACCTTGATTGTAGAAGTCTGCAGAATTCGCTTTAAAGCATTCTTCCACTTCATTAATAACGTCATTTGTGTTGTCAAATCGGTGACCACGCAAAGGATTCTTCATTTCCAGGAACAAGAAAAGCTCACTTGGTGCGAGATCGGGTGAATAGGGCAGAAGTTGTAAAGTCTCAAAGCCACATTCCCTTGTATTGTCAACTGCAACTTGAGATGAATGAGCTGGTGCATTGTCAGCCAGAAGACGAACAACTTTGGAGAGCATACAACGTTGTTTCTTAATCAGAGCTGCTCGTAACTTGTCCAGAAGATTGCAGTAGTATATACCAGTGATGGTTTGACCCTAGGCAAGATAATTTATAAGGATGACTCCACGACAGTCCCAGAAAGCTGAAATCATGACCTCAGCGGAATTTTGCTCCTTTGTCTTTTTCGGAGCGGGGTGGGGGAATCGCCATGTTTCCATTCTATGCTCATGGTTTTTGTCTCTGGATCATACGATAGGTCCAGGATTCATCCATGGTTACCAGAGGGTCAAAAAAATCATCTTCATTCTGTTCCAACAGCATCAACATCTGCCTTGAAAGGTCACGTCGTGTTTGCTTTTGGAAAGGGGTAGCAAATGTGGAACCCACCGTGCACACACTTTATTAATGTGCAATTCGTCATGAATAATTTTCCACACACTAACATAACTAAGATGTGTCTCATTCATGATCATTTGGATGGTTGCTCGTCTGTCTTCCAATATTAAACATTCCACTTTCTTCACTGTGACAGCATCGTTTGTCATTGACGGTCTACCAGCTCTTGGCTCATCTGCCACGGGCATGTGACCAGTTTGTAAACTCCTTTTCCACCTCACAATAGTGTCATACAATGGACAATCATTTGCACAAACAGCCGACACCTCATCATGGATTTCCCAGGCAGTTTTGCACTTCAAATGCAGGAACTTGATCACACTACGAACCTCAATTTTCTCCATGTTATACCTCAGTCACTTCTGGCACTCACTGTAAAAAAACAAAAGCACTCAAATCACTTAAACTACCAATATTATGTCCCGAGGTATCAATGATGACACTGAAAAATTTTCATCACTGTAGCATAAAAACCACCGGGTGTTAATTAAAACTGCACGATACGCCCACGTAATTTAGATGTTAGCTTTTCATTTGTTCATATTACAATTGATCATTTTTCTTAATGTCCAATAAAACATGGAAAAGCAATTTTTATTTATTACTTCTTTTCACGGTTTTCTGAAGTATTGCTAAAAGTAATTGGCTAACCACGAACTGTAAGTTACTTAGATCTCGTAATCCCAATATGCAGTTCTCGACCTGATAAGTATCACTTACAGTTCACAGTAGGCAATGTAATAATAATAGTTAATATTTCAATTATACTGTAAGATATAAAATATATTTAAAAACTTGTAAAATATTATAGGTTTTGGATAATACACTGAGATGATCCGTATGGATCATGCTATAAGGTGACATCTAACATTTTTGCATCCTGGCCGATGTTACATGACTGATGAAACGTTCTGTATTTCTCTTACTGTTAACTTTTCTGTAGAGAGCTTGATTACATAGGGGAAGTGTGTGATTCCTAGAATTACTTGTGAAAGACAAAGGGTTGTTACCGTTGTAAGAGAGCCGTTGTTTTCCAAGAAACAGATGAACGGTGCATGACTACAAAGGACACTGTATATTAATTAAAGCATCTTCCGACTTGAGAAGCACTAGAAAAGAATTTATATGACATGTGAAATATTTTAGTCAGGATACAATGACTTTATCTTACAAAGGATGTACCTGCATTAACTTAAATACTCAGAACGCACAAAAACACGTTTTTTTTTTTTTTTTTTTTTTTTTTTGCATGATGTGTTTTCTACGTCTTGCTAACAGGATTTTACACATGAATTCCTTTCCAAGAAAACACATTTTAAAACATTATTAGACAAAGGTGTATCAGTGAGTTTTCCATATCTCTTCAGTATCTACGTATTCATACTCCACTTTGACTTCAAATTCTTGTTGAAATATTTAATTTATGTTATATTATTAATTTCAAATAAATCGCGTTGATGCACATCAACTATTACAAAATTTACTTAAAACCTCCTAAATGGTGTTTCGCTAGAACAACATAATTGTTGAATTGGCAACATTGTGTTACAGAGATGCGAGGTGACGAGGCTACCTTCATTAGTAATATTGTTGAAATAATTCGTTCAATATGATGAAACACACAAGAAGTGTGTTCTTTTTGCAAAAGGTCAATGAGTATTACACCCTTCGTACCCAAAAATATCATTCTGACCAATGGGACCATCCTATCTCCTTTGGAGCAGATTCTCCGAAAGCAACCCATTGTTTTGATTGTTGCTTCGTTTCCACAGTACCATTATGAATCCAGGTCTCATTGACCGTGAAAACTCGATACCAAAAGCTTTCGGATTTCGCTCAAACAGCTCCAAACATAGCTTCGAAGGTGAAAGCCGCACTCGTTTGTTGTCCACTGTGAGTAAACGCGACACTCCAACTTATCGTGCAAATTTGAATTGCCGTTCCCGTCGGTACACCTATGGCCTCTGCCACTTCGCGAACTTTTTTTTCGACGGTCAGCGAGAATCATATCGTGGACTTTTTCAATGACTTCCTCGGTAACCACATCTAGAGGACGTCCTGGCTGTTCTCGCCAAAAATGGAGGTTAACCACGCTTAAATTATTTATACCAATATTTAAAAGTTGGCATAGAAGGCAAAAGATCTCCATAAATAGCATCCCATTTCACTTTTATCTCCTCGCAAGTTTTCCCAGTAAAAACCGAATCACTGAAGGATGCTACATTTTTCCATTTTAACTAAAATACGTTGAGCAACTTCTTGAAATATCTGTCAAATTCAAACTAATCTTTGAATTAGCACCAAATTTGTTCTGATAACGTGTAACAAATGACAGTATATAATTATAACACAAATGTTTCTTAGCAACATCATATATTTTGAAACACGGGCACTTATTGGACGTTGTGATACCAATCCATAATTTTTGACAGGTTATATAGAACAATTTTGCACTAGTTTGGTCAAATAGGACAAGGAGTTTTGGTTTGTACGTTATGGTGTTATTTATACCATATTGGCATTTGCGAGGACAGAAGAAAAACTGGACGATTCTTGTCGCCGTGTTATCGCCTTTTGATGAGATCCCAGCAGCCTGGATCCCGATGGTCTGGTTGTCGATTAGCTTCCTAGGCTATCTATTCCTTTGCCCTGGCTAGTCAGTAGAGCTGAGACTACGCTATATGCAGGGTATGCGTGAGATAGGTTGACGAAAGAGAACACAGTTCCTTGTAATTGCTTTACTTCTCAGCTTCGTTCCTTGCTCACAGTTCACCATAAGTTGCCGCCATGTTCTGATCCAATGACTATTGCTTTCCACTATCACGTTTAAACTTTACGGAGTGGTTTAAATCTATCACGGTTGAATAAATCACTACCACGATTTTAAGAATATACTTCGGCGCTAGCTTACTTCACTGCTGAGAGGTATTGTTCACTTTATAAGATACGCGCTACTGATTGTTACTAACTCAACGTTTTTCAAGTTTTACAAACACTACGTCTCAGACCACAAGACTGACTAGAATCTCATCTCTCCTACCAAAAACAGATATAGCCTCACCTCCGGCTAGTTTCTCAGAAACCCACTCTTCCTAGCTAACCACCAACACTTGGACATTTCCCGGAAATACTGGTTTGAGCCAGGTTTGGACCGGTCCCAACCGGGCTGCTAATGCCGCAGGTAGCGACCCATCCCGTAACAACACATTTAGAAGTAATATTTTTATCCACATAGACCAGCAACATGATTACTTAGCTCTGAGTTAAAATATTTATTAGTGTCCTAGTAATTGAACTTAAATACTATTGCTTCGTTTCATGAACTTATCCATCCGTAATAATCATTATATTAAATTCATTCACATTATTTCCTCATTATAATTTAATTATCATTTTATTAAATATTAAAACAGTATTCAATCATATGGCTAATAAATTCGGCATCATACTGGGGAGGTTAAAACCACAAAGCGCCCAAACACGAACTTACATATCTTGGAGTTGAAAACAGGAATTTTAAGGAAGAACAACGTAGGTCACCATGCTTCTCAGATTCTAAAACTCAACTCCAAAAAGGTTTGTCAAAATAATAATAAACAAAACACTGCTCAAAGATAGACTCTGGTACAAAATTGTGATTAATAAAACATGGATCGATGGGAACCGCAATTACTGGATTGCCAGTAAAACGAATACCCTAAAGATTCTGCGAGAAGCTTTTGATGTCTTAATTCAGAACGACTTATGTAAGACATTTATTATATGGCTAATGTATGTTTGTCACGTGGTGGATAAAATGGCGCGACTACTCCCTCCAATCACAGTCGCCGGCAGAGTAGTACATTTTCCCGCGTTGTTTACATCGCCACATAAAATAAGGGCAGCACCGATTTAGAGCATGCTGAATACACAGTTTATGCTATCAAAGAATAGCATTTTTGGAAATATTAGTCATGCCCTAATTAAGTATTCTCAGGTAAATCTCTCATAATAATTCCACAAAATATCTTACGTAATTCATTTTCAATTTCATTAAGAAATAATTCAATATTCCTATATGGGTCTGAGATAAAAGGCTATGAATTAAGAAAGTCGTGTGACTTCATCAATTTGTTTTGTCAAACAAATAAAAATTTTAAACGGCACTAATTGGTCCGGCAAACTCCTTAATAATAATGTCTATTTCAATAGACATTTAGGTTAGGTTAGTATCTGTGAAGTTTCCTTTGTTAGCACGACAAAACCTGATTACTCTTAAATTTACTTTAATATACACAACTGATGCAGTTATTTTTAGAAATTTACCAAGCACCAAACCATCCTCTTACCAACTTGAATGTAGTAAAGAACAAAGAAAGCTACATATATATTTAAAAAGTAACCATTCCTCATCCTCTTATTTGAAGAACAGGGAAGCCAACTCCTGGAAACCGAGTTACTGTGTGCGGTATCATATATTAAACTTATAATCTAGATTTTCGCACTTCCTTTTTATTTAGAATGTTAATGAAGTCAGGATGAGGGGGTGGAGATAAAAGAGTACAAGAAAAGATTAAAATTTCTGGTCACGTTAGTTTGCTGCAGGCAAACATGCACTGTGCGAAAATCCGGAAAATCGTTTTCTAGTTCCAACAAAAAGTGAAAGAAAAGCAAACGTGCACAGAAGCCAAATGGCCGAAAGAGGGGAGGTGGAGGTGGAGGCGGAGGTGGAGGTGGAGGGCTATAGAAAAATCTGTGTCTCAGTTCACCAAAACTTGGTCAACATTCGAGTCTTCTGCTTTATTAGGCTACGATGTTTGTGTTGCGTCGCCCATGGCGAGTTTTGGTTCATATGGGATTCGTCTGGGGGCGCTGATGAGGCGTGCATACAGCGCAGCCAGGCGGCTATTTTGGAGAATACCATCTGCTATCTATATGAGGATGACTTGTTTAATTTGAGCTGCGGTAGTGGATACAGGTTTCATATATAGATAATATAGATATTGATACTTCTATGAAATTCATTACAGCTAAGAAAGGGAATGTGTAGATTCAACGAAGTTAAACGGATCTTCCTTTTTCTTTTTCTCTGGCATTTGGCTGTCCTTTGTTTTAATTTAGGAAAGCATGACTCAGTTTTTATATACATGGAATATAAATTTATTTTAATGAACGTTTCTATTTATAACCGGAGTATCTGTAACTATTAATTTCTACTTCAGATAGAACACCTTACATTTTTAGCAGATTCAGGTAGCTTTTAAGTGCCCATAATAGAAATACAAAGGGGAAAAATAATAAGAAAACAAACTGAGATCACATTCTAACGTCCGTATTTATACTGGTAGGTCTCAGCCGCTTGGCAATATGATAGTCCATCACAAATACATTTAAATAATTATTCTTCAGGCTTTAGGAATATCTCTGACCCTTCCTATATTAGATACTCTATGTTCTGAGTTATTGATTCTTTCTCGATAACGTCACCAATGGCTTCAAATGACCACACACATGAAATGTGCAGTGTTTAACGCCCGCTTTTACTACATGCGGCATCGCAGGCGATGACACTGATGATACATGTGATGAAGATGGAGCACCGGTGGAATGAGATGACGGGGGAAACCGGAGATCCCGGAGAAAACCCGCCCCAGCGCCATGTTGTTCACCACAAATCTCACTTTGCGGTCGCCTGGGATCGAACCCGGGCCACCTTGGTGAGAGCCAAGCGGTCTAACCACTGAGCCACGGTGCGGCCTCCCACAGAAGAAGTCCTAAAGTAACAAATCTGGGAATTTTGCAGGCCAGTTTATGCGACCTCTCCATCGTTGTGGGAAAGTACTGGCGAATAACCTCCCAAAGTGAGCTGAATCTCACTGAACAAATTGCATATCTAAACCTCCGTTTACAGTTGTAATCTTTTAAACCTTATCCGACCTTTTATGTTGCAAATGATCGACATAATTGATTATAGTTCAAACAACAAAAAGGAAAATCTTTGAATTAGTTAATGTCACAAAAATTGAGATAAATTGTGCGTTTTGGTGTGATGAATGTTATGTTTGTCAAAAAGTACAAGAACCTTTAATTATTTAGGTTATGGCAAATTGTAAATAAAATACAGTAAACAAGAGCGATGAAACACTGAGAGAAAAGTAAATACGCCCTGTTTGGTACTGTACATGAAAACCAACAGATTGAATATGAAATGGTGCAGTCTGTAGTCCACAAAATCACTGCGTAAAGCTAAGTAACAAAACAACGTTACTGCTTTGCTTAGAAATTCCTGTACCTGCAGAAGGTTATAGAAAATTTATCCCGCATAAAGAGGAAACCATAACCTATTCCCGAAAATTCAGGATATGCATTTTATTTTTCATATAAGTATATAAAATATGTGGCACTTTAATCAATATCATTTCAGATATATTTGAGAGAATGGATAATGACAAAATAATTGTCTATGTATGGTAATTTGGATGGGGAATTGTTTTTTAAAATCCTGGAGTTGCATCTTTGGAAAATATTGAATTTAAATTAGGCATACGTCGATACCGGATTTTCTCGATACTGATACACGATATTTTCCACGATACACAATACTTCGATACCCGACACCGTCATTTCTACTTCTAGTTACAATACTAAATAGAACGTTGGGAGAACTGTGCAATGCCATATAAATTAAATAGGTGCACATATTTAATAAGTCAAAACTTAGATACATTTTAAACTCTACGTCAGATATATACGAGGGAGTGTATATAAGCTCGAGGGTATCTACCAGGGCAATCCACACAGAGTGACGACTGACCACCCCCCCCCCCCTCTAACGACCAGGGAGTTACCGAGCTGTCCCAAAAGGGCGCACGGCGTCTCCATGGGGCTTTACATAAGGCAAGACCTAGAGACTTACAAGCCCCCCCCTCCCATCTGGTCCTGTGGACTCAAGACGGAATGGAAATGGATACGCCACATACGCGCACCAACCCCAAAGGGGAAGGCTACCGATTAACCTCGGTAGGGCCGCCTGGTGATCTAGCACACCTTCTACTAGCTATGCAGGCTAGTACGCGGGAATATATGGCTTCCCTCAATCCAGTCCGGAGACGTACCCGATCTCCCACGGGTATCGGGAACCACTGCCCCCTCAAGTCCAACCCAGTCCGAACAACTCCATTCAGGGAGGGGCTCGAATGTTCGGCCCGAGGTTCCTCTGCTAACGCCAGAGGTACGATGAGTGCTAGAGGTCCGCAGCGCCCGCACCACGGCAGCTGAAGGGGACGGATGCCCTCCCTTACGGGGACGAGGGGGTGTCGTAAAGTTTTTAATTATCACACTTTAAAAAGATGTGATAGAGAGTTTGTGTTTATATATGCTTGTTAGTTCTTCTCCACGTAGTCGCCATCCAGATTTGCACATTTTTTTAAGCATTTCTTGAACTTCCGAATACCTTGATTGTAGAAGTCTGCATCGCCTTAAACCACTCTTCCACTTCATTAATGACGTCATTTGTGCTGTCAAATTGGCGACCACGCAACGTATTCTTCATTTCCGGGAAAAAGAAAAAGTCAGTTGGTGCGAGATCGGGCGAATAAGGCGGAAGCTGTAAGGTCTCAAAGCCACATTCCCTTGTTTTGTCAACTACAACTTGAGATGAATGAGCTGGTACATTGTCAGCCATAACACGAACAGCTTTGGAGAGCATACCGCGTCGTTTCTCAATCAGAGCTGCTCGTAACTTGTCCAGAAGATTGCAGCAGTATCTGCCAGTGATGGTTTGACCCTTGGCAAGATAATCTTAAGGATGACTCCACGACAGTCCCAGAAAACTGAAATCTCGGCCTTCCCACCTGACCTTTGCACTTTTGCCTTTTTGGGAGCGGCGGAATCGGCATTTTTCCATTCCATGCTCATGGGTTTTGACTCTAGATCATACTGATAGATCCAGGATTCGTCCATGGTTACCAGACGGTTAATAAAATCATCTTCATCCTGTTCCAAAGGCATCAACATCTGTTTTGAAAGATCACGCAGTGTTTGCTTTTGGAAAGAGGTTAGCAAACGTGGAGCTCACCGCGCAGAAACCTTAGACATGTGCAGTTCATCATAATTTTCGACACACTACCATAACTATGATGTGCCTCATTCATGATAATTTGGATGGTTGCTCGTCTGTCTTTCAGTATTAAACACTCCACTTTCTTCACTGTGACAGCATCGTCTGTCATTGACGGTCTACCAGCTCTTGACATGTGACCAGTTTGAAAATTCATTTTCTTCCTCACAATAGTGCCATACAATGGGCAGTCATTTCCACAAACAGCCGTCAATTCATCATGGATTTCCCGGACAGTTTTGTCCTTCAAATGTAGGAACTTGATCACACTACGAGCCTTAATTTTCTCCATCTTCCACTTCAGTCACTGTAAAAATACAAAAGGACTCAAATCACTGAAACTACCTACATTATGTCCTAAAGGATCAATGATGACACTCAAAAATTTTCATCTCTCTAGCATAAAAACTACCAGGTGATACCCACGTGACATCCCTCGCAAAAGCAAAACAGTCCACATTTATGAGTTTTTGTTCAAAAATACTAGCATTTTCACTGGGTTAAGTCTACTCCTTTTTCGGCCACATATGAGTCTTGCTGTGTTAAATAGTCTTGAGAAAACTGACACATGTGGTATACAGAAATATTAAGTGGCTTTTTTTTAGATCTAGAAATTTTGAATTTGTTTTCCTGTAATCCAGTGTACCAGAAAGACAGAGCAGGTGATAAATCTTCTTTGAGATATGCAGCGATTTCTTGGGAACTGGTAACTTAACTAGCACTGAATTTGACACACGATTATTTTTTTTATAATTATGCTGTGCAGGTACCATAAACCTGGCAATTTCTCGGGCTTTGCAAGGTTCTACTTGCGGCAATAATATTTTGCGGTTTTGAAACAAATTAAATATTGCAGAATCACTACCGAAGTATCGAAGAAGTTCTTCTTCATCTTCTTCACTCCATGGTTTGGGCATATTGCTCGTTCCGGCTTCATAGATCTCTCCAGCGTTTCCTGGGTCGTCCTCTGTCTCTTCTTCCTTTTGGATTATAGTTTAGTACTGCATTTGGATATCTTCCATCCTCCATTCTTAATATATGTTCAAGCTATTGTTGCCTTCGTTCTGATATTTTGTCATGGATTGGTTCGATTTCTAATTCCTTTCTAATATCCTCATTTCTTATTTTGCCCAATATTCTACAACCTTTAACACTTCTTAAAAATTTCATTTCTGCAGTCTGTATTTTATTTAAATTTTTTTGTGTTGGCACCCAGGTTTCGCTTCCATATAGTAAAGTTAGAATAATCATTACCTTACACATTTTCATTTTTATATCCGTTCTCACTCTGTTTTTAAAAGTTCTTCGGATTGTCCCACATATTGTTTACTTTTTCTTCTATATCAGCGTATCGAAAAAGTATCGAGCAAATTTTCTGAAGTATCGTTCGATGTCGATACCATGCAAGTATGCATCGAGGTATTGTAAGTATCGAGGAACCATGCCTATTAAATAATAAATTTGAAATTTTGCCACTTTTTCAGATTTTCAAATACGTTGCTCAATACAGATCTTTTTCTAAACCTGCTCCTTTTATTCAAGGAAGATCAAAATATGTATTTCCGATAAGATAGCGATATATAATTTTGCATACCATACAATGCTTCCTATGTTTACTATGTGTGTGATACAAAAACTAAAAACGTTGCTATTGAAACAAATAAATCAACGTTTTGTGCTCTCTAACAACGGAAAGTCGTGTTACATTACATTAAAATTGTATCGTATTCTAAATAAAGTTATATGAATGTAAAAAAATATCTTTTCAACGAGTTAACAAAGGATTCTGTGTACGGTCATGTTTACCATACTGTAACAAGTGCACATCAAAGTCGTATGTCAGTTGTTATATACGAGATGTTACAACGACCAGGTATGTATTGATAGAAGCAAAGTTCGACATTTATGGATACCCGAACCCACATTTTCATCTTGACCACTTTAATATTTCTCAGTTTGCGGACGTTTTAAGTATTTACCCGTCCCCGTGCTCTTGTTACGTATAAATTTAACAACGAGGGTTCTCCTGGAAATGGGATCACGTCCCCAGGGAATAAATATACAAAAACAATAAAACTGTTGCGACTGAGGAACAATAAAAATTGTCGTAATGCAAGTTGGCTTTTTCAAGAATTCATGAAAGTGCAGGAGGGTCCCGATGGGGCCCAGGCGACCTATTGTGTTTAATGACCTACTCCAGTAATGCTGTACAAACATTTCGTCTCAGGTGATAATTACAAGGTCCGTGTCAGTACAGGGTGTGCTTTAAACTGAGTCAACAGCGTGTATAAAACATCAAAGTCAGGGTTCCAGGCCAGTGCCTTGCTAAAATATATAGTGAATGAGAAAATCTCCTCTTTTTTAAGAAATGAAAATAAATTTAGTATTACAAGTTATTTTAAAGATGTATCCTAATACACCTGTCATATTTCACTTTAAAATTACATTTTTTCTTTCTTTTTCCTTTCATTTTTTTAAAAAAATTGAACATCCTTCTACGTTAAGTCATATCGGACAATGAATGAAATGATGCTCAAATGAGTCGAGGGTTCATAGAGCTTAGAGTTACCAAATATTGTTCTGTCACGATAAGGGAAACCTCCAACGTTAAGTCATATCACACAATGAATGAAATGATACTTAAATGAGTCAAGGATACATAGAGCTTAGAGTTACCACACATTCACCTTTCAGGATAAGGGAAAACCTCCAAGTTAAGTCATATCAGACAATGAATGAAATGATGCTCAAATGAGTCAAGATTACATTGAGCTTAGAGTAACCAGACATTCATCTTTCAGGATAAGAGGAAACCTCCTACGTTAAGTCATATCACACAGTGAATGCAATGATGCTTAACTGAATCCAGGATACACAGAGCTTAGAGTTACCAGACATTTATCTGTCACGATAAGTGAAAAACTCTAAAGGTAAATCATTTTGTACGATGAATGAAATGATATGCAAATGATTCCAGGGTACATAGAGCTTAGAATTACTCGACATTTATCTTTCTGAATAAGAGAAAATCCCGGAAAGAAAACTTATCTATATTATTCACTCCAACTGATATTCGAACTCGAGACCTCTTTAACGCCAGGCAGACTCCTTACCACTAAGTTACATTGACTACATATTCGTAATTTATTATTTGACATGAAGTTTTCAAAAATAAGAAGTCGAAACTTAGTAGTTATGCAGTTGTGTTTACAAAAGTACTGATAACAGAAAGTAAGCGCTACAAAAGTAACTGTGACAATGTGTAACAAGTTACAAAACAGCAGTTACAAAAGAATCTAGATCGTACCAAATAAATATCCAGATAAAAATTTTGTAAAAGTAGCTGTAGATTACCGGGATCATATCAGTGCCACCGGTGAACCAATTTTTCTTTCCAGAGAAGTACTTTTACATTTTAAGCACACTGAAAAACCATGAGTAGGCCAGATTTGAACCCGCGACCTAAGGATCAGTGAGTCACCGTCTGACAAGCCGAGCCACACAGACCGACAGTACAAAGTAACAGCTACAAAAATAGCCGTGACAGTAACTTGTTACAGAGTAACAGTTGCAAGAGCAGTGCTGACAAAGTAACTGGTAGTAAAAAAAATGTGTTACTGGAATATAAATTAAAGATAAATAGACCAGTTATGAAGTAATAGCAACAGATAATTGCGCTTTGCTTTATAGATTCATACAAATGACAGGGCAGGCGAGTTACAGAAGTAACAGGGTCAAAAGTAGCTAACAGTAACAGCAACGGAAAGTAACAGCTATTGCTTAACTGTTATTAAGGTAACGGGGGCAGAAAACTACAAGTCACTCAGTTACGGTACAAAATAGTAGGAAGAGATTGGATAATGCTGCGGAGAGGATTCGGTCCTTGGTTTATTGTACCTATGCTCCAAGTGGAACAGCCCCCGGAGGAAGCATGAGGCCATAGGCGACGTATCTACCTGTCATACAGCGCCGAGACACTCGCCGACACTTCTAGCCTGAAAGAGACCACCAGAGATCGACAGGAAATTCGGGGGATGAAATAGTAGTGGTAGTAGTGGTGGTGGTGGTCGTAGTAGTGGTAGTAGTGGTGGTGGTAGTAGTAGTAGTAGTAGTAGTAGTAGTAGTAGTAGTAGTAGTAGTAGTAGTAGTAGTAGTAGTAGTAGTAGTAGTAGTAGTAGTTTTTTTTTTTTTTTTTTTAGGCAGGCGAAAAATCTTCAAAAGACGCCAGGCTTGGCGAGTTGGATTCTTACCAACTAAAAAACCCCTGCTAGCCACAAGAGACTTCTTCCTGGGACCACCAATCGGTATTACTTCGGGAAGAAGGGCAATAAAGATGGTCAAACGTACTTGCGTACCAATGGAGGGTTTAGTTACACGCAGCGGCCTCGGCCGGCTTATTCTCGGCGGTCGTCCTGCTCCTTCGCCCTGAGGATACATGTAACCAGGTAGATAGCCTGGTCGATTCCATAGGCCTGATGAATAAAGCTGGATTGAATTTGGTCCTCCAAATGCTCCAATAAGTGATCCTGCTTCTCCGGTTGGTAGGACCAGCCTTGAGACCCACTGGCAGGCCGTAGAAAAGGACCGGGTACAAAAACCTCGAAATAGATGCTGCGATGATAACTCAAATTTTCTTCGTCGCTTACGTGCCAATTGCGGACGGTTCTCCCAAGATCCGGGCTGCAGATGGTCAGATCTATATATGATGAACCTCCATGGCGTTCAAACGTAGGTAGTGTGCCAATATTTAAAATAAGGAGGTCACGTTCACCAGCCCATTCGGCCAAAGCGCTGCCCTTCCTGTCTTCAATGGGGGAACCCCAACAATACGCCTTAGCGTTAAAATCACCACCTATCAACAGACGCCCAGGGTGTTGCTGGATGCTAGTGGTCAGCAAAGAGAGAAATTGGTCAAAGTCAGCAATAGTAGACGCCGGAGAAAGATAACATGAATAAACAACCAGATCGCCAGTGTCCATCCACACAAAACCATCCCCACCACCAGTGGCGCACACGTTAACAGAATCACTAGAGAGGTAAATGGCGGCATCAAGTCGACGATCCGTAAGCCAGCGCGAGCTGTAAGTCGTCATAGCCTTATTAGGTTCCGCAACGATGGCAAAGCCTAAGCGCTCAGATGAACATTTATGCCGTAGGAGATCCATGGCCCGCCGGCTCCGATCAACATTAAGTTGTAGAAGTTTCATAGAACAGGATGCTGACGATCCGTTTTCTCCCTACGCTGATGAATGAGGTCCCGATACTTGCGACATCGCATCGACTCCGCTTTGTGTCCCTCAATGTTACAAATGTAGCAGGATGGCGTGTAGGTACAATCCTTTCGATGATGATCACTCCGGCCACAGTTATGACAGAGTTCCGCTGCAGGCGAGAGTTTGCACTCCCTAGCTATATGGCCCAACCGGTGACAATTATAGCATCTGGGCAAACGGGTTGCTTCACGAACTCGCCATCTGTCCCAGCCATGCCCTATCCTGTGTTGCGCAAGCAGCCGCTGTGCCAAGATTTTATCAAGGGTGACGAAAGCGTATTTAACGCCATTGCTGTTAGGCTTCGGTGCCAAATTAACCTTGATTTCTGCCGAAGGTGTTCCAAGAGTAGTGGCAATCACCTCCTTCACTCCGGTTTCGTCCACAAGTTCATCGATATCAAACAGCATCACAGTTTGGGTCACTGGCCGTAGATTGACCTTCGCCAACTCCGTCATTTTCAGGGTAAGTTGTTCCCGGAAGGCCTGCCGCTTGTTGATCTCGCGACCTTTGATTTTAAGATGCACAGAACCACCACCCGTTTTGGTAATGCGCTCCACGGTGATTCCATCCGTTTGAACAGCTGTTTTCATGTTCCGAAGCATGTCGGCATACGACGTTCCGGGTAGTGGGTCGAGAATGATAGTCTCTGTATTAGGAGTCCGCGCATGGGGAAAAATATCCGTCGTGCCAGATGCCGAAACAGAGCCGCTACGGGTGTTCAAAAGAGACTGCAATTGGATAGGTATAGACACAGAACGTCTGCGACACACATATTCAAACACCTTCCTAATAGTGCAGACGTCAGCATTGCGGGTGACATTACAGACGGTAGGGACCCTCCCTTTTCTCAGAGCAGTGTCCAGCACGCGTTCGAGAGAGCGCCGAAGAGCAGTCCGATCTAGCGGAGTATCACTCGCTGCATCCGTCACAACCAAATGTGTGAAAAGTTCGGTACTGGAAATGACGCTCTCGTCGTCGTTCAAGCAACCATGGCGGGCGACACTACACAAAGATTGGCCGGGCGCTAACTGACGTTCATCCAGCATATGCGACAAACAAGGATTCTGAAGCAGAACATGCCGAAGTAGAGGGTCACTACGGTCTTCATCCAGAGGCATGATAAGAATGCGGTCCAAGGCTGGCTTAGCAGCGCTGTGTTGCTGCAAAGGGCAATGTTGATAGATTTCCTCAGGCCATTTAAGGGCAATGAGTTCCAGAAACTCCGCATCAGAGAGATCCCTCCGAAAGCCCGGCTCAATCTGCGCCTTGAGATGATCAGCAGCAAGTTGCTGAGGGCTAGAAGTTTGCGTGCCTACCTCGGCAACCGTTGGAGACGGAACGGAGGAACCCTTCCGGGAGACCGCCGCATGACTGGTTAATAACTCAGCAACAAAATCACTTGCGAGCGGCAAACGTTGGGAGTAGTCCATCAAACGACCAACAGCCTTTTTTATCTCCTTTTTTGTGTTGGGAATCTCCGCAACTGTCTGGGCAAGGGTATCCACCTCGGAAACAATTTTCCGAAAAAGTTCCTTTAACACACGATGTTCACTCTCCATGCGCCGCATAAAGGAAGTACAATCCCCCTCTTCCGGCACTTCATGGCTAGGAGATGAAGGCCGTTTGCGCTTACCGTCCCGAATATCAGGCTCCATGGCAGTGGCATCCCGACTAGAAGGGGATAGGGGTTGACGGGACAATATGGAAGGTCGAGAGGAACTAGCCGCACTTGAACTGTCCTCGAAATCCATACAGACACCAACCGATGAACTTATCAATTTCCCAGTAGCAGTGCCTAACGTCCCGGCCTGGGGCTCCACCGGAGACGTAGAGCAGTCGCTGGATGACGGTCGAGTGGGGCCTGCTCGCCCACCTCCAAACCCGACCGGTTCTGGGGATCCGACGCCCCTGTCCCGTAAGTTCGATTCATTAAGAAAACCTTCCATAGTTAAATATAAAAAAGCCGTAGACATAGCCGGTCGGCACCACAAAGCAACCAGTGAAGAACGAAGAACGAAGAACAGATAGGAAAGCGGAAAAGAAGAATAGGAAATATAGGACAGAGTCCACACCCCAAGAATAGACGAAGGAAGGTGTGGACTAGCTCGGGAACCCGGGTGCGCCAAACCCGAACTCACAAGATGTGAGCCCCTGGGGGTAGTAGTAGTAGTAGTAGTAGTAGTAGTAGTAGTAGTAGTAGTAGTAGTAGTAGTAGTAGTAGTAGTAGTAGTAGTAGTAGTAGTAGTAGTAGTAGTAGTAGTAGTAGTAGTAGTAGTAGTAGTAGTAGTAGTAGTAGTAGTAGTAGTAGTAGTAGTAGTAGTAGTAGTAGTAGTAGTAGTAGTAGTAGTAGTAGTAGTAGTAGTAGTAGTAGTAGTAGTAGTAGTAGTAGTAGTAGTAGTAGTAGTAGTAGTAGTAGTAGTAGTAGTAGTAGTAGTAGTAGTAGTAGTAGTAGTAGTAGTAGTAGTAGTAGTAGTAGTAGTAGTAGTAGTAGTAGTAGTAGTAGTAGTAGTAGTAGTAGTAGTAGTAGTAGTAGTAGTAGTAGTAGTAGTAGTAGTAGTAGTAGTAGTAGTAGTAGTAGTAGTAGTAGTAGTAGTAGTAGTAGTAGTAGTAGTAGTAGTAGTAGTAGTAGTAGTAGTAGTAGTAGTAGTAGTAGTAGTAGTAGTAGTAGTAGTAGTAGTAGTAGTAGTAGTAGTAGTAGTAGTAGTAGTAGTAGTAGTAGTAGTAGTAGTAGTAGTAGTAGTAGTAGTAGTAGTAGTAGTAGTAGTAGTAGTAGTAGTAGTAGTAGTAGTAGTAGTAGTAGTAGTAGTAGTAGTAGTAGTAGTAGTAGTAGTAGTAGTAGTAGTAGTAGTAGTAGTAGTAGTAGTAGTAGTAGTAGTAGTAGTAGTAGTAGTAGTAGTAGTAGTAGTAGTAGTAGTAGTAGTAGTAGTAGTAGTAGTAGTAGTAGTAGTAGTAGTAGTAGTAGTAGTAGTAGTAGTAGTAGTAGTAGTAGTAGTAGTAGTAGTAGTAGTAGTAGTAGTAGTAGTAGTAGTAGTAGTAGTAGTAGTAGTAGTAGTAGTAGTAGTAGTAGTAGTAGTAGTAGTAGTAGTAGTAGTAGTAGTAGTAGTAGTAGTAGTAGTAGTAGTAGTAGTAGTAGTAGTAGTAGTAGTAGTAGTAGTAGTAGTAGTAGTAGTAGTAGTAGTAGTAGTAGTAGTAGTAGTAGTAGTAGTAGTAGTAGTAGTAGTAGTAGTAGTAGTAGTAGTAGTAGTAGTAGTAGTAGTAGTAGTAGTAGTAGTAGTAGTAGTAGTAGTAGTAGTAGTAGTAGTAGTAGTAGTAGTAGTAGTAGTAGTAGTAGTAGTAGTAGTAGTAGTAGTAGTAGTAGTAGTAGTAGTAGTAGTAGTAGTAGTAGTAGTAGTAGTAGTAGTAGTAGTAGTAGTAGTAGTAGTAGTAGTAGTAGTAGTAGTAGTAGTAGTAGTAGTAGTAGTAGTAGTAGTAGTAGTAGTAGTAGTAGTAGTAGTAGTAGTAGTAGTAGTAGTAGTAGTAGTAGTAGTAGTAGTAGTAGTAGTAGTAGTAGTAGTAGTAGTAGTAGTAGTAGTAGTAGTAGTAGTAGTAGTAGTAGTAGTAGTAGTAGTAGTAGTAGTAGTAGTAGTAGTAGTAGTAGTAGTAGTAGTAGTAGTAGTAGTAGTAGTAGTAGTAGTAGTAGTAGTAGTAGTAGTAGTAGTAGTAGTAGTAGTAGTAGTAGTAGTAGTAGTAGTAGTAGTAGTAGTAGTAGTAGTAGTAGTAGTAGTAGTAGTAGTAGTAGTAGTAGTAGTAGTAGTAGTAGTAGTAGTAGTAGTAGTAGTAGTAGTAGTAGTAGTAGTAGTAGTAGTAGTAGTAGTAGTAGTAGTAGTAGTAGTAGTAGTAGTAGTAGTAGTAGTAGTAGTAGTAGTAGTAGTAGTAGTAGTAGTAGTAGTAGTAGTAGTAGTAGTAGTAGTAGTAGTAGTAGTAGTAGTAGTAGTAGTAGTAGTAGTAGTAGAAGTTTTTTTTTTAGGCAGGGGAAAAATCTTCAAAAGACGCCAGGCTTGGCGAGTTGGATTCTTACCAACTAAAAACCCCCTGCTAGCCACAAGAGACTTCTTCCTGGGACCACCAATCGGTATTACTTCGGGAAGAAGGGCAATAAAGATGGTCAAACGTACTTGCGTACCAATGGAGGGTTTAGTTACACGCAGCGGCCTCGGCCGGCTTATTCTCGGCGGTCGTCCTGCTCCTTCGCCCTGAGGATACATGTAACCAGTTTAGCAATAGCGTTCCAGTTTTCCCTGGACTCCAGCATGATTGGTAGAATAGTTGCCAAAGTAACAACCTGACCTATGGTAGCATAGCACCGGTTACGGTGATCGATCCATTGAGTGCATTCCAGAAGCGTATGTTGCGGGGTGTCCGTTTGGTCGCAATAAGGGCAGAGGTCGGAGTCAGCGAGCCCCATACGGTGCAGGTAGGATCGGAAGCGGCCATGGCCTGTCAGGAATTGGGTGATGTAGTACCCAACATCTCCATGCTGTCGAGAGAGCCAGGGAGTGATCTCCGGAATCAGCAGCTTGGTCCATTGTGCCTTTTGTGTTTCCTGATTCCATTCCTCCTGCCTTCGTCGGATGGTATGGGCGCGAACCAAAAGCCGTTGTTCTGGCGTTCCAGTGCCATGAGCATAGGTGCGCTCCTGCACCAAGAGATGGATGGGAATGATGCCGGCGACAACTTGCAGAGCCTTCGTTGAGGTAGTCCGATAGGCACTACAGACACGCAGTGCAACTTTCCGCTGTACGCGTTCCAGCCAGGTGCGGTAGATGGCCTTATCCAGGCATGATTTCCAAGCCGGGGCACCATACAAAAGGATGGAGTGGACCACACTACCAAGGAGGGTCCTTGAGCTAGGTTCAGGACCACCGACATTGGGCATCAAACGTCCTAAGGCGGCAATGACCTTTTCGGCCTTGCGGGTCACGTACTGCAGATGGGCACCAGGATACATATTGTGGCCAAATTGAAGGCCGAGATAACGTATGTTTCTCTGAGATCGGATGTCCAGACCACTAAGGTGAACTGTAATATCCCGTAGGGAGCGTCGTCCCTGCAGAATCACAAGTTCGGTCTTCTGTGTAGCCAACTGTAGCCCCTTTTGCAGCATCCACATTTCAAGGCGATGAACAGCCCATTCTATCCTCTCTTCCACTTCCGCCTGAGATCCTCCAGACACAAGGACAGCAAGATCATCAGCGTAGGCGATAGATTTTGATCCCGAAGGCAAAGGCACTCGGAGGACATCATCGTAGTAGATATTCCACAATGTGGGTCCCAGAATCGAACCCTGAGGCACCCCACAAGTCATATCCAATGTGGCAGCGTCGCCAACTAAAAGCCTGCGATTGTGGAAATAGCTGCAGAGAATTCGAAGCAGATAAGGTGAAATGCGACGTCGCCTGAGGTCCGCAACGATGCCAGTCCACTTCGCCGAGTTAAAGGCATTTTTGACGTCCAGCGTGACTAATACGACATAGCAAGGAGAAAGCGTCTGGGCCTCCATCACGAAAGATTGTACAGCCTGAATAGCATCCATGGTCGACAACCCTTGCCGAAAACCAAACTGACGAGGAGATAGGCCCTCCCCGTCCTCAATTTCCAAGATTAAACGTCTGTTGAGGATGTGCTCCATAAGTTTGCCCAACACATTAAGCAGACAAATGGGACGGTAAGACGTGCTCCCTCCAGGCGGACAGGGTTTTGCAAGGAGAATAAGCTTGCCAAGTTTCCAGGCACTAGGAAATTCACCGGAGGACAAAATTGAATTAAAAAAGTCCAGGAGAAGCTCCGGTTTCTCGACAGCAAGAAGTCGCACAACCTCCGGAGGAACGCCATCGGGGCCACCGGCTTTGCCAGACTTGAGGCGGTGTCCTGCGGCGCGGATCTCAGCAACTGTACAGGTGGGAATAGTCGCAGTGTCTACAAGAAGCTCCGGCCAGATACGCCGAGCATGTGCAGGAAACAAAGTTCTGGCGATGTGAAGCTGTTCTTCATCACTAAGAGCCATAGGTGAGCGGAAGCCAAGTTTCCCAGTAACAATTTGGTAGCCCAGGCCCCACACATCAGAGTCAACCTCGGCACAAAGGGAGCTCCAGGCAGCACGTTTAGCCGTCGAGATGGCAACTTTAAGGGCTCTACGACGGTCCCGGTAGGCGCGTAATGCACTTTGTTTGTCAGAATCGGCGACATTACGTCTATTGATTCTGGTCAGATGGCGCTTTGCCTTATTACACTGTCGCCGCAAGTCAGCTATTTCAGCATTCCACCAGTAGGCACCTTTACGACCCCCGCGGGAGCGTTTCCGAGGTAAAACACAGGCACAGGCGTTGTAGATAGCCTGGTCGATTCCATAGGCCTGATGAATAAAGCTGGATTGAATTTGGTCCTCCAAATGCTCCAATAAGTGATCCTGCTTCTCCGGTTGGTAGGACCAGCCTTGAGACCCACTGGCAGGCCGTAGAAAAGGACCGGGTACAGAAACCTCGAAATAGATGCTGCGATGATAACTCAAATTTTCTTCGTCGCTTACGTGCCAATTGCGGACGATTCTCCCAAGATCCGGGCTGCAGATGGTCAGATCTATATATGATGAACCTCCATGGCGTTCAAACGTAGGTAGTGTGCCATCATTTAAAATAAGGAGGTCACGTTCACCAGCCCATTCGGCCAAAGCGCTGCCCTTCCTGTCTTCAATGGGGGAACCCCAACAATACGCCTTAGCGTTAAAATCACCACCTATCAACAGACGCCCAGGGTGTTGCTGGATGCTAGTGGTCAGCAAAGAGAGAAATTGGTCAAAGTCAGCAATAGTAGACGCCGGAGAAAGATAACATGAATAAACAACAAAACCATCCCCACCACCAGTGGCGCACACGTTAACAGAATCACTAGAGAGGTAAATGGCGGCATCAAGTCGACGATCCGTAAGCCAGCGCGAGCTGTAAGTCGTCATAGCCTTATTAGGTTCCGCAACGATGGCAAAGCCTAAGCGCTCAGATGAACATTTATGCCGTAGGAGATCCATGGCCCGCCTGCTCCGATCAACATTAAGTTGTAGAAGTTTCATAGAGCAGGATGCTGACGATCCGTTTTCTCCCTACGCTGATGAATGAGGTCCCGATACTTGCGACATCGCATCGACTCCGCTTTGTGTCCCTCAATGTTACAAATGTAGCAGGACGGCGTGTAGGTACAATCCTTCCGATGATGATCACTCCGGCCACAGTTATGACAGAGTTCCGCTGCAGGCGAGAGTTTGCACTCCCTAGCTATATGGCCCAACCGGTGACAATTATAGCATCTGGGCAAACGGGTTGCTTCACGAACTCGCCATCTGTCCCAGCCATGCCCTATCCTGTGTTGCGCAAGCAGCCGCTGTGCCAAGATTTTATCAAGGGTGACGAAAGCGTATTTAACGCCATTGCTGTTAGGCTTCGGTGCCAAATTAACCTTGATATCAGCCGAAGGTGTTCCAAGAGTAGTGGCAATCACCTCCTTCACTCCGGTTTCGTCCACAAGTTCATCTATATCAAGCAGCATCACAGTTTGGGTCACTGGCCGTAGATTGACCTTCGCCAACTCCGTCATCTTCAGGGTAAGTTGTTCCCGGAAGGCCTGCCGCTTGTTGATCTCGCGACCTTTGATTTTAAGATGCACAGAACCACCACCCGTTTTGGTAATGCGCTCCACGGTGATTCCATCCGTTTGAACAGCTGTTTTCATGTTCCGAAGCATGTCGGCATACGACGTTCCGGGTAGTGGCTCGAGAATGATAGTCTCTGTATTAGGAGTCCGCGCATGGGGAACAAAATCCGTCGTGCCAGGTGTCGAAACAGAGCCGCTACGGGCGTTCAAAAGAGACTGCAATTGGATAGGTATAGACACAGAACGTCTGCGACACACATATTCAAACACCTTCCTAATAGTGCAGACGTCAGCATTGCGGGTGACATTACAGACGGTAGGGACCCTCCCTTTTCTCAGAGCAGTGTCCAGCACGCGTTCGAGAGAGCGCCGAAGAGCAGTCCGATCTAGCGGAGTATCACTCGCTGCATCCGTCACAACCAAATGTGTGAAAAGTTCTGTACTGGAAATGACGCTCTCGTCGTCGTTCAAGCAACCATGGCGGGCGACACTACACACAGATTGGCCTGGCGCTAACTGACGTTCATCCAGCATATGCGACAAACAAGGATTCTGAAGCAGAACATGCCGAAGTAGAGGGTCACTACGGTCTTCATCCAGAGGCATGCTAAGAATGCGGTCCAAGGCTGGCTTAGCAGCGCTGTGTTGCTGCAAAGGGCAATGTTGATAGATTTCCTCAGGCCATTTAAGGGCAATGAGTTCCAGAAACTCCGCATCAGAGAGATCCCTCCGAAAGCCCGGCTCAATCTGCGCCTTGAGATGATCAGCAGCAAGTTGCTGAGGGCTAGAAGTTTGCGTGCCTACCTCGGCAACCGTTGGAGACGGAACGGAGGAACCCTTCCGGGAGACCGCCGCATGACTGGTTAATAACTCAGCAACAAAATCACTTGCGAGCGGCAAACGTTGGGAGTAGTCCATCAAACGACCAACAGCCTTTTTTATCTCCTTTTTTGTGTTCGGAATCTCCGCAACTGTCTGGGCAAGGGTATCCACCTCGGAAACAATTTTCCGAAAAAGTTCCTTTAACACACGATGTTCACTCTCCATGCGCCGCATAAAGGAAGTACAATCCCCCTCTTCCGGCACTTCATGGCTAGGAGATGAAGCCCGTTTGCGCTTACCGTCCCGAATATCAGGCTCCATGGCAGTGGCATCCCGACTAGAAGGGGATAGGGGTTGACGGGACAATATGGAAGGTCGAGAGGAACTAGCCGCACTTGAACTGTCCTCGAAATCCATACAGACACCAACCGATGAACTAATCAATTTCCCAGTAGCAGTGTCTAACGTCCCGGCCTGGGGCTCCACCGGAGACGTAGAGCAGTCGCTGGATGACGGTCGAGTGGGGCCTGCTCGCCCACCTCCAAACCCGACCGGTTCTGGGGATCCGACGCCCCTGTCCCGTAAGTTCGATTCATTAAGAAAACCTTCCATAGTTAAATATAAAAAAGCCGTAGATATAGCCGGTCGGCACCACAAAGCAACCAGTGAAGAACGAAGAACGAAGAACAGATAGGAAAGCGGAAAAGAAGAATAGGAACTATAGGACAGAGTCCACACCCCAAGAATAGACGAAGGAAGGTGTGGACTAGCTCGGGAACCCGGGTGCGCCAAACCCGAACTCACAAGATGTGAGCCCCTGGGGGTAGTAGTAGTAGTAGTAGTAGTAGTAGTAGTAGTAGTAGTAGTAGTAGTAGTAGTAGTAGTAGTAGTAGTAGTAGTAGTAGTAGTAGTAGTAGTAGTAGTAGTAGTAGTAGTAGTAGTAGTAGTAGTAGTAGTAGTAGTAGTAGTAGTAGTAGTAGTAGTAGTAGTAGTAGTAGTAGTAGTAGTAGTAGTAGTAGTAGTAGTAGTAGTAGTAGTAGTAGTAGTAGTAGTAGTAGTAGTAGTAGTAGTAGTAGTAGTAGTAGTAGTAGTAGTAGTAGTAGTAGTAGTAGTAGTAGTAGTAGTAGTAGTAGTAGTAGTAGTGGTAGTAGTGGTAGTAGTGGTAGTAGTGGTAGTAGTGGTAGTAGTGGTAGTAGTGGTAGTAGTGGTAGTAGTGGTAGTAGTGGTAGTAGTGGTAGTAGTGGTAGTGGTAGTAGTGGTAGTGGTAGTGGTAGTGGTAGTGGTAGTGGTAGTGGTAGTGGTAGTGGTAGTGGTAGTGGTAGTGGTAGTGGTAGTGGTAGTGGTAGTGGTAGTGGTAGTGGTAGTGGTAGTGGTAGTGGTAGTGGTAGTGGTAGTGGTAGTGGTAGTGGTAGTGGTAGTGGTAGTGGTAGTGGTAGTGGTAGTGGTAGTGGTAGTGGTAGTGGTAGTGGTAGTGGTAGTGGTAGTGGTAGTGGTAGTGGTAGTGGTAGTGGTAGTGGTAGTGGTAGTGGTAGTGGTAGTGGTAGTGGTAGTGGTAGTGGTAGTGGTAGTGGTAGTGGTAGTGGTAGTGGTAGTGGTAGTGGTAGTGGTAGTGGTAGTGGTAGTGGTAGTGGTAGTGGTAGTGGTAGTGGTAGTGGTAGTGGTAGTGGTAGTGGTAGTGGTAGTGGTAGTGGTAGTGGTAGTGGTAGTGGTAGTGGTAGTGGTAGTGGTAGTGGTAGTGGTAGTGGTAGTGGTAGTGGTAGTGGTAGTGGTAGTGGTAGTGGTAGTGGTAGTGGTAGTGGTAGTGGTAGTGGTAGTGGTAGTGGTAGTGGTAGTGGTAGTGGTAGTGGTAGTGGTAGTGGTAGTGGTAGTGGTAGTGGTAGTGGTAGTGGTAGTGGTAGTGGTAGTGGTAGTGGTAGTGGTAGTGGTAGTGGTAGTGGTAGTGGTAGTGGTAGTGGTAGTGGTAGTGGTAGTGGTAGTGGTAGTGGTAGTGGTAGTGGTAGTGGTAGTGGTAGTGGTAGTGGTAGTGGTAGTGGTAGTGGTAGTGGTAGTGGTAGTGGTAGTGGTAGTGGTAGTGGTAGTGGTAGTGGTAGTGGTAGTGGTAGTGGTAGTGGTAGTGGTAGTGGTAGTGGTAGTGGTAGTGGTAGTGGTAGTGGTAGTGGTAGTAGTAGTAGTAGTAGTAGTAGTAGTAGTAGTAGTAGTAGTAGTAGTAGTAGTAGTAGTAGTAGTAGTAGTAGTAGTAGTAGTAGTAGTAGTAGTAGTAGTAGTAGTAGTAGTAGTAGTAGTAGTAGTAGTAGTAGTAGTAGTAGTAGTAGTAGTAGTAGTAGTAGTAGTAGT
Organism: Mantis religiosa; assembly: GCA_030765055.1. Lineage (NCBI taxonomy): Eukaryota > Metazoa > Arthropoda > Insecta > Mantodea > Mantidae > Mantis > Mantis religiosa. Next base: position 154,083,394 of record CM060949.1, on the reverse strand, counting down.
AGTAGTAGTAGTAGTAGTAGTAGTAGTAGTAGTAGTAGTAGTAGTAGTAGTAGTAGTAGTAGTAGTAGTAGTAGTAGTAGTAGTAGTAGTAGTAGTAGTAGTAGTAGTAGTAGTAGTAGTAGTAGTAGTAGTAGTAGTAGTAGTAGTAGTAGTAGTAGTAGTAGTAGTAGTAGTAGTAGTAGTAGTAGTAGTAGTAGTAGTAGTAGTAGTAGTAGTAGTAGTAGTAGTAGTAGTAGTAGTAGTAGTAGTAGTAGTAGTAGTAGTAGTAGTAGTAGTAGTAGTAGTAGTAGTAGTAGTAGTAGTAGTAGTAGTAGTAGTAGTAGTAGTAGTAGTAGTAGTAGTAGTAGTAGTAGTAGTAGTAGTAGTAGTAGTAGTAGTAGTAGTAGTAGTAGTAGTAGTAGTAGTAGTAGTAGTAGTAGTAGTAGTAGTAGTAGTAGTAGTAGTAGTAGTAGTAGTAGTAGTAGTAGTAGTAGTAGTAGTAGTAGTAGTAGTAGTAGTAGTAGTAGTAGTAGTAGTAGTAGTAGTAGTAGTAGTAGTAGTAGTAGTAGTAGTAGTAGTAGTAGTAGTAGTAGTAGTAGTAGTAGTAGTAGTAGTAGTAGTAGTAGTAGTAGTAGTAGTAGTAGTAGTAGTAGTAGTAGTAGTAGTAGTAGTAGTAGTAGTAGTAGTAGTAGTAGTAGTAGTAGTAGTAGTAGTAGTAGTAGTAGTAGTAGTAGTAGTAGTAGTAGTAGTAGTAGTAGTAGTAGTAGTAGTAGTAGTAGTAGTAGTAGTAGTAGTAGTAGTATTGGAGATTTTGAGTGCTCGAAAACTTTGCTCGAAAGCTGATAACTTTTGCTCCCAAGAACCTTGCAGTTCAGTAACAAATGATTGGAGGTTTCCTCTTGTTTGCAAAGTCTGCACATGATGTCTCCATGGATCACATCTTCAGTTCGCGTATGTTTCAAGAAATATCCATGTCCAGTTAAAATTCCTACTGCTTTCCTTAGTCCCCCGTCTACTTAATTGTAGAAGTTTTCTAGTGAAGGCTTCTTTAGTTGCTTTAATTATGTATTTACACATTTTTTGGGCAGAGATTCTATTCCATCTTTTCCATGTTCCTTCCTAGACCATTTTAACTGCAATTCTAAAGCTTGTCTCAACCTTAAAATATAGTTATGTTCAGAAGATCTACCCAAAAGTCCGAAGACCTTGGCCTCCTTCAACACGGGAGCGATGGATAACTCCAGGGGTCTTTCCATAGGGCCATACCTGATATCTTAAAAATTCCCCTCGTTGACAACAATGTCAACGAGACGGGATGGAAGTGTATACGCCACTTACGCGCGTCAACCCCTCAGGGAAGACTACCGAAAACCTCGGTGGGGCCGCCTGGTGATCTAGCACACCTTTTACTAGCTCTGCAGGCTAGTACCCGGGACTTATGAGGTAACCCTCTACGCTCTCCGGGCGGCCGGAGCCTGGCCGGAGGTGCCTAGTTTCCCGTGGGTGTTGGGAACACACTGCCCCCTCGAGTCCAACCCAATCCGAACAACTCCCCGACAGGAGGGACCTGGCAGTTAGGCCCGAGGTTCCTCTAGTAACGTCAGAAGCCTTAAAAGATAGTATCGAAGTAAATGGGATGTATCTCTCTCTCTCTGTCTAATACATGGGAATTCTCATTAGCTTCCTCCTTATATACCCTCTCATTATTGCCACTTGCTAATAATCTGGTATAAATAATTAATTGTAATAATTTTCAGCTTTTAACACACTGTCTTATGAAGAATATTTTCTCTGTCAGATTATGTCATTATTACTGTCGTTTTGTGTTTCTATGGGCCCAAATTTTTCGATAGCGTTTGTTTCTTTTTGGTAAAGCCCGATATTTGCTATTTGTATGTTCATCATGCTGTAACTATAAAGCTTACCGCTATAATACTACAATAATTCTTTCTTAGAGAACACTACTGTGCTCCTACCTGGCAAGTTTTAATTCTGCATCCTAAATCAGAGGAGTGTTATAATGTTTCATATTAGTTAATTTCGGAAAATGTTATATTTACGGACTACAAAATGTTGGCAGCGAGAAAGGTTTTTATTGGGTTTACATCGGGGACAACGCGAGAGAAATGTAAAGGAGGTTGAAGGCAATTTTTAAAAGAAACCGCAATCCTCTAAATTCTTGCATTCGTCGTATGTGTCAAATAAACAAAATGCATTCATCTGTTCAAAGAAAGAGTGACATGCAAGGCAGGCGCCATCCTGGCAATGAGCAGGCAATGTGATGCAGTACAAGTGACGTTTGCAAGAAGAGCTCCTATGATTATGTTTATAGCGTGAAGCTATAAGATTGTGAAGCTATTTAACAGTTTTGTAAATACTTATAGTTACAGAAGGGGAAGCCAGGAAGAAACGAAATATTGGTAATCTAGGAAGTAAAGACCGCACATTAGTATTGAATGTCTTTATTTTTTACTCGTTACGTTTCAGGGAAAATTAGTATCAGTAAGGCAATGCAAGAAACAGCCAAGGCTACCGGATATCCAGAAACATTAGTATGTAGACTAAAAAGGAACGAATAAAAGGTTCGCTATGAACTCCATAAAAAATGGCGGGGAAGCAAAAGAACCCTAGGTTAACGCAATATGATGGAATAGTGCAAAGCGGAGTGCGGCGTATTGTTCATTCTTTGCTGCTTGGAAACATTCCATTCACGCTGAATCTAGCTTTGGCAAGGGTAAACAGTAATGAAATCGTATCTAATTTCTCAAGGGCCACTTTGAATCGATTCCTACACGATTTGGGGTTCGAATATGAAAGAAGGGGTAACAAGTATATACTAATAGAAAGAGATGATATTATCAGATTTGTCGTCGGGGCTAATGGACGATGAAATGGAAGGAATTGCACTCTTATCTGATGACAGAAAAGAAGCCGGCATATTTAAAGCATATATAAAGCTTTTATCATACATGAGATGTGGGTAAATTAGTAAAATGCAGAATAGAAGATATAGAAAGATAGGAAATAGGGGGCAGTCTAGAAAATATGAAATGATTACAATTTTACAAGCAAATAAAAAGAAATTGGGGACGAGAAGCATATGTAGATTACTGCAATAGGCAAGAGAGAGAAGGGTTAGCATGGATGAGAACAGGAATAACATTCATAAGAGGCATAAGAGGTAGGGAAAAGGGAATTTGTGAATTGTGTGGGGGAAAAGAAAGCAAAGCATAGAACACTATGTAACAGAATGCGAGGAGGCTGCAATATGGAGAAAAAAAGGTTTGGGAAGCAAAATGGGAGAAAGTAGAGAAGAGTATAGTAGCTATAAAAATGTTAACGGGCAGGTAAGACGTATTGGTGAGTTCTTGCAGAAAGTAAAAGAAAAATGGGCCAGAAATGTAAAAAATGGAAGAATGGAAGAGTAGGGGGAAGAAAGGGACTAATTAAGTTATCAAGGAGGTATGGAGGTTAAGAGCTACCTGGCAGAGCAAAAGACCAGGGTGTTCTGCAAGCCAAGGTAGCAATACTGTGACTTTGTGGGTTCGTGAAATGAAAAGTCCAATTACACCACTCAACAATGTTCTTTATTTCCACCGACTTACAGTTAAACACTTGCCAATTACACAGAATTACTTGCTGCACACAATTACAATTCACCAGTTCGTCCGTTACAATTTCACTGTACTCGCGGTTACGTAAGCTCCGATGCACGCACAGTCTTCTCGTTCATTAACACGTCCTTCGCTAGCACGTCAAACACTGACTAACACTGCCTTCTTACACCAAGAACTGTCCTCACTCACACACGCTAACCAACTCATTGATCAACTCAACTCTGTCTGTCTGTAACCCTCTTTATAGGAATATCGCCGGTTTCTAGTGACCAGGAGAATGTTCCAGTAAACGAAAGATCGAGAATCAGGTGTAGGAGAAACAGGCGACACAGTCATTTTTTCCCCTGACCACAGCCTGTCACCACTACAAGACAAACGAGGAGGAGGTGTGGCTAACCGAACCTCCCCTGCCTCCCGCTGCCAGCTGCTTTCACAGGGTGTTCCAGCGGTCCCGTTACACTGCTCCCTCCTCAAAGCTGTTCGCCCCCGAACAGCCCCATCGTAGCGTGCGAGGCGGTCCAGGTGTACCACCAGCATCTGCTCGGAGTCTCAGCCAGAAGTATCGCTGCCGTAGTTTGTGAATCATACGGTTCGCTCCCAGGTGTCCTCCTGAAGTACCGGCGTGCACTTCCTCCAAGACTTCCGGGACCTTACTCCGGGGAAGTACCAACTGTCCTCTCTGCGCCTTCCCATCGGGTGACTCCCATACCCGGAATAGCACGCCCACTCTGGTCTTCAACGAGTCCCATTGGGCCCAGTGCGACTTGTAGGTGGCGCTCCTGGGTGCGATGTCCTCCCAGGTTGGCCTCGTCCCTGCCTCCACTTCCCTCAAGAGTGGCCCCAAGTCTGCGTCCGCCAGCTGCTCCCTCCTCAGGCCTGCGCTATCCCAGCCTTCAGCAGGCACTGCCACAACTACTCGGACTGCTGCGGCACGCTCCTCCTCTTCCACTCTTGTGCGCTCGTGGCCGTCCTGGATCTGCGATAGGACACCTCCAATGTAATGGTCACTAGCGTCGGTGTCCACAATGAAGGCGCCACCCGGTTGCGGGGAACCCAAAGTTGGAGCACTGCACAGGGTCCCCTTCGGGTGCTGGAAAGCGTCTTCGGCGTCCTCCGTCCACACATAAGGCCGGTTTTCCTCCGTCAGGCGGGTGAGGGGTTTTGCGATGTTGTCGGCCTTTTCCTCTAAGTCATTAAGGCGGTCGTCTACTTGACTCTTCCGCTTGCCCAGGTTCACGACGTCATCCCTCACGCCGGCCAACCGTTCCTCAAACTTGGCGGCGAGAGCCTCGTTCGCCACCTTCATTTCGGTAGCCAGACGGTCATTCGCTGCTCTCATTTCCGTGGTTAACTCGGCCTTCATTTGTTCCATCTTCTCGGCGATGAGGTTGTTGTTTGCCGCTTCTATTTTTGCAGCGAGGTTTTCAGTTGCCGTCTTCATTTCTTTCAGCTCTGCGGTGATGTTGTCCCTAGCCGTCCTGATTAGTTTCAGTTCCGCGGCCAGGTTATTTCTAGTCTCCAGCTTCTCTGTTAATTCGGCCTGCATTTCCATCATCTTCTCCAAAAAATTTTCCAATGCCGCGTCCATGGTTGTAATTCTTGGTGATGTTATCATCCCACTCCTGACACCAGTGTGACTTTGTGGGTTCGTGAAATGAAAAGTCCAATTACACCATTCAACAATGTTCTTTATTTCCACCGACTTACAGTTAAACACTTGCCAATTACACAGAATTACTTGCTGCACACAATTACAATTCACCAGTTCGTCCGTTACAATTTCACTGTACTCGCGGTTACGTAAGCTCCGATGCACGCACAGTCTTCTCGTTCATTAACACGTCCTTCGCTAGCACGTCAAACACTGACTAACACTGCCTTCTTACACCAAGAACTGTCCTCACTCACACACGCTAACCAACTCATTGATCAACTCAACTCTGTCTGTCTGTAACCCTCTTTATAGGAATATCGCCGGTTTCTAGTGACCAGGAGAATGTTCCAGTAAACGAAAGATCGAGAATCAGGTGTAGGAGAAACAGGCGACACAGTCATTTTTTCCCCTGACCACAGCCTGTCACCACTACAAGACAAACGAGGAGGAGGTGTGGCTAACCGAACCTCCCCTGCCTCCCGCTGCCAGCTGCTTTCACAGGGTGTTCCAGCGGTCCCACTTTTGGCTACATTTACTTGTTACCGTATTGCTACCTTGGCTTGCAGAACACCCTGGTCTTTTGCTCTGCCAGGTAGCTCTTAACCTCCATACCTCCTTGATAACTTAATTAGTCCCTTTCTTCCCCCTACTCTTCCATTCTTCCATTTTTTACATTTCTGGCTCATTCTTCTTTTACTTTCTGCAAGGACTCACCAATACGTCTTACCTGCCCGTTAACATTTTATTACTGCAATAGGCAAGAGAGAGAAGGGTTAGCATGGATGAGAACAGGAATAATATTCATAAGAGGGATAAGAGGTAGGGAAAAGGGAATTTGTGAATTGTGTGGGGGAAAAGAAAGCAAAGCATAGAACACTATGTAACAGAATGCGAGGAGGCTGCAATATGGAGAAAAAAAGGTTTGGGAAGCAAAATGGGAGAAAGTAGAGAAGAGTATAGTAGCTATAAAAATGTTAACGGGCAGGTAAGACGTATTGGTGAGTTCTTGCAGAAAGTAAAAGAAAAATGGGCCAGAAATGTAAAAAATGGAAGAATGGAAGAGTAGGGGGAAGAAAGGGACTAATTAAGTTATCAAGGAGGTATGGAGGTTAAGAGCTACCTGGCAGAGCAAAAGACCAGGGTGTTCTGCAAGCCAAGGTAGCAATACGGTAACAAGTAAATGTAGCCAAAAGTTGTAAATTGTAAAATTTTGGAATATGCACAACAAATATATCTTAATATTATGACTCTATTTGGTTTGTTGTAATACATATTTTTGTCTGCCTAATCGTCTTTTAAACCACTAAATTAACAAGTAAAAGGGAGTAAAAATTAAAATGCATGTACTCAGAGACGCGCTATAAAATGAGTTTAGCTCACTCCGCAGAAGCGTTCTGGACCAAAAACAGGGGTTGCCCTCAATACCTCGATGGCCCGCATCCATCTCAGCACTAATGAATTGTGCTGTGATAGGTTTGGTGAGGTTTGAAGGCATTCCCACAACAATTTTGAATTGAATTGGTACGAGTCTAATGCCTTTAATGCAGCTTGACTATTAGAGAGGACGAGTAGGCCTTAAAGATTAACTAGTAAATAAGTAACCAGTTAAAGAGGAAACTGTTAAAAATGTAAGGTGGGCAGACTATGATTCATTATAAAAAACTATATAAAATGTTTTAAATGAATAATCTGTGAAATGAATTAAATATAGACTTGAGAAAGTCATGCGACAGTTGCACATCACATTTTTCCCTACTGAGTTTGTTTGCAGTGCACAATAGCGACTGTTGTGGCAAATAAAACCACTAACTTTGATTCCGCACACGGTAGTGTATTATTTTCTCATATTTCTAATTTTTTCCGTCGACTCAGTTCCCAAGAGATGCGCCCCCTCCCCTTGCGTTCCCATTCCAAGTACCCTTGCCCCTCTGCGCTCTATGAGAATACAAAATGCAAACTTTTAATTAAATTCTAGCCAGGTGAGACGCCAGCCAATACACCTTACCAACATGCCAGCGTTTCACAAGCTTATGGTCATTCAAAACTAATAACAGCCAATCATAGCGGTAGCCCATTGTGTACTTTAAGCATCACTATTTATTAAGTTATAAAAAATATATAATTGTATCTGCTAAATAGAAGAATATTACAATTATGTATGCTGGAAAAACACATTACACTTTCTCACTTGTCGCTTCAAGAATATAAACTACTTCAATATTGCAAGTTATTTAACAATTTATGAAAAGCACACATTTCTTCGGATAATTCACTCCATGGAGGAATCGAATAATAGGCTCTCTAATCATTCTGGAAGCGTCACAAGTGTCATTAGAAACTAACTCTAATATTCCCTCACTCACCGATTCGAAATAACACTCCCTGCATATCAATGGATATTTCCACAAAACTTTCTAGAATGTTCTAGAAGCGAAACAAGGGAGCCTTTCAGAATATTCTGGATATCTGTCGATACAGCTTCTGGTATTTACACAGAGTTAGAGCCTTCCCATGTCTTATTGTCTCTGTTTATCTCTCCAAGAGCAAGCCAGCAGTCTCCCATATACTTGGTTGCCTTATCACACCATGCTTCCCGCTACTGTAGCGTAGGTGGTAGCATGCCTTCCTCACATTAAATACGTTCCAAGTTCGCATCTCGGTCGCCGTGAGGAATCTGGATAAGGTTTTTTCAGGGTTTTTCCCTTATCCTGAAACATGGGAATACTAAACTCTATAGCCCGCCTCGGTAGCATAGATGGTAGCGTGTCTACTTCATCTTCAAGAAGTCCCAAGTTCGAACCTCAGTCAGGGTGAGTTACTTGGATAACGCTTTTTCAGGGGTTTCCCTTAACCTAAAAGAAAAATGTCGGGTAACTCTATGGACACTGCGTTCATCTGAGCATCATTTCATTCATCGTCTGATATGGCTTAATATTTGAGCTTTTCCCTTATCGTTAAATATGAAGGTCTAGTAACTCTAAACTCTATGGATCCTGGGCTCATTTGGGCATCATTTCATTCATCGTCCGATATAAATTAACATTTGAGGTTCTCCCTTATCCTGAAATATGAGGGTCTGGTAGCTCCAAATTTATATACACTGTACTCATTAGAAAATCACTTCATTCATCGTCAGATATGACTTAACGTTGGAGGTTTTCTCTTATCCTGAATAGGAATGTCAGATACCCCTAAGCTCTATGGACCCCGGGCTCACTTGGGCATCATTTCTTTCAACGTCCGATATGACTTAACGTTGGAGGTTTTCCCTTATCCTGAAAGATGAATGTCCAGTAACCTTAAACTCTATGGATCGTGGGCTCATTTGAGCATGATTTCATTCATTGTCCGATATGACTTAACGTTGGAGGTTTTGTCTTATCTTGAAAGATGAACGATAACTCTAAGCTCTATGTACATAGGACTCATTTGAGCATCATTTCATTCATCGTCCGATATAACTTAAAGTTGGAGGTTCGCCTTGTCCTGAAGGATGAATGTCAGGTAGCTCTAAGCTGGTCATTTGAACACCATTTCATTCATTGTCCGATATAATTTAACGTTGGAGGTTTTCCCTTATCCTGAAAGATGAATGTCCAGTAACTCTAAACTCTGGATCTTTGAGCTTATTTCAGCATTATTTCATTCAACGCCCGATAGGACCTAGCGTTGGTGGTTTCTTGTCCTGAAAGATGAATCTCAGGTAACTCCAAGCTCTATGTGCCCTGGGGTCATGTGAGCATCATTTCATTCATTGTACAATATAACCTAACGTTGGAGGTTTTCCCTTATCTTGAAAGATGAATGATAGCTATAAGCTCCATATACATAGAATCATTTGAACATCATTTCAATCATCGTCCGATATGACTTAAAGTTGGAGGTTCACCTTGTATTGTAAGATGAATGTAAGGTAGTGCTAAGCTCTATGTACCCTAGGGTAATTTGATCAGTACTTCTCTCATTGCCCTTTATGATCTAACGTTGGAGGACGTAAATTAGAAAATAGAAAATAACTGTTTATTCTTTAATAATTTCATTTTAGTTTTAACTTTAAAATTCATAACGTTATACTCGTATTTCTTTCCTAAGAAGTCCTAAAATAGGGTTGGTTATGCATCGTTTAATAACAAATACGCCACTTACTAGATAACGGCTTGTTTGCTCTCATAATTGTTTGTCCAAGATCTCCTTATCTTCGTTCCGTCCAATGGGATTCATTTCTTAAACAATTAAGACAACCTAACCACACCTGTTGCCATGTATGCTGTATTCAGCTGAGTTAAGGGGTTAGGTTAAAAGTTTGTTTACTAGATTAAAAATCCAAAATGGTATTTTATTACGGTCTACTTGAAGTCCTACTGGGGAATTTGCGGCACACCGGCAGCTCTGTGATATTATTCTAGCAATTTACAGCATGTTAACAAAGAAAACATTTATATATTTATTTTTATGCTCCCGTCTTTGTGATCGTAACCCGAGTTGGGTGTAAGTGAAAAAACGAGGGTGCAACGGCGGTCAGAAATTAGGAAACATTCGTCTACATCTGTACCTAATGCACAAGTTGCCGACAATACCTGTAACGTACCGTCCCCAATAGCACAGTGTCATGTAAGATCATGGTCTACGATATAACTAACTTCTGCTTAAAAATATAACTATATTTTCATCTTCCGTTAGCTATGTGACTACTACGGAGGGGATTCGGCATCGAAACCTGTGGTTTATTGTACCTAAGCCCCAAGTGGAGCATCCTCGGGAGGAAGGATGCACGAGAAGGGAGTAGGTACAAAGATTCTCTTTATAACAATGGTGAAGAATGAGTCAGTGTAACACGTCAGGTGCGTCATACTTCAGCAAGCAAATGTTTTTCAACACGTTCTCTGTATATGCTTTGTTTCCTCGGATATCTTCTTTGTGTCATGCTACACGAGCGGTCTTAGTCTAACTGTGCCATTTGGAAATGAAGTACACACATGGGAAGATGATATTAATAGTGTACCACTAGGAGACCTCGTTAGACAACAAACATACGTCACTAACAAAAGGTCACAATGTCACTGAGTGGGCAGAACAATGTCTTCATTACACATCTACTAACTCAAAAGAACTGTCACCTAATGTATTCTCGAGAAAAGAAGTCGTTCAGTAGCTCCTTAATCGTAAAATAATACGCAATATAGTAGTGACCAGTTACTGTCGTTTATTTTTACTAGTTTCTACAAGTTATTCTTACAAATGCGTACACATGTGTCTAATCAGGTTCATTAGAATAAAAGTTTGTATATCACCATTACACATTTCTTTATCAAAAAAGAATCACAGTTATTGAACGTCTAAACATGGGCTGTTATTTACTGATCTAAAAATTCAATACTCATACAAAGGTAATTTTGTTTAGATTTACGTTCTTCAACGTTAAACAATAGTGTACGTAGAATAATATGGGTGAAATGATGTTCAAATGAGCCCAGAGTCCATAGCATTTAGAGTTAACAGACATTTATCTTTCAGGATAAGGAAAAACCTCCAACGTTAAGTCATATAGGACGACGAATGAAATGATATTCAAATGAGTACGGGATCCACAGAGCTTAGAGTTACCAGCTGTTCATCTTTCGGAATAAGCGAAAACCGGGAACGTGAAGTCATATCGGACGATGAATGAAATGATGTTCAAATGAGTACAGGGTACATAGAGCTTAGAGTTAACAGACATTCATCTTTCAGAATAAGAGAAAAAACCTCCAACATTAAGTCATATCGGATGATGAATGAAATTATATTCGAATGAACCAGAGCTTAGAGTTCCCAGACATTCATCTCTCAAGATAAGAGAAAATGATGTTCAAATGAGTCCAGGATACATAGAGCTTACAGTTACCAGTTATTCATCTTTCACGTTAAGAGAAAACTTGCAACATTGTCATATCGGACGATGAATAAAATGATGTTCAAATAAGTCCAGGGTACATAGAGCTTAGAGTTATCAGACTTAAATCTTGCAGGATAAGGGAAAACCTACAATATTAAGTTACAGTAGGACTGTACAGTACGGTACAGTACTGACAGGACGACTGTCACTTCTAAGCACAATTAAAAGCCATCGGTTTATACCGTGATCTTGGTAAGCAGTAAGCCACATAGGCTGACTTCAACAATAGTTAGTGGCGTAAACAGAACTTACATGAAAATAAAAGTAATTAACTAACATCTCATGAACATAGTGGCTGCACTAGCAAATTCGCCAACATTAAAGTTAGGGCATTTGTTTATCCTCGCCCCACTGCTCATCTTTAAAGGTAAGCAATAACAGTACACCCACACTTGACTTAAATTCTATATATATATATATATATATATATATATATATATATATATATAAAACAAGTCAACAACAAATAAATAGAAATAAAGATTTAAGTAGTAAAATACAACCAAAAAATAATTAATATTTCGTTTCTAAAATCAAAATTATATCCACATTCAATAGCATTTAATAAGGTGCATGCACGTGTATGCATAAAATAGTCTACAAGCACAGTAGGCTGTTAACAGCACTTAATGCTGAAAATTTGACCTTCACCATGACAGCCTGGATGGAAAGAATATCTAAAACACTGGAAACTTATATGAAAGTTAATTTAGAATAGCAAGGGCTTACCCACTTTTCACAAAAATTTAAAATTATACATTTTATTTTTGCAAAAGTGCCTTAAATATATGGCATTTTAATTAGTCAATTTGTCAAGTAGAGCCATCTTGAGAAAAACAATAGCAAAACGCTTTCTCTTAATTTATCTCTATTCTGAATGACTTTTGAATAGTTAGCAAATATGAGAGACAAAATCTTACTTTCCAAAAATGTAGATTTTGTTTACGCAGCGCACAATTTCTGTCAAATAGTTGCTGCTTCTTCTTCATCTTATTCTGCTTGTGATTCTTTTTCTTCTTCTTTTATAAGGTAAACATTTTTCTGATATTTTTAATTGTTGTTTTGAATTTAAAAATGTGTGTAGTTTTTTCAAGTAAGAGTTCATTCTTTATTAATTTATATATTTTTCAATGCAAAGAGAACTGAATTTCAAAGTCATCACACAGCATTCACGAGAAAATAAGAAAAGAAAGAACGAAAGAAAAAAAAGAATGCATGTAAAAGATATCAAATACGGCGTGGAGATTTTCTACCGCAGGAGAACCCAATCTGGAGTGTACTCAACCCCTGAGGTCCCTGGAGTCAATTGAGGAGGCACTGGAAGGTTGTTGAGAGCTCATTCACTGGACTCGTGGCTTGAACCACCTCCGATCTTACGTAACTGCACCCTATTCATGACGCCCGTCGTGAACAGAGGTTAGGGACGCAGTGGTCAGAGTGATCGATCTTGATCTAGCATTTAGCATCGAGTTATAGTGCCGTGGAGTTTATTTTCAGTGCTTTAATATATTTGCACGAAAAATAATGTATGTTGAATTTTCTGATAATTTGAGAGACTCTCTGCATTCGAAATGACCTCTGTATGCTTCTTTGTAAGTTTTTAAACCACGTGGATGGATTATACACATATTATGCTTTAATTCACACAAATTACACCCCAAATTCCTCCAAAACAAATGCCCTTATAGCAACAATCCCCTGAGGGCCTATTGTACAAAATTTGCTCTGGCTAAAAGAAGGGCTCTTTGAAGCAGAAAAAAATAACATATTGCATTGAACAAAATCTCTCAGGAGATTTGTCACAGGGGCTATAAACCAAACTTATTGAAGGTGGGGGTTTGCCTCTTGTGGCTAACTGCACTAGTTAATTATAACAGAGTTGAAATGGCAGAGTATTACTGTAAGGGAGGGTGGGGATGAAAGGCAATTAGGGTAAAATATGTATTACATTCCGTGTAGAACCAGGTGCTGGCATTTCACACAGCAAATATATGGCAGCATTTGGCGGAATAGCACAAGTCATACTCAATACATCAAATGCAAATTACAGGCTCTCCAACCTGATATTGCGAGATAAAAGTTTTATTTCGGTTTGAAAGCGAGAGCTTAGTGTCACTAAATATTGCCAAGTTAAGACTGTTTATTATTGTGGAAACGAGGAAGTGTAAAATGCACCAATTTGATGCACTACGCCCTACAAAATACAGAGCACGTACATCAAATAGATTTACTTAGGCAATAAGAACTCTAACCGTAGTAAAGAACTGTAAAATACCACATTTATATTCAGCTTGTGTATATGTATGTGACTGAATAATTCCTTCGCCATTGAAATACAGTAAATAAGCTTATAGTCACATGTTTAAAGAGGAGGTCGGTATGGGATGGCTTTGAAATTTCATGTCCTTTGCAAAAGAGAGTGATCAGAGTAAAAGTATTTGAAAATTTAAACCTATAATAACAATGTCTCTGAAATAGTTAGTGATACAAAAACTCATATGATATAAATCGTGTCATTTAGAGATATCCTTACATTTTATTAAGATTTTCTCATCTCTTATAGTTTGTTAAATATGCAAAATCATTTAATATACAAAGGAAATTACACAATGCTACCTGTGCGGCAAACCCGCATACCAGTGTTAAATTGATAGGGTTCTAATTGGAGCTATGAGTTCTCTTATCCTCAGGTGAATTTTTGTAGGAAATGGATTTTGGTGGTTGCTGGCTACTCAGTCGTTAATAACACTCTGTTGGTTGCAGAATTATTTGGTTTAATTCCTATTAAGTTTGCTTATCGACTTGGATCGGTGACCACCTGTTAGTAAAATTCCTAACATAAATTCAATTTTATTTGAAACCCTGGATTACTTGTTTAAAGTTACTTCCGCGCGGTTTCTATTTCTTCTTTATACGGCGTCTACTTTACTCTAATAAACTTCTAATGCTGCTTTCACTTACGCTGGTTGCGCTATTCTTAACTTCCCTACATTTCAGACTTATAAATCGTCGCTTCTCTTCTTAATGCGCATGAACACGTCCTTCCTGTCGTATTATCACCTTTTAAGTAAGTTTTTCTTACTTCACGATTCAGTTCGAACCTTATTCTGAACACCTCTCTAACTTTGTCACATGACCAATCTAGCTCACCCTTCTCAAATGTTACATTATTATTGGTTTCTCATTTATTTCGAATTTTCGCATTGGTTTGCAAAACTCATCTAACTCATTGACGTTCAGCCTACCCGAGTTTGGGAACGCCTACCCTGAGTTGTTTGTAACGGTATACATCGTTATCAAGTCATCGAAGTAAATCCGTTTAGCGTTCATGCTCCAGTGCATTTTGAAGGCCCTTTGTCCCAACACATTCCTGGCTGGAAGTATACTATAGTTCTCAGACATTGAACTTTTCCTAGCACAAAGAAAATAACGGTCTTTTCTTCCTGTCTCTCCGACGTGTACAGAGTTTTACAAGAATGTTTTCTTTTCCTTGCCTGGATGCTAGTATGTATGTTATATCAAATTGTATTCTTCCCTTCTTATTCCTTAAGTCAACTGCTATTTTAATCATTACTCTATCCATTCTAATTTCATATTATTATAACACGATTTTTATATTAGTTTAGCAAAGCATTTTTATTCATTTATCTCCTTTTTTAATTATCTGATTTCGATTAATTCGCCATCTCCTAGTCGCTGCCTAATACTGCAGTTACACCATATAAACCTGAACCACTTCAATAAGCCATAATTTTTAACTAATAATAGGACTCGCGCGCAACTTTTTGAGAAAATAATACACCACTGTGATATTACATTACACTATTTACATCTCAGAGAAAATGTTGGAAGTGTCCTCCAACATTTGTTTGCTCTCGTCTCACCATATTCTCTGAAGTTTTACGGAGAGTATCCTCGCCAATGTTACTTATTTCGGTTCGAATGGATTCCTTGAGAACATCAATTGTCCTTGGTCTATTCTTGTACACTGTTTTAGATACCTCAAAAGAAAAAATCCGGGAGGTTAGGAGATCTCGGGGGCCACAGACCTTTTGAGATTATTCGATTATTTAAGAAACTGGTACAAGTGCCATGGTGTCATTAGATGGAGCACGTTGCTTCATCTTGCTGGAAATAACCTCTCTCAACTCGGTATCATCCAGCTGCACCACAAATGTATTGAAGTTATCCATATAAACTTCAGTGTCTGCAGTCGTATCAAAGAAACTGGGACCAGCGATCCTGGAAGCTGACACCGTGCACCATACCCCAACCTTTTCATCATGCAGTAAGGTTTCGTGGATCAGTTGGGGGTTTACAACAGTCCAATATCTGGTGTTTTGTGTGATTATGTAGCCTGACAGATGAAACCATGCCTGCTCTGTAAACCCGTTATGGAGAAAATGTCTGGACGTAGAATAAAAGGCTGGTGGAGGACACTTCCAACATTTGCACGTGTGTCCTATTATTGGTTGAAATGGTTCAGGTTTATATAGATCGCACTATACATTTCAATTGACAGGAATAAAAGGAAATAAAAAAGGAAGAAATTAAATAAAGGAAGAAATAATTAAGTAAAAACACGAGATGCTCCAAAATGTAACTGGAGAATTGCTGCGTCAGCTGACGATATTCTTTGCCGCATTCGTAAATTCAAACACAGGTAACTGTTAATCGTCACTAACCCCACATCATAAGTAATACTTTGGTGTTATAACGAGTGTAAACTGCTTGCACACGCGACAGCTCTCTTCTGTTATTTTACTGTTGTTAGTAGGTGCGCTTTATTTATTTTAAAGCTGTGAGGGACAGTTCTTAATAGAATGACTGCGGACGAGGAATTCAAAGCGTTAGAGCTAAATATTTATTTTAAAATTTCAATAACAGAAATGCACTTACAGACGTGTGTAAATTATTAGACTCAATGGTGAAGGTTTTAACATATGCAGTTTATTTTCTATTTATTTAACAGAAGTAATTTTACAATATATTTTTTCAACTCTTAGTATTTTGTATACATTCCTTTATATAGCCTTTATATATAGCCTTTATTACTATTTGGATGCGTTTAGGCATGCTCTGTACAAGGGTGGAGCACTTTTCCTTATTTCTTCATCTCTGTGCCAAATGCTTATCAGGCTCTCAATAAGTTGAACTTTTGTTGTTATTTTCAATTTTTTCAGTCTCTGTTCAACAATACCCCACAGATTTTCTATTGGATTTAAATAAGGGCTAACCCCGGCCATGGTAGTACTTTTACATTGTTTTAATTGAGTAACTGCGTTACAGATTTTGCTCTATGGCAGGGAGCACAGGAACACAAAATCACCGTTTGGAAACCAGTCTTTTCTTTGCGGAAATAGTCTTGTTTCTAATACACTTTTATACTGTTTCTACTCCATATATCCCACAACTATGTATAATCTTCCAGGTCCATGGACAGACATACAGCTCCAGACCATTTTTGATGTTAGGTGCTTTACTCTTTGATCGACACACTGAGGGGAAAATGCTTCTTTATCTGTCCTTCTCACATATTGGCTGCTCTCTTCACATACTTCAAGCATGGATTCTTCTGAGAAAATTACCTGAAACAATAAAAACCTCTATTAATATTAAACACTTTTAAAATTCCTCAAAGATAGTATAACAAAACCAACAATGATAGAAACAAAGTTTAGGCTGTTTATTTAATTTCCATAAAATTTACCTGTACATATTTGAATTTTATGCTATATACAATTCTCATACTACTTACCTTTCTCCAAAATTCCACTGGATGTTTCTGCATCTCTTTGGCCCATTCTAAACTGTTTTTTTTTTTTTTTTTTTTGTGCCATTGCAGGTGTCAGTTTAGCCTTTTTACGAAGCCTGTGTGCTGGTAAACTTGCTTCACATAATCTTCTGCGAACTACTGAGGCTGATATTTCTGTACCGTACTGCTTTATTTGATTACTGAGGTCAATGCTGGTTGCTCTTCCATTTTGTTTTGCCACCTGCACAAGTTTTCTTTGCATCCTTGGTGATAGCTTTCATTTATTCCCGCATTTTCCATCCCTTTGTGAGGTCAACGTCTCACCGAATGTTAAAGCTTGATTAATGCGACTAACAGATTTTTGTAAAATGTATAATTTCTTAGATATTTCACGTTGTGAATAAAGAGTTTCCTTCAAAAGACTCTCAGTTACAGCTACTTTCCTTGAGGATAAGTCAGCGGTTTTACCCATAACCTTACTTTTGAATAAATGTGAATGCTAAGGAAGTTACCTGGTTTGAGATCAATTAATAATAAATACTGAGGATATATTTGCCACAAAACACAATAAAGGCAAATATTAACAATTTTCAATTACTACATTCACCAAATGAAAGCAATATCACCAAACAGTTGGATAAACAGACATGAAGAAAATGGCTGCTCCTTTTTTTTTATTTACCTCCTTCAACGTTAAGTCATATCGGACGATGAATGGAATGGGTGAAATTATGCTCAAATGTGCCCAGGGTCCATAGAGCTTAGAGTTACACGACATTCGTCTTTCAGGATAAGGGAAAACCCCGGAAAACATCTTATCCAGGTAACTCACCCTGACCGACATTTGAACTCGGGACCTCTTGAACGTGAGGCAGACACTCTACCGCCACGCTACCGAGGCGGGCTGGCTGCTCTTAATTCAAAGCTACCACCACATTACTATAAGTAAAAGAAAAATCCCCCAGCTATTATTAAGAGAGAAATTTCATTGAATTTGCTTCACATTATAGCAAGGAAAATAATTACGACAAATTGAAATAAATAGGTTACGGCGATAAATAACTATTATTTTGAATGTTAAACTGAAGCAAATTACAAGAAAAAACACGAATAAGTCTAATAATTTGCACACGTCTGTACTTTGTTATGAATATGTATTAATATCTGTTGGTGTCCGTTGTGGGATAAAAGGTTTAGCATGCCTTACTTTTTATCCAACAACGGGCACCAACAGATATTAATACATATCGAATGCTGTCGGTAGTTGCAATCGCTGAGCGGGAAAATTCAGTGAAAATATTGCTAATTTTATTAAATAGGCCTTGCAATTGCCATAATACATATTTTAATATTGTATAGAGGAAATTTTTTATTAAAAAGTAGTTTCTCACACTATTTAAACGATAAAATATGGGCAGAGATGAAAATTATGAAATTATGAAACTTCATATTATAAAAGCAGATTGCATTCATCACGAGGAACAAACACTTGTTTTTGTTATACAGTATACAGAATTAATGTACATGACAAAAAGTGTCACATTTCATAAAGTTATGATACAATTTTCTGTTATTTTCATCTTCGGCTCTTTCTAATTCAAAGGATGTTTAATAGCTTAAATAGTTTTTGAACTTAGACGTTCATATTTGAAGTTTCTCAATGCCCTACACTGTGCAACATTGGGGCGTCTGCTCTAAAGCCAGAGTAAAATTGCCTTATTACCATCCAGGATGATAATTAACTTCATTAGAAGCATTAAATTGAAATGGGACATTGATATTAGCTGGGGGTTAAATAATAGATCTATTAAGCTCCAGTTTAGGCAGCTTAAATGTACCTTTTATGAGTCACAGCTTTAATCAAATTTACAGGGCCACATGTCAAATAAATTGGAATATAATACCCATATTAATATTATAAAGGGAGTAAATTTGTATGCATGAAGACCACCCAGCTTACTTGGATAATTCTTTAACCATTGAAAGGCTATGGAAATGGGCTACATGGGATTTCATATTTAATTTCACCTCATACATGATTAAAATATTAAAAAAGATATAAAGCCCTGTACTTGAAGGTACATATGCTGTAAAAGAATGTGTTTCCGAAAGAGATCTTGATTTATGATTGAGAATGACTTAGACAGAAACGTATATTGTTGTTACTCAAAAAAAGGAAAAAAAAATAATCAAATCTGACTATAACGACAAGTTACGTATACGATAGCAGTACCAAAGTATTTAAAGAATGCTCAAATATGTTACCTTTATCCAATTGTATTTACACTTAATGTGCAACCAACTTCGTTAACAGCACGTGCTAAACATTATAAAAGCAGAGGAAATAGCTAAAATTATGAACATGGTCATAAGTGTCTTTTTAAAATAAGTTAGCTTGATGAATTTGAGGTACAAAGTCTACATATTCACCAAGCTCCGGGCCCGCTTCGTTTTATATGCTAAAGATTTATACATTATTATAATTAATTGCTTCCATGTTGTTTTGCCCTGGTCTGTTGGCGTAAGAACGTCCAAACTTTTCGTCCACATCTGCGGTAGACATTTTCAGTGGCGCGGTCGAAGTTTCATCGGAGACAGTTTCGCTGCGTCAGACTCCGGCCGTGAAAGCTTATGTTCTCTCATGATTTCTGCAGTGTGAAAAATGTTTACGTAGGTTCTGTGGTTTTGACTAATTACGGAATCAAAGAGGAGGTATAAAGGTTTAGCATTTTCACCTGCTATAGATATCTAAAGAATTATTCGACTATTTCGATGGATGATCCCTCCGTCACCAAAGGGACTTACAAACTAGGGGGCATATCAGGAACTAGAAAGGCTCTCTGCGAAGTCAGACATTCCTTTGATATTTTAGAGTTTTTGTTTATTTAGTGTCTAGCTATTACATAGATTACATCTGATGGAATTGACCCTAGTCACTAACCCAGTAGATGTTTAAATGCTACCAATCCATCGCAACCTTTTTATCTCATGCATCCTATGATCTAAAATTTACACTGTCAACTCTATCTCATAACATCTGTCAATTGCATCTCACCTTCCATAGAAATTCTCATAATTTTATAAGCTGACTCTGATCAAAGAACATTTTCTTTGTGGTTACAATATTTTTATTTCTCAGTCACTTTTCCCCAATCAGCTTTTTCTTCCATTCATCCGTAGCTCGATATTTTAGATGTAAATACATAAATGCACAGTTAAGTGGATAATGCATTTCCAATCAGTTATTTACTTGTTTAAACTTCATATGTAATTTACGCCATTTATTACTCCCTCTTCTTCTCTTGGTATAGGACACAGTCCTCTACACCTTATGCCACTTTAGGTGAAGGAGCTACAATTATGGATCAAAGAGGGAAATCCAAGGAAGCTCGGTCCCCGGAATGAGGGTAAGGGAAGTAGGTGAACTGAATGAGGGCGAAATGGATAAAAGAGAAGGTGATAATAGAGCAATTGGTGGGGGAAACCGGAGGTTCCAGAGAAAACCCGCCCCAGCACCGTATTAACCGCCCAAATCTCACTTTGTAGTCGCCTGCGATCGAAATCGGTCCTCCTTGGTGAAAGTCAAGCGGTTACTCCTTGATCTTATTTAATCATGGTTCTTTCCTTAATACTTAACCTCTCTTGCGCATATATGCTGTTTCTAAATATTTTATATGTATTTACGATTTTGAGTTTAAAATCTCTTCAACTTTTATCTCCATTGGCAAAATCTTTTCATTAAATTCTTTCTCTTTTTTTGTATCATTGCATTCTAGAATATAATGCCAATTATAAAACAATCCACTATGTTTAGTACATTTCTCGTCCCTTCTCTCTTCCTCTTAGGCCAGTTTAATCCATAACATATTTCGTTGCCCATACACACCCCATTCTGGTCTCTTTGTTGCGTACTTCGCTCTATTTTTCTCTACTACATTCGATTTTATATTGATGCTGTCTCATAAACAATGAGTCAGTTAAAAAAACAATTATTTTAAATACGTTCTGACAAGAAATTAACTAATTTTCTATGATATTGAGTGATCGTTCAGGATGGAACCAGTCTCTGGTTTTTAATGCAAAGAATTCAGTGACACCCACTTACACTGCTTCAATATTTTTTTCCATGTAGAAAGTGGGCCATGAATCGAAAAAAATGATAATCTGATGTTGCGAGGTCAGGGCTGTATGCTGGATGTGGTAGCAGTTCAATTCATCCCAATACCTGGCCCGCCATGCTAGCGTGGTGGTAGCATGTCTGTCTCACGTTCAAGAGGTCCCGAGTTCAAATCTCGGTCATGGTGAGTTACCTGGATATGGTTTTTCTGGGGTTTTCCCTTATCCTGAAAGACGAATGTCGGGTAACTCTAAGCTTTATGGACCCTGGGCTCATTTGTGCATCATTTCACCCATTCCATTCACCGTCCGATATGACTTAACGTTGAAGGACGTAAATCACAGAAAAAAAAATCCCAATTCCTGAATTTTTTCCATGGTTGTCCGTGTAGTATGGGCTGTAGCATTGTCCTGTTGCAACAGAACAGAACTCTATTTCGGTTAACTAATGCTGTGTATCTCGGTCTCAAAATTTCAAGAACTTGTCACAGTTTTTGAGAATAAAGATCCGCATTAATCACCTGCACGTTTGGAACAAAATTCCAATGAATTACACCTCCAAAATTCCACCAGACACACAGAATTGCTTTGAAAGTGAAATGATTCTTTTAACGATAACTTTGGTAGATTGGCGGGGATCGGGCCATTGTTTCGAGGCAGAAGGTTTCGGTAATAATATTTTATCACAACTGACAATTCTTCTGACAAATCTATCATCCATGGGATTACCGGTAAAGTGACGATAGATATCCAATCTAAGTTCAGCCAATTGAGGTGTCAGTTCATGGGATACAGATCTACAGCCTCTAAACGACATTTCAAGCGTCTTAATGTGGCGGTGTATGGTATTTTTTGATCAACCAAGTCTTTTGAAGGCCTGTGGGTACTCTTTTGCTGATTTACCACCAAAACTTGGCGTATTTCCTCAATATTCCATACCTCAGGTCTTCCAGAACGTGGTAAATCTTTAGTGTCTTCGTCCCCATTGTTGAAATGTTGTAACCATCGTTGTGCCACACGATCACTAGCGACACACTGTCCTTCCACTTCACATATTCTTCGAGCTGCGGCAATAGCTTTATAATCTTGTTTCCAGCAGTGTTTTAGAAGTACTCTAAGTTCAGACTGTGTTATCTCCATTTTGTGATTGTTTATTAACAACTGAATACTGATCCCAACTCGCAATGTATGCAGCACTAGCCACGGCATTCTGTAAACAGCATTGCCAAAACAAAGAAGCCCAATAAAATTTTCAAAACTCCAAAATAAAACAACCAGCATTATTTATGAGACAACCTAATATAACAAATTTATTAATCACCTTCTTCATTGAAATTGCTTAAAATATCTTACTTTTTCTATATTCTCCACTCTTGATTTAATTTTGCTCCCATGAATCCTTACCCTTGTTTTTCCTAGTTAGAAATAGCATATTCCGTACAACATTACAATTATAAGAGGTAAATTAAATCACCATTCAAGTTTTGAAGAACTAAGTGAAAGTCAAGTGATCTATAAGTAGAAAAGTTAGAAATTTATTGAGTTTATGAAAACGTTTCAGGTAATTCTGCGAGCAGTTAGCCGCATCTGTCAGTAAGTTCAGTATTGGGTTAAACAGGGCATTCCTTCGTTAAGCTTCCAATTTATGTACACAGATTGGCAGATCTTCTTCAGATTAACGAGCCAGTAGTTGATTGTTTGTCCTAGTCATGTTTGAGATTCGAGCTGATGAAACAGCATTTGCTTACTGAACATGCAATATGTCTGTCTGCCACTGTGGCTGCTGGATTAGGGCGCTAATCCAAAAGGGTTAACTTCTGGTAGACCAGTACCACACATACTTCACTCTTAATAAATGCATACCTTTGTGTCGCACTCACGAATATGTACAAACTACATTTTGTGTAGTGAAGATTTTGTCTATATTTTTAAGTTTCCCAATCACTAATGGTCAACCAGATTAAAGAGGACCTCTGAGAACATTTTTCGGTAAATCCAAGATATACGCCTCATTTTTCAAGAAATATTAAACATATGGCATACGTAACCCTTAGCGTAACAGCCCCAAGTGGGCCTGAGCCTACAAACCCGACTGCCGGCCTCACGCCCACTTGCGCACTGCAGAGGTGGGCGATCATAAACATATGGCATGTTAATCAAAGTTTTAAAGCCATTTTTATAAAATAAAAAGTTTGAAAAATATTCCATATGTCACGTTAGGTGAGAATTTTCTTTAAAGTATTCGTGTTATATCCTGGGAATATAACAAACCTAAGGTCAGTGAAACAGTTTATACATGATGATTCACTGGAAACCTTCCAATTTGGAATCATTTCAAGAAGAAAGCAGTAAGGCCTCCAACGTTATATCATGTCAGATGATGAAATGGCTGAATTATGCTCAAATGAGTTGAGGATCCATAGAGCTTAGAGTTACACGACATTCATCTTTCAGGATATGGGAAAACGTCCAGCGTTAAGTCATATCGGACAATGAATGAAATGATGTTCAAATGAGTCAGGGGTATACGAAGCTTAGAGTTACCAGAAATTCATATTTGAGGATAAGGGAAGGCCTCCAACGTTAAATCATATCGGACGATGAATGAAATGATGTACAAACGAGCCCAGGGTATATGGAGCTAGAGCTACCAGACATTCATCTATTAGGATAAGGGAAAACCTCCAAAGTTCAGTAATATCGGACAATGAATGAAATGATGTTGAGATGAGTCCAGGGTACATAGATCTTAGAGTTACTCGAAATTTAGCTTTCAGGATAAGGGAAAACTAGAACAACTAAGAAAACTAGACCACGTAAGAAACGAAAAAATAAGAGAAGAGTTTTGGATTTTTAATTTTAACAGTAACATAATAAGAAAGAAAAATGAATGGAAATATCATATTTTAAGAATGGACGCGGAACGACTTCCAAGAAGAGTTTTAGATTATATGACGAAGGGAAAGAGATGTGGTACGCCCAGCTGGATCAGTAGGCTCTTGAAGAGAACGGAACGTGTCACAGGACCCAATCCATGAAGATGATGACGGTGATGATGATGATGATGATGATGATGATGATGATGATGATGATGATGATGATGATGATGATGATGATGATGATGATGATGATGATGATGATGATGATGATGATGATGATGATGATGATGATGATGATGATGATGATGATGATGATGATGATGATGATGATGATGATGATGATGATGATATGGGAAAACCTCCTACGTTAAGTGATATCGGACGATGAACGAAATGATGTTCAAATAAGTATAGTGTACATAGAGCTTAGAGTTTCTCGAAATGTCTCTTTCAGGATAACAGAAAACCTCCAACGTTAAGTCACATGGGGCAATGAATGCAATGATGTTCAAATGAATACAGGGATTATAGAGCTTAGAATTACCAGACATTCATCTTTCAGGACAAGGGAAAACCTCCAACGTTAATTCATATCCCACTATCAATGAAATAATTTTCAAATGAGTTGGGGTACATAGAGCTTAGAGTTACTCGAAATTTATCTTTCAGGATAAGGTAAAACTTCGGTAAAGGCTTATCCAGGTAACTCACTCTCATCAGGATTTGAACTCAGGACCTCTTGGACGTAAAATACCAAGGTGCATTCAATATAAACATTAGAACTTTATTTTTAAGTCCTTTAGACCATTACTTTCCTTGCTGCTCCATCTCCCCAAATTGGACAAGCATATAAGAGTAACGGACGAAGTAAACGAACCGTGTGTTATTTTCAAAGAAGACTTGCAAATGAGAAAATCTAAATTTTGCAAGATTTAATTTTACATTAATGTGAGAATTTCAGGTCAACAGACAATCAAATTTCTGGCCAAGATATTTAACAGTAACATCAGCTCGTTTCCAGGAAACATATTTTAATACTTTGACTAACCCTTAAGTCCTAATGAATGTTTCTATTCTCCTTATACCTAAAAGAATTCGGTCTGGTGGGGCCATATCCGCACTACGGTAGGGTGGAATGTCGGTTGTTCTGGGCTGCCGGGGAGTTTCCAATTGTTGTAGGGATCCTGCCCTCTGCACTCTCGTGGCTGCTTTGGACGGCCGCCTTTTATCTCCTCTCGCCTCATCCCTCCTCCCGATGATGTCCCACTTGGGGCATAGGTTCAATAGACCAGGTTTGGACCTCAGTGCCGAATCCCCTCCGTAATGTATTCCAGTCCAGAAGGAAATAGAATAAATATTTGTAAGATAAACCGATAATAAAGAGTGATTCAGAAATAGTTGACATCAAAAGTATCATTGTGTATTTAATGAGTTGTATGTTTTTAGATTTATGTTGTTTATTGGTTTAGAAATTGTACAACCCTTTCTGAAGATGCACGGAGTCGCTGAAAGTTCAAAATAAACATTTTATTTGTCGTGCAAATATCTTAAATGTGTGGAACTGTAATCCATATTGTAAGAGCCGTACTTGAAGAAATCGAAAATACTAGAAAACCTTTCATTTAAAGATTGTTTAGTAGCATCTTTGCATTATCATAGGTAATGTCACGAGATGTTTTGAAATTACTGATAAGTAGAGAACTATTTCACGATAAAAAAGTTTTGAAAGCAATAAAGCAAGTTATTTGGTTCCCTTAATCACATAGGCCTACATAAGCCCATGAATGAAACTGAACCTCACAAGTCAGCCATTTTGATATTTGAAAGTAACAGTCCAAGATCCGTGAGAAGTACAGTGCGATCCATATAAATCTGAACCATTTCAATAGGTCACAACTTTTGAACCAATAATAATAGGACACACGTGCAAATTTGGGAGAATATAATACATAATTGGGAGATTAGATTCCAATATTTACATCTCAGAGAAAATGTTGAAAGTGTCCTCCACCAGCATCTATGGATCGTTGGTCCCATTTTCTTGGATACTACTGTAGACACTGAAGTTTATATGGGTATCTTCAAGACATTTGTGGAGCAGCTGGATGATATTGAACTTAGAGAAGGTTATTTCCAGCAAGATGGAGCAACGTGCCATACATCTAATGACACCATGGAACTTGTAACTAGTTTCCTTGATAATCGAATAATCTCAAAAAGTCTGTGGCACCCCAGATCTCCTGACCTAACCTCACCAGATTTTTTCTTGTGGAGGTGTCTAAAAATAGAGTGAATAGGCCACGGACAATTGATGTTCTCAAGGAATCTATAAGTAACATTGAGAGAGAATAGTGAGAGAATAGGTAAGACGAGTGCAAACATGTATAGATGCTGGAGGACACTTCCAACATTGTCTCTGAAATATAAATAGTGTAATTGTATATTGCATTCTCCCATGGCTAAGAACAATTAAGAGAAAAATGTAGAGTGGAATAGATGAAATGGCAGCAAGTGTAAAAAGGAGTAGAGGGCCTCCAATACACAAAAACCTAGGGTTAGGTGTATGGGGACCGAATTACTATTCAATGGTGGGCGACATGATAAGATTTTCAGGATTTAGGAATATATGGCATATTTCAATATGGATTTTATAAATGTAATCTTGATTTGTATTTCCATTTGTTGATGTAAAAGGAAAGATGAGAAATAAATTACTAAATTACTAAAATTACTATTATATTCTCCCAAATTTGCAAGTGTGTCCTGTTATTGGTTCAAAAGATAATGCTTATTGAAATGGTTCAGGTTTACATGGATCGCTCTATGTAGTCCTTTGCCTGTTAGTAAACATGCAGAATGTGTTGTTGTCGAGCCTGAGGGTGCGATAACAAAATAGTTATCGCCGTTGTGGGTGATTTCATGAATCTGATTGGTCGACTTTAGCACGTTCAATATAGGATTACGTTATATGTGGGAAGTAGTCGATATGGTTGCTATGATACAGAAAGAAAAATTGGGAATTTATAAAAGTATTTCTCCAGACGAATGGGTAGAGAAATTCATATGCTTTTACTGCTTTTGTACTTTGAGGACCTCAAAATATATTATTTAAATAATATTCATAGTAATATTCAAATTAATCTACATAAATAATTTATGAATGGAACACAATATACCCTCTGCCTGGTGTAGGATGTGATAGTTGCATTGTTGATGCACCTCTCAACAATGTTTGTGAAAGCGATTTCTACTGACTACTGTTAAATAAAGACAAGTAGGAAGAGGACAAGGAATCGATTCTCAGAGTGAAAGCAGGGATAGTTAAATCTCCAGCCTACACCTGCCTCAGGGTGGGGGTTCTCAGGGTACATACACGAGAGAAGGGAAAAAGTTCGGTTTGGAAGAGAAGTAGTTTGTTGTTTAGGGAAATCTTTGAAGGAAATCCAAACTTCACCTTCCGGTTCAGAGGGGAAGAGAGCGAAAAGGTGTACGAACTAACACGCAGGAAAAGTGAGATGTGAAAAAAAAAATGTATGTGTTTAGTCACTATGTGCTGCCCCTCAAATTTCACATGATGTCTATAATATCGCGAGAAACAACTGAATAGCGTCCACATTAAAAGTTTATTCGCTTTTAACACCTATTTCAAGTAAGTTGTATGCAGCAAAATGTTCCGGATATATATATTGTTTAATCAGAATACATGAGAACTTGTTTTACAGACAATAAATCGCTATTCTAATTGGGCATATTACTGAAATTCTCTTGACAGTGGGCGAATTCATTGCACTCATCCCACGTTCTTGGAACCAGGTTTTAAGAGAAACTTTGTATGTGTGACTTACCAGAAAATAAGAATGAAGAAATAAAAGGCAGGTTGGAAGAAGATTTTATAAACATTTTTAAAAATATCGATGGTTGTTCAGACGTTGATGGAGACATGTGACAGTTGGTTGCAATTTGACAATGGCGGAGGTTATAAACCGATTACAGAGGAAGGCATTATTACATCATGCAGTGTTACTGAAAATAAAGAGTATTCAGATTCAGAACGTGTTGATGAACCAGCTGTGGTTATTACCCACGTACAAGCAGTAGCAAGCATAGAGAAATTGATACTTTATTTTGAGAGTCAAAAAGAAACATTGCCAAATGAACGTCTAATGTTAAAGCGGATGAGGGATCGTACTGCTCGTAAGCAATACACAA
This sequence comes from Mantis religiosa, assembly GCA_030765055.1. NCBI lineage: Eukaryota > Metazoa > Arthropoda > Insecta > Mantodea > Mantidae > Mantis > Mantis religiosa. Next base: position 154,055,250 of record CM060949.1, on the reverse strand, counting down.
AACTGAAACAGCAGAACCTTACTGTCATTTTTACTACGGACTAGGTTATAGCTTTATTAATTACAGTACAAATACATAGGCTATTACAGGATATGCAGTGTGGGCTTTTAGGTGAAAGCGTGTCGATATAATTTCTAAACTCCATTAAAATATTTTGGTGATATTCTTGTTTTTATCGTCTTTCCGTCATTCTGTGGATAATCCCGATTTCGTTAACTCGAATCGGCCCTCATCCCACTTGTTCCGGATAAACGAGGTTGTACTGTACTTAGAGGATACATAATTGTTTTAAGTATGTTTTCGTTTACGTTTATGAAGAGTGATTTAGAAGTTATTCGTAGAATATTCAAGATATACATCTCTTTGGTCATATATCTAAATATGTGCTCTTTTACTTAAAATCGTTACAGACTTTTACAAAATTATCATTTTCAATAATTTTCCAGATAGAAGGTAGCTTGCAATAGGGAAATTTTCTTTGACTTCACTGTGGGATTGTCCTGCAATACAATGTAGCACCATGGTGATGTTGTCTATCTCTTCTCCTCCAGCCAATAAATAGCATTTTTGTAACTGCAGGGAAATTAATCTTAAATGTAATATAAAGGTTTCTAAAAATATAAATAAAACCTAAACATGGCACGCTATTGCAGATATCGCTGGACATAAATTTGTAACAATTGAATATCCTCTTCTCTCGCAGAAACAATCCTGGCATTCTATGATCTATATAAGAGCGGTCAGTGGCAGTTGTTGAAGGGGAGGTCCAAGGCTACAGGGTAATTTCTCGAGCGTAAGCTTTATATTCGGGTATGCATGGCACTTCTCCATCATGCCCTCTGGGACACTTGGCCACGGTGTATAAAGTGGCACCAACCCATGTAGCGACCATGACCTCCCTTTTTATGACTTAATACTTTTTTCTATGTAAGTACTTTTTAATTCATTCAAGGTGCGTTCAAGTTATAACACCTCATTTTTTTCTCACAAAGTAATCACAAGAAAAATGTGAAACTAGTGTCATTTCTCAACGTAATCCCCTTGTAGACGTACACATTTTTCACAGCGTCGCCGTCATGATTCCATGGCCGCTGCGGACCCTTTTTTAGGATTGTGTTTTGACCACTGGAAAAACGCTCAGGCAATAGCGGCACGACTAGTGAATCGCCGACCACGGAGAGTGTGTTTCGTGGGAAACAGCCAAAAGTCGCTAGGAGCCAGGTCAGTTTTGTAGGGAGTATGAGAAATCACTTCAAAGTTGTTGTTACGAAGAAGCTCCTGCGTCACGTTCACTCGATGTGCTGTTGCGTTGTCTTGATGAAAGAGCACAAGTCCAACCCTTTCCGCCCGTTTTTCACGCAATAATGGGAGGCGTTTTTCTTCAAAACATTTTGGTGGGATGCAGATGTCCCTGTAGTGCCTTTTGGAATGCAATGAGTAAGAATTACACCACTGCTGTCTCAGAAGATGGCCACCATCATTTTGTCAGCACTGGCGCTCACCCGAAATATTTTTGGTGGCGGTGAGTATGTGTGCTTCCATTGAGCTGACTGGCGCTTCGTTTCAGGATTGAAAAGGGTATCCGCGTCTCATCCAGTGTCACAATCGATCGAAAGAAAGTTGCTTTCATGCCGTCATCACGTGTCAACATCGCCTGACAATATACCACGCGAGCAGCCTTGTGATCATCCTTCAGAATTCGTGGCACATACCTGGAATACACTCTTCGTATTTTCAGATCTTCGTGCAGGATTGTGTACACAGATCCCACGGAAATGCCAATTTTGAAGGCGATGCCTGCAACGCTCAATCGGTGATCCTCCGAAACAACACTCTCCACTCGCTGGATCATGTCGTCAGACCGGCTGGTGTGAGGCCGTGGCTGTCTTGGTTTGTTGTCACACGATGTTCTTCCTTCATTGAACTGTCACACCCATGAACGCACGTTAGAAACATCCATGGTACCATCACCACATGCCTCATTCAACTTGCGATGATTTCACCACGAAGATGGAGTAAACGAATGGTAACGCTCTGTTATTGCAATGAAAACATCGCCATTTTAAGTATCAAAAACAGTCCTAACTGTGGTCGCTGCCACTAGAGTTCTATGTAATGTACAGTGTTGCCATCTCTGTCACGCATTCATAAATGGTCCACGTGTATTTAAGAAAATAACAGAAAAAACAGAAGTTCCGATCTGGTCCCAGTCCTGAAAAAATGTGTCATAACTTGAATGCACCTCGTACATGGCAGGGTATCCGCCTCGGTAGCGTAGATGGTAGCATGTCTGCCTCACGTTCAAGAGGCAAGTTCGAATCTCGGTCAGGGTGAGTTACCTGGATAAGGCTTTTTCCGGGGTTTTCCCTTATCCTGATAGACTAATGTCACGTAACTCTAAGCTCCATGGACCCTGGACACATTTGAGCATCATTTCACCCATTTCATTCAGAGAGAGAGAGAGAGAGAGAGAGAGAGAGAGAGAGAGAGAGAGAGAGAGAGAGAGAGAGAGAGAGAGAGAGAGAGAGAGAGAGAGAGAGAGAGAGAGAGAGAGAGAGAGAGAGAGAGAGAGAGAGAGAGAGAGGAAGGTACATGGCAGGCCACTCAAATGTGATTTCCGAACTTACAAGTAAGGAATCAAAAATTGATATGCCAGTAATTAGGATTGGTACAAACTAGAATAACCTCAGGTAGGTCTGGCACTTCTTGGCCACTTTTGAACCGAGGACCTTCAGTACACTGGACATGTTTTAACCACCAAATCGTATAATCGGTAATTTTGTATAACTTTCCATTTTATTCCTTATTATTTGGTTTGAATCGGACGATGAATGAAATGATATTCAAATGAATCCAGGGTTAATGGGGCATATAGTTACCCAATTTGTCTTTCAGGACAAGAGAAAATTTCGGATAAAACCTTATCGAAGTAATTCACCCTGGTCAGGATTTGAAATCAAGACCTCTTGAACGTGAATTATACATTGTACGATCTACGCCACAATAACGGGTATTTCTGCAAATATATAGGGTGTCCCACCTAACTATGCGACCTCAAATATCTCCGAAATGAAACAAGATATGAAAATTCCAATTGGCCAGGAATGTACCTATATCAGGGACTCACTCAATGTGTGCACAATCCATAAAGGTAAACAGATAACACTTCCAACGCCAACTTGCGCTTTTTAAATGGAACACGTATGTTTATTCTAGCCAAATAGCAACAAGTGCTACAATTAGTGATAACACACTTGGTTCCGCTTTTCTAAACACGTTTACTAATGATTTATAGTCCTCAGAAACTTCACTGTTGTGCATTACATCCTGCATGGAAAATGCACCCATGAATCACCAGTAGCATCCTGTCCGATGAAGCGTGTCACTTCAACAGATTTTCGAAGTGCCCTCCGTTTGCATCAACACACTTTTGGAATCTGGTAACAAGAGGATGTTGCACAGATTGCAGTGTTTCTCCAGATACTGCCGCACACGCCACAGTTACACGATGTTGCGTATCCTCTACTGTCGTGGGCGGTTCTTGATCCACAACGTCTCTGGAAACTTGTGCATAATGTGCGGGACATCCATCATGCTGGAATCACATTGATAGATGCGTTTCCATTCCCACATCCTCCATGAGGAGGGGTAGAGTTTGTTGCAGAAATGATATATATTTCAGATTGTATGGGGTTTAGAAACGTGAAACCAAGTGTGTTATCATCAAGTGTAGCTCTAGTTTTCATTTTGACAGAATAAATATGCATGTTCCGTTTACTACATGGCAAAGCTAGAAAGCGTATCGGAAAAAAATTCGCAACACAGAGATGTTTACCTCAGCTTATCACACATACACGGCGAGTCCAGTGTATGTATAGTCTGTTCAGATATAATCATGTCTTCTGTACAGCCATGTATCATACATTGGCAGGCGCGAGAAAACATATCATATAGACACACGCAGCTTCCAATCGCTCTATTTGTGTTTCGTAACTTGCTGTACATCAACTTACTAATTTTCACTCTTCTAATCGGCCAGATAAAACCCGATAAGAGACGATGACAGTGCTGGGCACCTGAAGGTCAATACGCCCCCACGCTCTGTCGAGTAATAAAAAAGCGCAGCTTGGTATTGGAAGTGTTATTTGTTTACCTTTATGGACTGTGAATACCTTGTCACTGTGTGAGCTCCTGATATATGTACATTCCTGGCCAAGTGGAATTGTCACATTTTGTTTCATTTTGGAGATATTTGCGGTGGAAGAGTTAGGTAGACACCCTGCATATCTTGATTGATATGAACTGTATTTCAAAATAAATGTTTTTTTTTAACAATTTGCTTAAAAGTAGTTTGAGAAAGTGGTTCTTCTTTGTTTGAAAATTTTCATTCTTTGTTATTTTGTATTCACTCGTTAATTACGATGGAATGGTTGGGATTACAAGATTAGAATTTACATATATAGTTTAAAACACTTTATTATTCGTTTACTTGTGTTTTTCTTGCACCTACAAATGTGTATTGAAAATATTATTGCATAGGGATCATAAAACCGAAATGCATAGAGAAATGAAATGAAATGTGTAGTGTTTAACGCCCGCTTTTACTACATACGGCACCGCAGGCGGTGACAATGATGATATATGAGATGAAGATGGAGCACCGGTGGAATGAGATGGCGGGGGAAACCGGAGGTCCCGGAGAAAACCCGCCCCAGCGCCGTGTTCTCCACCACAAATCTCACTCTGCGATCGCCTGGGATCGAACCCGGGCCGCCTTGGTGAGAGCCAAGCGGTCTAACTACTGAGCCACGGCGCGGCCTGCATAGAGAAAGAAATCTTTCGTGAGAATATATTTTGAACGCTAGAAAAAATAAACCATGTTCAGTAGAGAAAGTCGTGTGTTTATAAAAGGTCACGTTTTTAAGTCACAACTGTCCTCTACCAAATATTTTTGCAAAAACCATTACTGGCAGAAATTACTGCATACCGAATATTGAACACCCATTGGAAATTAATCAATTGCTAAATTAATAAAATATTTACAAGAGGTATTAAAACCCCAAAAATATTAATAATAGGGAACGGTACATCTCGGAACAGAAAACTCACGTGCCCCAGTCCCAAATTACACAAAGGGATGCAAAGACACGCACTGCGGTACATACAAAAAGCTAAATTAAATTGTAAAACAAAGCCAAACGAGATTTCAAGTAAAAATGTTTATGCCACGTTTTAAAAAGCAGACTTGATAAATTCTCTTGATACTGTATTTTATATTAAAACAAAATTCCAGTGAAAAAAAGCGCAACAAACGCCCACATGAAAACCAACCGCTTTGTCAAACATCAATTGAGCGTAAATAGAAGTGGTATTCAATACGTGATCATGCCCTCTGTAATTGCCTCAATAATCTCTGTCATTATAATGATCCAATTTAATTGCTATTTATTCCTACTGCAAACCACACAAAAAATGTGTTGTGTAACAGTCACACGACGTTCCACTGTGGTTACGTAGAACTAAGTATTTTAGGGCAATGATATGTTTAACTTCTCTGCTTCTTAAGTATAAATTAGAGAAAGTATTGTCACTGTAATACACGTTTTGAAACCCTCTGAATCCAAAAGGCATATTTTAAGGATATGTTTTTTTTAATTTACGTCCTCCAACGTTGTCAAGTCGGACGATAAATGAAATGGGTGAAATGCTGCTCAAAGAGCCCGGAGTCCATGGATCTTAGAGCTACCCGACATTCGTCTTTCAGGATAAGGGAAAACCCCGGAAAAACCTTATCCAGGTAACCCACCAAGGTCGAGATTCGAACTCGGGACCTCTTGAACGTGAGGCAGACATGCTGCCACCACGCTACCGAGGCGGGCTTTTAAGGATATGTATGACTGAAATTTCATGAACATTTTCAAAATATTACCTTTTTCTCATTTTAGTCTATAAAATAGTGTAAGCCTTTCTGAATCCAAAGAATGCGTAAATTTATTACTTAAAAATAAATTTATAAATTTATAAATATTTACTAGCATCCGCAAGCTATTTTTAAATGCTCTAATCTAGTTTGAAAGTGACGTGAACGCTAGTGTTAGATATGAATTCTAATTCTTTATCCTTGTTTTCTCACTATTGAAAATTTCAGCACTTTTCATCATTTAAGATGCTCCTTGCGTCGTAGTTTTAGTGTTAGACACCGACAGAGATGCACCTGTCGCCTCCAATGAGTTCACCAAATCAACGTCCATTAGTCGAACGACAGCTGATGATGTTAGGAACATCCTAACGAAACGCGTTTTATGTAAATACTAGCAATAAGTGGAGCATTGAGTATTAGTTCGAATCAAAATTATACTAACGAAACTTGCTACACACGTTTGTAGAGACACAGTGAATATAAATTTCCCTGGTTTTATTGTAAGCTGCATTTAAGCATATTTTATGTGCTTCAAAACATAAGAATTTCAAATTTTGGGCAAAAAGCCATATTCAGATCCTTAAAAATTTCTGGAGCCTAAAGTGAGACACAGAGAAACCTAGGGCAATTTCAAAAAATGGATGTATTGAGAAACTGTTGTTAAAATATTAGACAAAAATGTAAGTTATTTTGTTGCAAAGAACTTCTTAGGATATGTAACCAAAAATAAATAAATTTCACCATATTTTACAAACTGTTAAAGTTAAATTTATAAACTGTGGGCTGTATCGGATTTGCACTAAGTTACATCTGTGGCATAAATCTTAAAAAGCTAGCATTATTAGTTCAGGATTTAAAATTTTCAGTCATAGATATCCTTAAGTAAAAAGGGGCTCGTGGAAATGCTTATGTAGCTGTAAAAAGTATAACTAAAACACTAAAAGCCAAATAAAACCATTTCCCCGTTTACCAGGAGAACTTATCTCCACTCCGCAAGGCACCTGTAGTCAGAGAAGACAAAAGCTGGATCACGATGAGCCTGAAGTCGAGTACGAGATTTTGAGAAAGGAGATGTTAAGAAATGAGGTGGAAATTGATAAAAGACAAGGAGTTACGAAGCAGCTGGTGGAATGAATGGCGGAGTAAACCGCTGAACTGAGAGAAAAAACGCCACTTAGTCTATTAGAAATCGCATATATGACTGCTGGAGCCTGTCCTAGTGAGAAATAACCCCTTGACCACGGCAAAAGACCAAGCTTAACGTTTTAATTCTAGCGTTTTCACTAAATGCGACATCTGGATATTCAAGCCAATCCTCCTACACCACACTCCCATTTAAATGGACTAGTTTAGCTTGTTTTTGGATTATTCTGTTAAAACTGGATCAAATGAGTATATAATATATGGCAAACACAACACAAATCATTTAGTTGTATAACTTGGTGCGTGCAAATGACTTCATGAATTTTTATACATATCTTAGAATAAATATAACATTTTTAAAATGCATAAAATATCAAATACTTTCTATATACGAGGGAGGGGGCCCCAAAAGAAACCAGATTGTTGTAATAAAAACTTTATTGATGAACCGTTTTACAAAATTACTTCAGTCACCTTCAAAATACTCTTCATTACATGCGATGCACTTGTCAAGTCTCTTTTCCCACTGTCGGAAGCATGTTTGGAACTCTTCAAGTTTGATATTGTCCAGTGCCCTTTGCGAAGCTGTTTATACCGCATCCACGTCGTCATAACGTTCCCCTTTTAGCGTTTCTTTCATTCGTGGAAATAGGAAAAAGTCGCATGGGGCTAGGTTCGGCGAATACGGAGCGTGGGGAACGATAGACCACCTCTGAGATGCCAAATAGTGGGTCACTCGTAAGGCTGTGTGTGCTGGAGCGTTGTCGTGATGCAGAAACCAGTCACCTGATCGCCAAAGTTCCGGGCGTTTGCTCGTCACGTCCTCTCGCAAACGTCTTAAAACATCCACGTAAAAGTGCTGGTTAACAGTCTGGCCAGGGGGTACGAATTCCCGATGAACATTTCCACATCGTCTTCACATTTGACTTCACTTGCCTTGCTTTATTTGGTCTGGGAGAGTTGGGAGTCCTCCACTGGCATGACGCTTGCTTGGTTTCTGGGTCATACCCCTAACACCAACTCTCATCCCCTGTAATGACTTTGTTCAAGAAGTTTGGATCAGGTACAATCTCTGTTTTCAAATCCTGACACACATTCATGCAGGTGGTTTTGTGCTCCTGTGTGAGAAGGCGTGGAACAAATTTAGCAGCAACACGTCTCATGTGCAAATCCTCCCTCAAAATCCGGCTGGCACGAGCTCCAACTGATTCCTGTCGCTGCTGAAATTTGGTCGATCGTTTGGCGACGATCCTCGGTGATATTTCGGCGGACCTTTACAATGTTCAACTCATTTCGCGATGTTGAAGGGCGTCCAGAACGAGCTTGGTCTTCAACACACATTTCACCACGTTTAAAGCGCCTAAACCACTCGAAAATCTTTGTGCGGCTCATAGCGTCCTCCTGGAAAGCTTTCTGAAGTATTTGGTGTGTCTCCGTTGCAGTTTTTAAGCAGGAAACAAAATTTCACACACACTCTTTGTTCTTTTAAAGTTGCCAGAACGACTTCGCAGAGGTAACCAGTGAACAGTCAGAGAAACACAATACCACACTTACACGTTCAGCTCTACACTGACGCCGTCTGCACAGCTGTTTCATGAAGGTCTCTACTAACACCATTTATCGTGAGAACCCTGCAGTACGTCTACGAGTGGCAGCATCCTCGGAGTCCGGTTTCTTTTGTGTCACCCCTCGTATTTTTGATTGCTTAAACCAGATCTCAGAGCAATTGCGTTTCTTGAATAACTAACTTATGTCTGCAAATTTAACATGAAAATTGTAACGGTTATTTCATATTTTTTCAAGTATTTGGGAATTTGTTCTCGATTGTTCTGGAAAAGTTGATTTGTATAAAATAGGGTGTGAAACTGGGTAGGTCACAGAATGACACAACTTACGTAATAGTGTTCTTATTAGTTATTACAATAATATAATTACGTAATATTATAACGTGGACCAATTGGATGAAAGTAATTTAGATGTTATAGAAAAAACGTGCGAAGTGAATCTAGAATATTCATATAGTTTAGCGTCATTCTGTATAAGATCATCGTCGGAGTAAGGCGTGTTTTCTTTGGTGCCGTTGTGCAAGTCTGTGAAAAGTGCAACGAGGCAACAGTAATTATTTTATGAAAGGGCAGAATCTACGAAAAATAACATTGTAATAGAATGTATTAATATTTTTTGGGATGAATTCCAAAAGATTTTAAAAGAGAAAAGTTGTTATTTTTCAACCACATCAGCATAAAGTAATTCTCACTCCAATACGACGGCTAGAGATAAGGCTCATTGGTCCAGAGCGCCGAGCATTCATCTACAAGAATTCCTCCAGATCGTCACCAAAGTTGAGAGTAATTAATCTTCTTTCATTCTCGCGCATTTTGCACAAAATTATGTCGCAAAATATATATTAATTAATAGGAAATGAATGGAATAACAAACCTTGGTAATATTATTTATAAAAGAGTCGCCAGAGAAGACATCAGAATTATTCTTTTAACGTTGTTGAGCAAAATACACTTATTTTTTACTTCTACACAGAGAAAAAAGGTAAGTGTTTCTTTATACCTCGGTTAAACAATCCTACCGTCGCTACTCAAAACTCCTCGACGCTCACAGACTTTAACGCTTGAACTGCTTGCCGACTCTAACTCAGAACTACTTGGTTTTTGCGCTCTCGTTTATAACCCCGAGGTGACGGAAGAAATGTTCCGGGAACCGAGGTTTCTGTATTGCCTAAACGGAACACGTGGAATTCGATTCTTATATATTTTCCAAAACTGAACGGTCTGCAAACATCAGCTCCACACAACGAAGAGGCACTATTGCCCGTTCATGATGTCAGCAGCTGTCCTTGAATATTCCTTTCAGCAGAAAATAACAAAGGTGATGGACTGGGGTGATTCACATTTAAGCTCTTTACGGCAGTCATTTGCAGCCGCCTTTGTAGTATATGTAAGAGAGAGAGAGAGAGAGAGAGAGAGAGAGAGAGAGAGAGAGAGAGAGAGAATACGTGTGTATGTGTTTATGTATTTGTACAGCTTGGCTAAAAACAAAAATGGCCGTGGTAATTTTCTTTAAAATATAATTTTTGAAGATATTTTATGACATATAAAATGCATAGTAAGAATTGTTTTACAAATTCCCTCTCAGTTATCTTTATTGTGAAGGATATTTTTATGATTGTTCAACGGTAAGAAATGCATGCCTCTGTAGCGTAGGTAGTAGCGTGCCTGCTTCACGTTTAAGAGGTCCCAACATCGAATCACGGTCAGGATGAATTGCCTGAATGAAGTTTTTCCAGGGTTTTCCCTTATTCTTAACACGGATGTAGGGTAACTTCAAGATCTGTGGATCCTGGGTTCATTTGAGTATTATATCACCCATTTAATTCTCAGTACGATATGACTTAACGATGAAGGACCCAGATTAAAATAACGGTAAGAAATAGACAAAACATCACCTACACAAAAGCGTGATACATCTTGTTAAATGATGCACCAAGTTCACAAGAGCGCAGCGTTACGTTATATCGATGTTAAAGTGAGAGCTGAGATGGCTGAACACATTTTGAAGGGGACAGTACCGAATGTTGGTCCAAGCGTGTGAAAAATTAAGCGCTGTTTACTGAAAAGCCGTGAAGTCCCTGAAGCGTTGAAACATCAAAGAAAATTGGATGATCCCAAGCCGTTGTTCCCTCCGTGAATATTCTGCCTTCCATTCCCTTCCGTCCACCACATAAAGGAGACATCACCTGGCACAGCTCGGACCCAAAATGTCTTACAAGCACTCTCACTAATATTGCCTTTATATTCCATTTATTAACCATATACCTAGCAACACAGCATGGGACATCCCTGCTGCCAGTCTACGGAATTTTCAACTTAATACACAACAAAGAGATATTTTAGTAACAGCTACTTAAATGATAAGCATTATAATTATTACTTTTACCAGAAAACGGGATCTGATTCCTCCTTTTTCAGAAAAGAAAAAGCGAATTCATATAAAAAAGAAGCGTTTATTCAACAGAAATATCAAAACTAAATTTCTACCTACGATTTTAAATAAATTCGTTCCATCCTAAAGCCTCATTTGTACATTAATATTTCATTATTACTTTCTCTGCCATCTGAGTATAATAGGTAAGAAGAGCAACAGAAAGGTACAACCTGAAATTTTATAAACAATAAAATTTTTTAAATTTCCTGTACTACAAAGAAAGCATTTTTAAATCAATATGGATCTGTCAGCACCTAATTTTAAAGCGAAGCATTCAATAAACACATTAGACCGTTATTTTAAGTTAAAAATCCGAAAACATTGTTAATATTTCAATTTTGTTGTTGTAAAGTTATTAAAAATTTTCATTAGAAATTTCTAAGAATCTTTAGTAGAAAGTGAACAAGGTTAAGAATACCCGCCTCGGTAGCGTAGATGGTAGCATGTCTGCCTCACGTTCAAGAGGTCCCGAGTTCGAATCTCGGTCAGGGTGAGTTACCTGGATGAGGTTTTTACCGAGGTTTTCCCTTATCCTAAAAGACGAATATCAGGTAACTCTAAGATCCATGGACCGTGAGCTCATTTGAGCATCATTTTACCCATTCCATTCATTGCCCGATATAGCTTAAAAAGTTAAAGGACGTAAATTACAAATAAAGAGAGAGAGAGAGAGAGAGAGAGAGAGAGAGAGAGAGAGAGAGAGAGAGAGAGAGAGAGAGAGAGAGAGAGAGAGAGAGAGAGAGAGACTAAGAAACAATTGAAGGTGTTTAGGTGTGATTGAGTGGGTAATAAAAGAAAAAGAATTTTAATGTGTTTAACGACGATAATAGAAGTTTGAAATTATGAAGAAATGTTATTTAAGTTATAAGTTGTTTAAATGTGAGTTCAATGGAAAATTTATATAAATTACCAAATATGGTAAGGATACTTTGGTTACTGAAGATGACGTGAATCAATGAAAAATTATTGAATTGCTATAGCAACGGCCAAATTAATAAACACAGATTAGCTGCAAGTAGCGTGACTTTGTGTCGGAACGTCGAGGAAGACGGAGGTAAAAGACCTAGTGCCCAACTGCGTTAAGAGTAAGACGTAAAACTCTTTATAACAAAACGTTGTAGAGCGAGGACTTAAAGTTGATCTTGTAAAAAGTATTGATTAGGAGAAATTGTAAAAATCTTACTGATACATTTCGAATATTCTACTGAATTAACTCAATGATTGTAATTATACGTTTAGGCATGTAATACAAAAATACCTCGAAACAGGATAAAAATCATGAAGAATTTTTATACTAAAAATAACTTAATTTATTTCATCTTCGCCCACCAATTTAGTTCCTGCAGATTCCTTTCCGAGAACATCCTGGAGATAAGATTCTCATGCATCGACTAGAGCTACGAGATCTTCAAGAGACATCACAACATTCCAGTGCCAGATCTGAGCTAAAGCTCAAAAAGAGACGACTTATACTTCAATTTCGGCTCCATCCTAAAGGATAGGACGCAGCAACATCATCTGCAGTGGGTCTGCAGCATCCCACACCGAGATACTCTCCCAACCTATCAACTCCAAACATATGATTCAAGGAATTAAAATAAGATATCTCTGCACAAATTTCCCTTTACAGCAAACGATCATTGTAATGTTTAGGGCCCGGAACTGATGCCAAAATTTCGTGAAGCTAGTTCTGCACGAAGTGCAGATCGTCAACTCAGTTACCAATTCGTACTATCGGTAAACAGAGGAGGACAGAGGAAAATGTGCCTTAAAATATTATTACCATCCAAATCTACAATGTGCAAGTAATCCTAAAGCTGTGCTACGAAAACGTACTTCAGGATATTAGAAACTCCGTGACTGCCAGCAGAATATGGGTTCCTGTACACGAAGCGGACTGTAGCGCGTATAATTGTTGGTACATTAATGACATCACGTAGCACTGTTACCACGAACTAGCTTTACATTACTGTGCACATTGTAAACTGCACTGATTCTTTTGTTTATATTCATATATCTACAAAAATAAGTTTGTTTTGCATAATTTATAAATACATGTGCAATACATTCTATGACGTTGTTGTATGAATATGTTTGATAGATTGCCTTTGCTCGTGACCTTTGTTGTATGAGTATGTGCGCGACTGCATGGCATTCAACCCCTCCCCCTTATGTTTACGAGACGCAGGTAGCGTATAGCCCCGTCACTACTATCCTGTTGCATTGTCTTTTTGGCTAAACTTCCGGGTCCAAATAATGTTCTATTTACCAGAAAAAGGCCAAAGAGTTTTGTTAAAATATATGTACTGCAACATAAAACGTATAGCTTGAATGTTCACGGAAAAATCTTTGAAATTCTCTTTACTTTTTTGGAAGAAGAACGTTTCTTGGGATATCTGTTACTATTGGTTTCAAAATTTTCAATACTTGTCTCATATCATTTATTTTTTCTTGTCATAGAAAGAGTGTGACCTTTTAAGACCAGCAGTTGGTAATCCTAAGTACCTTACTAACACTCTTGTACCTCCAAAGAAAGGAGCATTACGCGTTGTGAAAAATAAGGTTTTTTAAACATGTTTTATAAAAGCTGTGGAACATAAACGATATATGAATGAAACACATGGATTACCAAGAATGACAAAGGTGTAACTGACACTTTAGGAGCTAATCGTTATGTGATCTTTTGGAGACTCCTGACTTTTCCTAGTATAAAAGGAATAATGACTTTCCACTTGTGACAAGTGTAAGTGTTGTAAAATTCGTACTATTGACAAGTAATGGGTAATTCCAATAAAAGGTACTTGTCATAAATCTGTCTGCTAATGAATAGACAATATTCTACATATAAGATTTTCTCTATTATGATTTCCACATACCAAAAGTGATTCAGAAGGAAGAACACTTACGAGAAAGTGTCGTAAAGTTTTAAATATCACCCATTAAAAAGTGTGATTGAGAGTTTGTATTGGTACGTACTTGTTAGTTCTTCTCTACGTAGTCACCATCCAGAGTTACACATTTCTCCCAGCGTTTCTTGACTTTCCGAATACCCTGAGTGTAGGATTATGCAGAATTCACTTTAAATCACTCTCCCACTTCATTAATGACGTCATTTGTGTTGTGAAATCGGTGACCGCGAAAGGATTCATTTCCGGGAAGAAGAAAAAGTCACTTGATGCGAGATCGGGTGAATACGGCGGATGCTGCAAGCTCTCAAAGCCACATTCCCTTGTTTTGTCAACTACAACTTGAGACGAATGAGCTGGTGCATTGTCATCCAGAAAACGAACAACTTTGGAGACCACTCCGCGTCGTTTCTTAATCAGAGCTACTCGTAATTTGTCCAGAAGATTGCAGTAGAACCTCTCAGTGATGGTTTGACCCTTGGCAAGATAATCTGTAAGGATGACTCCACGACAGTACCAGAAAACTGAAAGCATGACCTTCTCAGCTGACTTTTGCACCTTTGCCTTTTTGGGAGGGACGGAATCGGCATGTTTCCATTCCAAGCTCGAGGTTTTTGACTCTGGATCATATTGATAGATCCAGGATTTATCCAGGTTACCAGACGATCAAAAAGATCATCTTCATCCTGTTCCAACAGCATCAACATCTGTCTTGAAAGGTCACGCCATGTTTTCTTTTGGAAAGGGGCTAGCAAACGTGGAATCCATCGTGCAGACACCTTAGATATGTACAGTTCGTCATGAATAATTTTCCACACACTACCATAACTAAGGTGTGTCTCATTCATGATCATTTGGATGGTTGCTCGTCTGTATTCCAGTATTAAACACTCCACTTTCTTCACTGTGACAGCATCGTCTGTCATTGACGGTCTACGGCTTATCTGTAAGGGACATGCGCCCAGTTTGAAAATTCGTTTTCAAACTCACGATAGTGTCATACGATGTACCATCATTTCCATAAACAGCCGTCATCTCATCACGGATTTCGCGGGCAGTTTTGCCCTTCAAATGCAGGAACTTGATCACGGTACGAGCCTCAATTTTCATCTTACACCTCAGTCACTTCTGGGACTCACTGTAAAAAAAGGATTCAAATCACTGAGGAATCAATGATGATACTGAAAAATTGTATCATTCTAGCATAAAAACTGCGGGTGATAATGAAAACTTTACGGCACCCCTACAACTTCAAGGTCTACGATTCATTGTGCTCTTGCACATTTAAGTGGTCACGTGTTGTGATTCTGAGAGCACTGACTGAAGCTAACGTCTCAATAGTATATTGCGTACTAAGAACTGCAAATGACACTTACCGAGTCCGAGAATATGCATATTCACAAGCATTCGAGATATGATAGGTAGTCTAAGTCCCTTGTTAGCCAATTACTTTTTACGATACTTCAAAAACCAGTATAAAGCAATAATAAATCAAAATTAATTTCCAATATTTTATTTGTACATTAAGAAAATATAATTAACTCAAATATAAACAAATGAAAATCTATATCTAATTATATAACAAAGCCCCCTTCTCTATTCTTTTGTTAATGAATTAATTGAAGTACCACATGTTTTGGTTGTTAGGTTATTTGTTTATGTTGCCGAATTGAATCTTTCGATTGTTTATGGTTATTGTAAATCAGTTAACTGTTATAAAAAGTTAGCAACATTGCTATCCAAAGTTACACCCCATGATGTACTGTAGAAATAAAAATAATTGATTCGCTTTTTAATGTTAAAATGTCTAATTGCACATTTAATATATCAATGAATAAATAATTCATATGTTTGTATATTTTGACAAAGATTCATTAATAATCTTTTTAGGTTGGTATTCTGTTGGGTATTACTTCATTTCCCATAGTACCGTAAATATTGATGTCCAGTAAAACTAGTACCGTAATGACCTGCTTCACCCTTGTTACCATGGCAATTGACAAATGGAATCTAAGTTTAGCTTACGCAACCAAACTCATGTTAACAATGATTAACTTACAAATCAAGATTAGCAAAAAATAAAATTTGGACATATAACGGATAACTTTTTGAAAATACTGGCAAAATTTCAGCTATGGCTACTCTAAAAAGGAGGCTTTACAAACATTTCTTGAAATGAATCCGTCTACCGAACTAAGCTGAGCCTAGAATACCTTGGAAGAGGCGTATCTCGGTGTATTAAAGGCTGCATCTGTAAGAAGTTCTATTACACGCAGCAGTCAAGACAGGTTCCATATTTGATTTTTATTATTACCATCCCACGGCACATATGCACATTCCGGAGATGCGTTTTCCATTGGAGGAATTTTTTCTCATATCCGAGAGCGAGGCAGGTATATTGCACGGGATACGTGTTCTGGCTCAGAAATAATTCACTTTCCTTCTTGTGCATGAATACAAATAGTTGTGAGACAGGCGGCGGAGGACTGATTCAATTTTGTCGTAACGATTACATCCTCCCTTGTTTGTTCAGCTCGACCTACTTTACTTCCGTTTTCCTAAGCTTGTCACACGTGGGACGGAAAGGAAACGGTTAATACAAACATCATTTTCGCTAATGGACAAACGCAACCACGTAAAACTCGTTTTTCAAACATTTCCAGGAAAGTATGAAAATGTCAATGGCTATTTGTTATAAGTCATGCAGAGAAAGGTGACGATATGAGAACTTTGTCGTGACTATCATTCTAAGAAGTAATTATAGAAGGTGGCAGATAGGCGCGGATATCACAAACAGCCCTATACTGGTAAACCCTCTCCAACACATTCACATCCGCACCATCTCACCGACACCACAACCCTCCACAAAATCTACCACTACATTTGAAGTATGAGAAGTAATGTATGAAAAAATATGTAAAATTAACCATGGTACATCATACACGGCAGCAATTCTTTTTTAACTTATCTCCTCGAGATTGCCATTCAGGACGACGAATGAAATGATGTTCAAATGAATCCAGGGTACATAGAGTGTACAATTAACAGATTTTCATCTTTTAGGATAAAATGAAACCTCCATCGTTATGTCATTATCGGACGATGAATGAGATGATGTTCAAATGAGTCCAAGGTACATAGAGCTTAGAGTTACCAGACATTCATCTTTAAGGATAAAAGAAAACCTACAACATTAAGCCATAGCGGATGATGAATGAAATGATGCTCAAATCAGTACATAGAGCTTAGAGATATCAGACATTCATCTTTCAGGATGAAAGAAAACCTCCAACATTAAGCCATAGCGGATGATGAATGAAATGATGCTCGAATCAGTACATAGAGCTTAGAGATATCAGACATTCATCTTTCAGGATGAAAGAAAACCTCCAACATTAAGCCATAGCGGATGATGAATGAAATGATGCTCAAATCAGTAAATAGAGCTTAGAGATATCAGACATTCATCTTTCAGGATAAAATAAAACCTCCAACATTAAGTCATATCGGACAATGAATAAAATGATGCTCAAATCAGTACATAGAGCTTAGAGTTATCATACATTAATCTTTAAGTTTAAAAGAAAACCTCCAACACTAAGAAATTTCGGACGGTGAATGAAATGATGCTCATATCAGTACATAGAGCTTAGAGTTACCAGATTCATCTTTAATGATAAAAGAAAACCAAGAACATTAAGCCATATCGCACTATGAATGAAATAGTGCTAAAATGAGCCCAAGGTTCATATGACTTAGAATTGAACGACATTCATATTTCAGTATAAGAGAGAACCTCATAAAAAATTTATTCACATAACTCATCCTGACCAAGATTCGAATTTGGGACCTCTTGAATGTCAGGCAGTCACGTTACCACCTAAGAAACGGAGGCGGGTAACTGCAGCATAATTTACTTAAGCAGGACAGCCAAGATAAAAACAAAGGTAGAGTGGCCTTTGAAAAGGAAATGAACATGGAATATCCCAAATGTGTTTTTCACACGTCACCAAAGTTGCTTGTTGATGGATATGCCAGTAGCTAAGAAATATTTAAAGTCAATTTAGCCTAATACACAAGGATTTAGACCGAAATGACCTCTACTAAATTTTTAGTTTATGATGATAGCATGGAGACACATCTGTATTAATATTATAAACAGAAAATCGTATATGTGAGTAAGTTTGAGTATGTGGAAAAGCCATATGATCCAGTTTGACAAATCTTCCTTAATTTAAAAACACAGTTTGTTCTGAGGGACATGCAGATATGGAATAGCCTCTAATTTAACCTCATATATTATTAAAATATGAAAAAGAATTCACAAAGCCCTTACACTTAAATAAAAATATACTGTAGTGATACAAAATGTAAGTCTAAAGAAGACGTTTTCTTTTCTTTAAACATACTTTGGAATGGAAAACAGTTGCTTTCACTCAATAGAGCACAGCACAGAGGTGCCGTTGAAGAGTTATCCTTCTGCGAGGACAAGGAGCCTTTGACGTTTTGCCATTCCCTTACTGACATTTTGATGAATTTATGATAATAGACGGAGGTTAGATGGTGTTTTTATGAAGTATCACAAGTTGTAGCATAATAGAGAGGATATGTTTATTATAGGGGACTTTTGGGTTATGATGGGCCTAAGTTGAGTGTGGAACGCTTGTAGGTTTCCCCGAGGCCAATCACATATTCCCCGAGACCTCGGATATGTTGATTGAAGCTGTAGGGAAGACGGGAATAGAATTTATGAAAGATGTTGAAGATATAGTCATTTAATTTGGGTAATGATAGGTCTGAATGAATGTTGTCATTTGGAATGTACAATTCGGCAGCTGTTGCTACTCGCAGATATCGGTTATGAAGTATTTGAAGTTTGTAGAGGAGAGTTTTTGCAGCTGCGCCCCAGACCTGACAGGCGTAGGTGAAGTTGGGCCTTATTACTTGTTTTTGTAGAAGGAGTTTATTCCTCAGAGCCATAGGTGACAGTGGACAGGGCCTCGCCATACGCTTGGATACTCTTGAAGCTTGTGACGTAATATGTACCTTCCACGTAAGACGCATATCAAGAAGCACTCCAAGTTATTGTGCTTCTGTGTTCCAGGTACTTCTGATCCAGCTAAGCGCAGTTCAGGTACATCCCTTAAGTGGCGACGAGTAAGTGTAACTGCATGGGACTTGCTGGCATTAATCTTGAGACGCCAAGTTGTAAACCAGATGGTGAGCATATTCGCATAGCACTGGGCACGTTGTACTGCAGTGAGATGATTGGATGATGGCGAGGTTATTGCGGTGTCATCAGCAAATAAATAAAGGTTGCAGCTTCTGAGAGTAGGGAAGGTGTTGACATAGGTTACGAAGAGCAGGGGCCAAGAACACTGCCTTGGGGTACTCCTGCATTGATGAAGCAGGGTTGGGAGACCACGTCGTCTCTGGCAACGGCAAATGTGCGATATTCGAGGTAGCTATGAATTAAGTGAATTAAATATGGAGGGAAATCATAATGAATTAATTGGAATAGAAGATCTTTGTGACAAACGGAATCAAAGGCCCGTGAAATGTTCAAAAAGAGGGTTACAACATAATGCCTATTGTTAAAACCACTGACCACCTCATCTACAAGACATAAGAGCTGATGAGAGGTTGCATGTTGTCTACGAAAGTCAAACTTCTCTGGACGAAGGATGTTCGGGTTGTCCATAAGACGCTAAAGGCAAATTTGAAGTACCTTCTCAAACAGCTTGCTGATAGATGGTAATATACTGAAAGGTCAATGACTTGCAAGTAGTTTGGGGTCCTTGCCTGGCTTTGGTAAGGTTATAATTTTTGCGCGTTTCCAGAAAGCCGGAAACTAGGAGACAAAACTTATGTTTCAGTTTTTAAAATAAGTTGTTAAGAACTGATAGCCGTACATACAACACTGAGTAACTCGAACACTAAATCAAATAAGCAAGAAAATATCGCCAGATTTGCTGAGTACACTGATGAACGTGTAAACAACACGCCATCTTGATGACTCTATAGAAAATATATGTGAAGTAAGACAAACGTTGGGAATATTCTTCTCCAAGGAACATATATTAGGTGGCTATGATTCAGCAATTGAGACACAGAAAAACAAAAGGTAATCAAATCTGCTGATGTTGGCACATTGCGCATGTGATTCCAAAGCGAAAATATTATAATGAACCTCGATTAAACTGGTTGTTATACTTTATTTGCATGTTTTGTCAAAGCTAATTATAACATGTCATATAACTGTATAAAGAAAGACATTTTTGCCCAGCTAAGATTAGACATGATTCAATCAATATTCTACAACTAACAGTGGTCACAAACTAGGCAACTTTACCCTGTGGCGTCCAGGAGAGGGAAATATTTGTATTCACTATGCGACCCTGTGACTTTCTGCGGTTCACTTCCTCCTGTGGGTGTATTAACCACTAGCTTAAGACCCTTAAGACCCCACTATATCCTTAATGGCTCTATATAGTTAATGCAAATGATTTAGCTTTTATATCAGTAATTAATAGTAGGAGCAAGGAGAAGTAGGAGCTCTTATTAGCTATAAACGGAACTGTGATAAACTAAAATTACTAGTTCCAAAGGGAGGTTTTCACTCTAAAAGCTTCTGAAGAACCAGAAGAATTGAATGATATTAAATCCTCATTCAAGTTTAAATGCTTTTCGTGCAATATCATTACATCTGGATCTGAATAAAATAAAATTTCTTTGACACTATTTCGATAATTACTCATTTAAAAAATAAAATAAATAATATATTTTATATTCATGGAAATGTTTGCGTCCACTGAAAGCCTGTATGTAGAGGAGGATCACAGAGAAACCTTGAAGTTAGCTTACTCCGCATAGCCGGAATGCCAAACTGTTTGCCTATACAGAACTCTAAAGGGGATTCTGTACCGTCAGAGATTAGACGTTACCTACTATCAAAGATCAGTGCTTGAATAGAAACACGTTCTCTGCTATGACTAGTACTCTACATGTGATAAACGGCACAGACTCACATACACGTATTCAAATACTAAACCTTGAGAATGTAATGAAACGTGCTTACTTTCACCTCTATCTATAGGGGAGTATTGGATTGCACACAAAAAGTTCAGTATCTAAGTGTCACCGTAAATATACGCTTGGGTACCCCTGAATCTAAAAACGACATTCTTAGAACAAGATTTGTGCCTATGTGTCAGTGCCTGTACACAATACAGGCTGTTACAAAAGTCACTACTCATTACGCTTGGAGGTGTTATGTATAGGTCACTATAAAACTATATTTAGAATACTACAGAATTGTAGTATTAATGAGTAGTGGTGACTTTTCTTCCAAGGATGCGACACGAAGATTTTCAAGGAAATCCCCTATCCCAGATTACTCTTTATACTGAAGATATGTACTTCGAAACAATTCCATTTTATCAAAAGTATTTACGAATTAATTAAATCACCAGAAACATATAGTTGCACCACAAACAAAATTTATATATTGAATCTTCTGGGAATATCTTCGGAGGTGCTCTTCATGCTGAATTACTTTTATATAACTCGTAAAGCATAACATACAATAAAAAATATTGCTGCATAGAAATATAGATATAAAATACACCAGTTATGTGAAATAAAATTCGTTTTTTAATTTACATTCTCCAACGTTGTCATATAGGACAAAGAATAAAACGAGTGAAATGATTCTCAGATGAGTCCAGGGTCCATAGACATTCATCTTTCAGGACAAGAACAAACCCCAGACAAAGAACCTTATGAAGAATGAGTATAAGCGGAATAATAGCCACATGTTTAGAACTGGGCCACAATCTTCCGTGCAGTCCCGAAAATCGAAAGAACATTTACGAAATTTAAAACATAAATATGGATAGTTCGATCCATTAATAAAGGATACTTCAGAAATGTCCCTTTTAATTTACGTCCTTCAACGTTAAATCTTATCGGCCTTTGAATGAAATGGGTGAAATGATGCTTAAATTAGCTCAGAGTCCATGGAGCTTAGAGATATCCAATATCCGTCCTTCAGGATAAGGTAAAATACCGTAAATAATCCATATAACTCACTCTGACCGAGATTCGAACTCGTGGTCCCTTGATAGTGAGACAGACATGCTACCGCCTACGCCACACCTACTGGAATCCTCTTTACAGATCTGGTTAGGCAAATCTTTATTTACGTGCGTTCTGCGAGGTCAACTAACTTTAAGGAGGGCGTGTGAGTGCTGGCAGAACCTGACGAGGCAAATCTAGTTTAACGGAATGCTGATGCCTCACAGCATAGCTATTTAAGCTGACCGAAATGGCACGACCGAAGTAGATGATTATAACATCTGATAAGGAACTTTGCAATTAGTTATGAGTAGGACAGGGGAGGGTAAGATGACGACAGTAAGCTTTTATAACTTTTTTTATTCTCAGGTTTTGACCTAATATTTCAGAGCATCTATTAGACTTTTCTCCCTCACTATTGATGTCCCAGCTTTTTAAAGTGAAACTTATTGCTGTTTCCTTCATTTGTTTACAATGACAACAACAAACTCGTCATTTGCCCTCAATTGTGGGTAAGATGACTTAAGTAGGTGGGTAAATTGGCGTAGGAAAATGGAATTGAATAAACACAGTAGGTAAATTATTTCATATTAAGCAGAGAAGTCACATACATATACTATGTGTTTCACTTCTGCCGGAGTCAGTCCGATACAAGCAGTATGTACCTATTTATGACAGCGAGAACAAGAATACCAAGTCTCCGATTTACCATAGTCATTTCAGATCTCACGAAGTTCTTCTCCAACGAAATCACAATCGTCATCTTCTTTCTCATAGTTAACTGATATAAAGGAACCCAAATAATGTTCTTTTAATAAGTTCCTTGTCACATTTCCTTTGTTTCCCTCTTAGCCTTCTTTTGTACATTCCCTCTTATAGATTTCTTATTTTTAGCCGTGGCCACTGCTGCCTATTGGTATTTCTTGTGTACTTATTACCCATACTGATGACTGCAAATAAAATTGAAAGGCGCATTAAACGATTTATGAATAGTTCAGGTAAGATGACGAGTTTGTCAACTTTCCGTCTTGTAAATATTTTATCTTGGCCGAAGCGGCCTTTTATAATCTAAACCTCAAAACAACACTTATTTACATTACATTTGAAAATTATTATATCCGATAAGGAAACAGGATAATAAATACCTGCAACAAGGTTTAAAGAACTTAAAACAGCTCAGAGGATATTTTGGATGCACTGAAATATAGCAACGTCGCGTGTGTAAACACAAAAGAGGCTGTCTTAGGAAGAACTGATGGCGGTTAGCTTTAGTTACTACTGCAGCATACGAGGAGCGCTGCCCAATACCAAACCATGTCTTTCAAGTGCTCCTATCTCTGTTCAGTTCCATGCAATTACTGATTCGTTATATTAGACTCCTTATCATCCCATTCCATTAGAGCTGGCGTTCCCCAAGGTAGTGTTCTGGCACCCATTCTCTTCTTTCTATACATCAACACCCTACCATCCTTGCCACGCTGCTCACTGTATCTCTTTGTTGACGATACAGCTGTCACATCCATGTCATCAGAGCTCAACCTGCCTGCTCGCAAGATTCAACAACATGCTGACCTCCTCACCACCTGGTTCAAACGTTGGCGCCTACGCGTCCACCCACAGAAGAGCCAGGCCATCACCTTCTCTCGAAGACGAATAGCGGATCTTCCAACAATTCACCTAGCTGGTGAGGACATCCACTGGAAAACTTACGTAAAGTATCTTGGTGTTCTACTCGACATAAAATTGACATGGAGAGACCACATTACATATGTGGTTAATAAAGTTAGCAAAAGAATGGATATGCTCTACCCTCTCTATAACCGACGATCAAGTGATGTCTCTGCCTACAAAACTACTCCTGTATGAGCAAGTGTTCCGGCCAGCCATCACATACGCCAGTGAAATATGGGAAGTAGCAGCCAAGTCTCACCTACACCGCCTTGAAATTCTACAATCCCGATTCCTCCGCAGTGCCACAGACTCTCATTGGTACATCCCCAACCAAGTTATCCAACGTGACCTACGTATCCCCACAATGACAGACTACATCCATGCCCTTTCACGTTCCTTTTATCAAAACCTCTCCCACAACTTTAACTCCCGCATCCACGGTCTAAGAGAGTACGACATCCATCCTGGAGAGCGCTACAAACGCCTGAGGCTGCTTCTAGGCACATAAAATAACACATCATATGGCTTATATATAACTTATATATAACCTCATCTTCTGCCGCATATTATCCGTTCTTACAAAACACTCCACTGCCAGTAGAGGACCTAGTCCTGACCTGGCTTGAGACCGAAGGTCTGACATTCAGAACTCCAATGTCCAGTCGTGTGTGGTCTCCTCGTTATGTTACGCTCCCTTCCCATGCTTTAATAACTTGTGGATAAGAAACAGCTTCAGTAGATATATAAGCGGGCCGTAAGTGTTCTTGGCCGAGTGCTTGGCGGATATTTATAAGAACATTGGTGACTTTTTGTGCCTATACGTCACAAAGGATGAAACATGGATTCACCACTTCACACCCGAATCCAAGCAGCAGTCGAGACAGTGGACAGAAGCTGGTTCTTCAGGTCCAAAGAATGCGAGGTCATTGTCGGTGGGAAATGTCATGACGTCAGTGTTTTGGGATGCGAAATAAATTTTGTTCAGTGACTGTCTCGAAAAAGGAAAAACCATTACTGGATAATATAACTCTCAACTTCTAACCAAACCGAATTCAGAATTCGTGAAAACAAACCCGGGTTTAAAAAAACAATTGTTTTCCATCAGCACAATGCACCTCACCACAAAAGTGTTTTTGCAATGGTAAAATTGAGAGATCTGCACTACGAAGTGCTGGAACGTCCACCATATTCCCAAACTTTCATTCCGTCGGACATCCATCTGTTTCCAAAACTGAAGAAACCCATTGCTGGTAGGCGCTTTTCTTCCAATGAAGAAACAATTGCGGCTGTAAATGTGTACAGATTGTATTATTTTACCTTGAGAGAAATCCTACGTGGTAGGGATGAGTAGCAGCTGTGGTGAAGTTAGTGCACCTATCGCCACAATGCGTCACACGCGGAAGATTACGAGAGGGGAGTACGCTATACAAGCTGTATAAAAACAAATCTCACTCTAAAAGCCAGTATTGCAGCTCTTATAAACTAGGTTGTAATTCTTACTATAGAAGTAATCTGCATGCTTTTGTTGGATCTTAAATAGTACATAGTTGTTTGGAACAAAACCCTGTTCTCCTCCAGCATGCATGATAACCGACTGTCGGCCTTTCGATATCGCTGCAGAGTCCCTGTAACGAATTTTACTCCAGGTATATGGTCCAGTATGTGCTGAATTGATATGCCTCATCCATAAACTATATAAACTTCACTGCAAAATATCTGAATATTTCATAAATACTTAAGCCTTTTTGCCCGTATGGTACCATGTTCGATTTAAACTTGTCTCTCACGGTTGGTTTTTTCCATATAAATTCTAGCTTCAAAATAACTCTTCTTAATGTTCAGACACTGCCTTGGAAGTCAATAGAATTTTGAAGCTTCATAAGCACTTTCTTCAGAGTTGGTATTTGTTTATCTGTGCTTTAAAAATTATTCACAGTTCGCCTAATTACTTCTGAATTAAAACATCCAAATTAGATTTTGTGCATGTTCTTAGTCTCTGTTTTCTGGGCATAGAGAAGGACGTTGTTTCACTAGCACCAATGGCTTTTCTTTCTTAATAACTAACCTAAACTGCTTTCAGACACAACTTTTGCCTAAGATGCCCTTTCCCAGATTTTATAGCAAACCCAGACCATTGTTTCTTTTGGATAAATCTATAGACATTGGTTATTACTTCTCGTGTTTTTAAATGTAGCACTTTATCTCCTAATGTTCTGCTAGGAAGCGTCATTTCTAAATGGTCTTTTGGAACCAGGAGACACGAACGCTTTGAAACAAGCTGTAGTATTACGGAGTAGCCCTCTACTAGTTCACTTGCTCGCAACTGATACGCAACTGACCTGCCCTCCCCTCCAGTTGAAATCGTCCTGAAGTGGACTCGTTTAGATACCATTGCGCATCGCTCTCCATCTGTCAAGATATGAAAATAAACCTGTACTTGCCAGCACTTCCGGAGGAACATTACAGAGAGGAGACACTGATATTGGAACACCGCTGGACAAAATGTAGTGACATTACAGGAAATTATGTTGAAAAATAAAACTACTTTGAAAGCATGTAGTGTTATTTTTCACTATCAGGTCGAGAACTTTTCAGACCACTCTCACACAAGCTATAATTTCAATGTGATGGGGATTCGAGATGATCGTGTATTGAAATTCCTGTGATGATTGATGTTCGTCCATTCTGAATGAATTTTTAATAATTAATAGGAGAGTAATTAGAAAATCGTACGTTCTGCCATACGAATAGATGCCTAGTCATTGTATTACAAATTTTATTTGATTTCTTTATATGTTCTGAGTTTCTGTTTTAATCGAAAAAATGTAAAACTGTAATGTAGTTAAATAACTTCAAAACCAAAGAGAAGGTGAAACGTGTCAGAATGTCGTCTGCTTTAATTGTTTAACACGTTATTGGATCATTGCAAGTATCACCTAAGTGTACTAATATACTATACCACCTTTCTTAAAGTTAGGAGGTGAGGCTAGGGAAGTCTGGCGTTACATAGATATTTGGAGAATGTTATACTTTATCCCGGTTTTTAAGAAATTACAACTATGACGAATAATCGCTATAAATCATCTGACAATAATAATTTTATAAATAACCGAGGAAGGTACATGAATTTAACTCGTCATTGGAGTTTTAAAACGTACTCAACAAAGTGCCTTTTGACTCAATGGCACAGTACAAAAGCGCTGTTTCGAACACCAAATTTGTCGCTTGTTTGTGCTCTGGACCGTCTTGTGACAGCCTGTTGAACGTCGAGATGTCTACCTCATTATTATCTCAAGCCATCCTGATTCTGAGCGGCGTTTCCTTTGAAGCCAGATATCCTTTTTTGCTCTCTCCTTCCTTTGTTATAGATGCATTTTCTTTATTTTTGCTTTTAGCATGTCGTTAGTATTTTGAAAAGCATCTGTTGCAGACGCTAAAACGTTTTAGCCGTTTCTTTGTCAGGTCTACCTGAGACAAATATCAAAGTTCCAGTGGGGCAGGCACGATGATGCTCGCCTGTTATAGAGGGATCCCCTTAAAGCAGAGCACATCATGGTTATCAAGGAAACCGGGGGCTGAATACCAGAGTACGAGCCGTCCGTCACCTGTCCCTCTGTCAGTCCAAACAGTGTTCGTCCATCTTACTGCGCGTAGATGTTCAGAAATTAATGCAGCTGCTTTCCTGACTCCTATTCCATACTCACGAGAAACGGACCTAAGAGAGTATCCTGGCTAGTTTTTTATTATGGACAGGTTTCCTACTCGAGTTTATAAACAGTATAACAAGAACAACTTGGTATTTAACTTCAATCTCTTCCGAAGATGCGATATTAAAATTTTCAATAAAATATCCCTAGCCCAAAACACTATACACGAAAACAATTTCGAAATCTCGAATAGGATCCTAAAATTTTTATTAAAATGCAACATTTTTGCTATGTTTACCCTATAAATAAAATCTAGATGAGCGAGATCAGCCATGGCGGAGATATACATTAGATTTCATTTTTTGAATTTTGTAATACTTTTGCCAATTTCAAGTGCTAGTACTATTTGGCTGTTTCCCATATCATGATAAAAGTATACAATTTCACGGTAAGAATATAGTAAATGCTTTCAAACAATTGACTATAAATTTGATCTCCCCTTCTGCAACGATTTACCTTGATTAACATTATGTAGATAAAAATAGGCATGAGAATGGTTTGTAATAAAATAATAATAATAATAATAATAATAATAATAATAATAATAATAATAATAATAATAATAATAATAATAATAATAATAATAATAATAATAATAATAATAATAATAATAATAATAATAATAATAATAATAATAATAATAATAATAATAATAATAATAATAATAATAATAATAATAATAATAATAATAATAATAATAATAATAATAATAATAATAATAATAATAATAATAATAATAATAATAATAATAATAATAATAATAATAATAATAATAATAATAATAATAATAATAATAATAATAATAATAATAATAATAATAATAATAATAATAATAATAATAATAATAATAATAATAATAATAATAATAATAATAATAATAATAATAATAATAATAATAATAATAATAATAATAAT
Organism: Mantis religiosa; assembly: GCA_030765055.1. Lineage (NCBI taxonomy): Eukaryota > Metazoa > Arthropoda > Insecta > Mantodea > Mantidae > Mantis > Mantis religiosa. Next base: position 154,026,913 of record CM060949.1, on the reverse strand, counting down.
AATAATAATAATAATAATAATAATAATAATAATAATAATAATAATAATAATAATAATAATAATAATAATAATAATAATAATAATAATAATAATAATAATAATAATAATAATAATAATAATAATAATAATAATAATAATAATAATAATAATAATAATAATAATAATAATAATAATAATAATAATAATAATAATTAATAATAATAATAATAATAAACCATAGCAGCTTTACTTGTAATATGAAGAGTCACTTGTAGATGTAGTTCTACAGTGGGACTCAGTATGTGGTCTGCAAACCCGAGAATCTGACCCAAAATTCTTCACCGTTTTATTACCTCAACTAGAGGCAGCGAGTTGGAAGATATAAACTCGGAAATTCCTGAGGTTTGTGGAGTCGCCAACCACACAGAATTAGACCTCACGTCATAAGATAGTGCTGCTCTCTGTTGAGTTGTTTCTACAGCTCCTAACAGCTTTGGATGTAACGCCTATGCAGATGTAACATTCACTGAAGATCTTGCTCAATTATTATGGGAATACGAATGTATAATACATTGTTAACAATTTATCCTCTGAATCCATAAGAAAGACAGTTGGTATTCAGCGCAGCATCTTTCAGCAATGATTTACCTCAACCCTTTACATAAAAAACAAAATATGTGATTTTGTTAAGGCTATCAGATTTTGTTCCATAAGTTTTGATTAACAGTTTTTGATACATTTTCAAGTCAAAAAGTGAATATCTTTGTAAATAACGTGCGGAAGTCATCTTCAGATAGGGCGTGCAGCTCTAGAGAAAGGAATGTAGATGTTGTGATAAAGAAAACTCCAGGTAAAGCTCCTACTTTGGACCCTCTTATTCTAGCCGAAGGGCTTTCGATCCAGTCAACGTATTACATATTCGTTTACTAAAAATGGCGTGCAATGTTCGAAGGTTTGCAACCATCAAAAGCGTATGAGTCAAACGTGTAAACTATAATGTCCTAGTTTGCTGGAAGTCTTTAGATGTGGCATGTTCGAAGCGACATTTGGTTGATGCATTATTTCAATAAATAATTTCTATATATCAAAATCTGCATATAATATAGAATCTTGAAGTAAGATTTTGTCATTTCCATGTTGAAAATTTCGAAAGCCTCTGCAGCACTTAACCATTTGGTTAATTTGAATAAATTTACATAAATTGTGGGTATTGACGTTATTGACTAGAAATAACGCTATTCAAATGTCTGGATAATAACCTTATTTCCTAATTTGCATCACTGGAACAATAAAGTGCATTAGGCATCCTGTGTGCTTGACCGACAACTTCTCCAACAGCCACTTCCTGTGACTGAGAGATGACACTAAAACATTTTAGAGGTTATGTTTCTAAACATAAATGCTACTTTATAATCTTTTTTTCAATTTAATTAAAATTTTTACATTAGTCAAACCACAAATGTGAAAAGGTATCGTGGAATGGAACAAAAATACGAGATAATTTTATAACATTTCAACCCACCGTCGTATACAGCAAAATAAAAAAGTGAACATCTGAATATTAAGGTATGGACCCTCTACCATAATACCCTGATGTAGCACCACCTGATTTCTTCTTTTGAAAAAATAAACTCATTTAAACCTTGTTAAACTAATACTTTATTTTCTAAAATTGTTCATTCTGATCCCGCATGATGTCAAGGAGCGAGAGAAACCAGTAAACAAAGGGTACATTCCAACAAACTTAATTACTTCTTGCTCCATCAGCTGACTCTGCTAGTACTGTACTCGATAAACGTGAATGGAACAGTTTGATGGATAGAGTCAACATGAAAAATGCAATGCCATGGCCGGGATTTGAACCACGGATCTACTGGTTTCCGTCCAGGACGGAAACCAGTAGATCCGTGGTTCAAATCCCGGCCATGGCATTGAATTTTTCATGTTGACTCTATCCATCAAATATCTTAGCCTATATACGGCTAGTGTGGAGAAATGATTAATTTCCATCAATTAACTAAAGTGAATGGAACAGTGTTTTGTTTTGACAGAGTGAGCTGGCTCAACGGTAACGCGTAAGACTTGCACTCGCGAGGTCCCGATTCGAGATACATCAATTGTGTTCCCTCATCTTAAGTTTCCATACAGATGTTAAGGATGTATTAATAGCTCTTTTTTGTGATTTTCTACTTTCTCAAATAAAAGCTCTGGCATTTGTTATTAAAATGCTTGTGTATAGGACACTTGCATGAGAAACAATTGCTATAATTTGAACTTTCTCTGAACAGCCTTGGAAGTCTTCATTCTGAATGAAACTTACATAACTTGTAAATTGTAAACGACAGAGAAAGGCTTACGTCACCATAAGTGTAAATCTCGTAAACATTAAAATTTATGTCTAATAATTTTAAGCTCCTCACACGAGGATTATATCGATGAATGAAAGAGGTGAAATCATGTCCGATTGAACCCGAGATTCATAGAGCTTAGAGTTATGGATATTCATCATTCAGGATAGGGGAAAGCCTCCAACGTTTAGTCATATTGGACGATGAATGCAATTATGTTCAAATGAGTCGAGGGTCCATATAGCTTAGAGATACCAGAAAATCATCTTTCAGGATAAGGGAAAACCTAAACCGTTAAGTCATATCGGACGATGAATGAAATGATGCTCAACTGAGTCCAGGGTACATAGAGCTTAGAGTTACAAGACATTTATCCTTCAGGATAAGGGAAAACCTCCAATGCTAAGTCATATCGGACATTGAATGAAATGCTCAAATAAGTGCAGGGTCCATAGAGCTTATAGGTAGCAGACATTCATTTTTCAGGATAAGGGAAAACCTCCAATGCTAAGTCATATCGGTCATTGAATGAAATGTTCAAATAAATCCAGGGTCCATAGAGCCTAGAGTTACCTGTTATTCATCTTTCAGAATGAGGGAACGTTGTCATATATAACGATGAATGAAATGATGTTCAAATAGAGTTACCCGACATACATTTTTCAGGATAAGGCAAGACTAGGGAGAAACCTTAACCAGCTCACTTACCGTGGTCAACTTTCGAAATCGGGACCTCTTGAGTGAGGCATACAAACTGCCGCCTACGCCACAGAGACGGGCCTACATTGTTTTGTGTGGTAAACATTTCCAAAATAACCTTTGCAACTAGTTTACATTTTCGAACCAGCACCGGTTATTGCATGTTTCACTCCGAGTTATTTAAGCTTTAAGTGACAACACATTTCACAAAATCATTTGTCCAGTTTATCAGTTTACCCCATTTGTATCTCTCACTGTACATTCATATTAGTGTCCGTCACATTTATATCGCAGCTCGAAGATGTCCGGAACACTTTGCGATGTCGTGTTTTAATTATGCACAGCGGGGCTGCAGCTCTATGACGTCATACACAGTATGGAATTAACGTCTCACCGGCTGCATCTTGAAACAGATTCTGTCTGCTACATAAAGTGAATCTGAAGCGAGCATCTGTCCAAATTTTGTGTCACGTTGAGTCTGCCACTGACAGCACAAAAGGCATAGGATATCAAACAAATTACTTCCTACCTCCACTTTTTTACCTTGGTTAAGTTTTTGTAATTTTGTATTTTGTGGAGGCTTTCAGAAGTAATACAGTACGAGGATTTGAATTAGTTTTGAGAAAGTTGAAAGCCTTATGCACTTAAATTATAACTGTTTTAGAAAAAAGTAATTATAAAATTTGTTAATGACAGTTTTAGCTAGGTTCCCTAAGTTCCTTTTAATTCAAGTCCTCGTCCTTTTAATTTACGAGCTTAGAGTTACCCGGAATTAATCTTTCATGATAAGGGAAAACCCCGGAAGGGGGTTTATCCAGATAACTTATCCTGACCGAGATTTGAACTCGGGATCTCTTGAACGTGAGGCAGAAACGCTACTACCTGCGATAGAGAGGATTGCTATTTCCTACGTGACAGATTTAGTGGTTTCTTTAATTTGTCATGGAGCTACAATTTGCTACTTTGTTTCCGTTAGTCATTAAAGCACGTTTTGACTTTAGACGACAAGTTGAAACCCTTTCTTAGGTTTACTTCCATTATAGGGAGAGGTAGAATTATAGTTAAGAAACCCATACCGACATATGAATCCAAATCCAAAATAAAACAGCTTAAGAAGAAGGGCATGTGTTTGTTGGAAAAGGAATTAACTGTTTAAGAGAATTCTCTCTTCAAAGAATAAACAGAAGAAAAGCACATTTTTATATTTACGCCCTCCGAAGTTAATTCATGTCGGACCATGAATGAAATGATGTTCAAATGAGCCCAGGGTCCTTAGTGCTCATATTTACAAGACATTCATCTTTCAGGAAAATAAAAACTCCGTAAAACCCCTTATCCAGATTACTCACCCTGACCTAGATTCAGACTCGCGACCTCCTGAACATAAGACATACACACTACCACCTACGCTACAGATTTTCATAAAAATCAACCATGAAAACATTTTTCTTGGAGAGCTTTTCATTATTTTTGGTTTAGTTAAAATTTACACGCACCATTTTGTTGAAAAATTAAGTGAATATTGAACTGTCTGAAAATGACACCCCTAATCGTCTTCATTATAAATTTAAATTTTAAGAAATATATAAAACCTTAGTACACAAAGTATGTGTACTTTTAAAATCATACAATGCCTTTCCAATAAATAAATTTGTATCGTTAACCATTTCCTATTGTGACTTTGTGGGTTCGTAGAAATAAAAGCCTAATTTGATGAAATTTAAAATGTTCTTTATTTCAGTAAGAAAACGTTTTGTACACCCCTTACAGGCTCTAAAAATGACGTGTCATACAAACAGTAGTCTTCAAGGTCGACTGCCACACGTAAAAAAACTACTTGCGGTACACTTCAAAGGCCCACTACACAGCTGCACAAACACAATTAACAGTTCTCAACTAGCAACTGACTCCACTTTTACAGCCGCGGCGCTTTTATACCTGCAGTCACTGTTTCTAGAAATTAGTGGAACGTTCAGTAACACTCACGATACACCAGGAAATTTCAGACTATGTCCGACTCTTTCTCTCTCGGCAAGCGTTTACCGCTGCGCGCACTATCTGTCTCTGGCCACGCATAGCTAAGGCTTTGCGAGGCTTCAACTAAATAATACGTTCGGTGACACTATATATTCTATATTTAAAAATGGAAATGTAAATACCTGATATGAAACACCCAAATTGGTATTTAATTTCAGCATCTCCCAAAGATATATCCAGAAAGCTCTTAAGAATATTATAGAACTCGTATTACGCTTTGTATAAAAATATTTTCATAATGTTTAATTTCCACACTAATATTTCTAACAATTTTATTAAATATAGATGTTTAAAATATTTCCACAACAATTAAATATATATCTTGAATTTTCTGAATGACTTTTTGCATAACTGGTAAACTGTAAGAAATAGATAAAATGTTACTAGATACTTAAATGTAAATGTCGTTTAAACACACAATTTATATCAAATATGTTTTTGTTGAGAAACCTATTTTCGAAATATCCCTTGTTATTGTTTTCAATTTTCCAATACTTATGCTAGAATAGAAGGTTCAATGGGATAAGAATCTAACTGTTCCTAGACTTGAAAGAAATGCGTTATTGCTGCAAAACAATTCCTTCATAAATTTCTAGGTTATGTTTTTCTGAAGTAAACGCGGGTTCTACTTCAATGTTCAGTACTGCATTTACATAAGTTTTCCGAAGAAGCCGGCCCTCATTAGCTAATTCTCCATACCTTACCGTCGGCCCGGTTTTGTGTACGTGGTGAGAACATTCTTTGTAAAATTCTGCTCTACTTCGCTTACTTTAGTGAAATTGAACTGCACAGGTTATGGAAAAATATTACACAAAGTTTTATAGGGAAAAAGGAGTCCAAAAACAAAACCTTTTGTATAGTGCGATCCATATAAACCTGAACCATTTCAATAGGCCAATAACTTTTGAACTAATAATTGGACACACGTGCAACTTTGGGAGAATATAATACACAATTGAGAGATTACATTACACTGTTTACATCTAAGAGAAAATGTTGGAAGTGTTCTCCACCAGCATCTAAACATTTTTTCACTCGTCTCACTATATTCTCTGAAGTTTTACAGAGAGTATCCTCGGCAATGTTACTTATATCGATTCTTTTTCATTGTAATTTGCGTCCTCCAATGTTAAGTCATGTCTGACGATGAATGGAATGGGTGAAATGGTGCTCAAATGAGTCCAGGGTCCATAGAGCGGAAGTTACCCTACATTCGTCTTTCAGGATAAAGGAAAACGCCGGAAAAAGCCTTATCCAGGTGACTCACCCTGACCGAGATTCGAACTCGAGACCTCTTGAACGTGAGGCAGACATGCTACCACCACGCTACCGAGGTGGGCTATTTCGGTTCGAATGGATTCCTTGAGAACATCAGTTGTCCGTGGCCTATTCTTGTACACTCTATTTCTTAGATACCCCCACAAGAAAAAATCCGATGAGGTTAGGTCATGGGATTGGGGGGAGGCACAGACCTTTTGAGATTATTCGATTAACAAAGAAACTGGTTACAAGTTCCATGATGTCATTAGATGTATGGCACGTTGCTCCATCTTGCTGGAAATAACCTCCTCTCAATTCGAAATCATCCAGCTTCTGCACAAATACCCATATAAGCTTCATTGTTTACAGTTATATCAAATAAAATGGGACCAACGATCCATAGATGCTGGTGGAGGACACTTCCAACATTTTCTCTTAGATGTAAATAATATAAAGTAATCTCCCAATTGTGTAGTATATTCTCCCAAAGTTGCATGTGTGTCCTATTATTGGTTCAAAGTTTATAGCATATTGAAATGGTTCAGTGTTATATGGATCACACTATAGTTAGGAGCACATAGTTTCAGGTGCGGTATAATACCAACATAATTTTACGTAAAATCAAAATGAAGTATATTCACGACAGCTTTCTCAACTAATGATCACTGATACACAATGAGGAACTAACCAATTGTCTGATGTACTCTAAGGGTACAACGTGTCATTTAGTAGGCTTCACATCAGACACACCTATTGACAGTGACTATAAGTGTACGAGAATATGTTTTGTTGACAAATGACACTCCACAAGCTGATTTCACAATCGGAGTGTCTAGAAATTGCTCCTGTGTAAAATGCTCACTTCGATACTGTCTTTTATTCCACAGTTTTCTATACATTGCTTTTATGGACTTACTAAGTAGTCATTCATGCATAACCATCATTATTTCTGTAACGTGCATCTCGCAACGGTTAGCTAATATAAGAACTAATAATAGTCTCGTTCGTGTGCGTTCTAATAAGAATTTCACATCTTTCGATGCATAACAGTGCTAATTGGCCACGATTTCAGTCCATTTGGTGGAGTGCGTAACGTGAGCAATGCTAGCGAAGAGAGAGGAGTGAGAGGCAATCAATGTACACGGTGTTCACTTTTATCTGTGATTTTACCGCGCAATATTTGACGTCATCAATAGCATCGTTGATGGAGCGAGTTTATATACGATTCCTCTAGCGGCTTGCGATCCTATTTTATGTGCTGAAGAAGCTTTGAGGCCTCCCTCTATTGCCAGGAAAATATACTATTTTAGAGGTGGATCTGCCCGCGTAATTTAAAGGTGCGTAATTTCGCCTGGTGCGTAGATACAACTGTTTTTAAAAGCTATACACTTCAATGCACTGCAAAGCTAATTATGCAGCCATAAAAAGTAATCCATGAAGAATATACGAAATGATAAGTCAATGAACACTTATTTCACAATGAACATCTGTTTTTCTGTTATAGTATACATATATGCATATTGTAAGTCTGCCACATAAAATAGAAATATTTCGATTTGATCTCAATTCTTTTCTATCACCAATAGTTTCCTCACAATGTAACTTAATTACAAACCAAAAAATTAGCAGAATATGTTCTAGGAATGAAAAATAAATTCGTGTTGTAATATGAACAAAGCTTTTATCCAAGTCTAAACAAGAAAATATCTGTAGTACATAGTCTTATGTGTCCATTTTCTTACATTTCCTTTCTCTCTTCCCCTTAAACATTGTATTGCAAGAAGGTATGCTTGAGGCCTTTCTGTCATAACATTAATTATTGCTTGTAGATTGGAATCAGTCATTTTATAGCGTCCAGTGTCTCTCTTTTTGCAAGTAACTGATCCTGTATCTTGGAAATGTTTGATGCACCTATTGATTTTAAAAGTCATAAGGATACCAACATTAGTAGACATTTTAATTAAACGTGAGAATGACAAAAAAGTTATATCGTATACTGATAAAACGTAGGACGTTTATGTTGCAAACAAAAGTATGTCAATTTGGCGATACCTAGACACTTTTGACAACATTGTGTTCCGAGGGACTTGTCTGAATGCTGGATAGCGTTGCATAAACTCCTCTATGCAGCGATTTAAATTATATTTATATGTCGCACCAATTTTAATGCCGGTACGAAAGTAGCATTCAACCATGAAGACTCGTGTTCTGTGTTTATATACAGGGTAAACTGGTTGTATTAGTTACCATCACAATCACACTTAGAGCGTTATAATTTGCTTATTGTTCCTGCAAAAGTTACCGCTTCTTCTCCGTAGAAGGCACTATGATTTCATGAAAGACTCTCTAGTCAACTATGACGTTATTCTTACTCAATCGGAGGGTGGAAAATAACCAATAAAACGAACACAGTGTAGTCTTATAATTAAAACAGTACTACACATTCAGACCTCAGCCTGATTAGTGAATATAACACGAAACTGTGGATGGATTCTTCAACTGCTTTCTCCGTAACTATTGAGGTTTACTTCCTGCCGAATGCAGTAATATATGGCCACAGATAATTTAAACTTATTTTTGTTAATATCTATGAGCTTTGACATAGGCTAGAAACCCTCTGAAACAACGGATATTATAAAGGTATCCTTGGAAACTTCAATTGTCAGCTTCTGCACTAGCACACGGATAACGAAACACAAAATGATGAAAGATTATACATCAAAATGTAACTAGATCTATCGATTGTAAAATTAGTGGTGTCATTCCTTCTTCCCTTTAAATTACGATGCTGTTAAAGCAAAGACAATCTTGGTGACGTATTAATAATAGCGCCACGGATTAGGGATTTGAATAGAGACGGCCCATATTTCTTACTCTAATTTCTACGCCGTTGGTTTATTGATCCTGCAGGCTTATCCTGTACGAGTTCACGTGAAATATTTACCTCTTTGCTAATTATCTGATTCCTTATTCCCTCTCGAACCTTTAACCTTCGATTAATATTTGACCACATTCCCAGCTCGCGAGGATTACATGCAAGAGGACAGTAATCCTATTTTCGTATACGCGCGCGTTCTGCGGAGGAACGAGAGAGAGAGCACGGCTCCGAGAGGAATACATAAACGTTGAAAAATATAACAAAAAGAACAGGCACAAAGGAAATACGTGAGGATCAAAGGAATTATTATGGAAGTGAAAGGTTTGTTGAACTTATTGCGGTGTTTAGCTCTGCCTTTAACTTCGCTTTCAAAAGACAAACAAAAATAATAAAAACATCTCATGTGTAGCAATAACAGTTTATGGGAACTGTATGAAAGTCATTCAAAGGTTTATTACTTTTTTCGACTACCTATTTACCCACTGTAGCATAGAACGAGAGCTCCGTGGTTACAGGCTGCTGTGTTTCGATTTTATGACCATGAGTTTTTTCGTCGTTTCCGCCGATCGGTTGGTGGATGTTGTAGTGGTTTCCCTTCCCTCAAGATTTCCCTGTCCTCTTTCTCTACCTATTTATTTTACTTCGCTTTAACAACTTATTTGTTTCAAATGGGATGATGTTTGTCCTTAAGCGCTACTAGGTGAGCAACCAATTGGAGTCCTGCGGTGCTGTCCTACTGCATTCCCCCAAACTAATCAATCTCTAATAAATACTATTCGTGCTAAGATAAAAATTCAGATTTTGCAAAAACTGATCCATGAGGAAGGAGACAGTAATGTATTTAACATAACCGTAAAACCCCCATTTTTTTTAGCTAAAATAGTTTTCCTAATACAAATAAATAAAATAGATACCATTATATTATAACAATGCATTGCGACTTCAGCACTGTATTGAACAACATTGTTGTTTGGCATGTATGCGTGAACGTATATTTGAAATTACTCAGAATTCAAACGAAAACATTTGACATGACGTGGTAAAAGAAATATGTATTTTGAATAAGTCAAGCTGTTTGTTAAATTCGATGAAAGGGAACAATATACTTCCTGCTAGTCTGGCAGAACATGTCTGGCCACATTATATCGTTGTTTATGAAAGGTTCGTAATCTCTATTTACTCTAGAGAGTTCAAAGTTCAGTTACTCTTCCATGAAAAAGTGTATCAGCTGGATCAATGAGATACGATCCATCTTCCCCTTACTACTGCTAGAACAGTCCAATTGAGTTAATGTGGGCTCAAATTATGTTGCAAATAGAAATAATATTTTTAAACTGACTGACGTTGAACGACTTATTCACAAAGAAATTAACAAGGAACACAACAAGCCTGGGAAAACTGCGTGAGACTCAAATAAACTACAAGAAGACCACTTTTAGAGAGAAAGAGCATGTAATAAGATTTTGGAACCTATCATCATAAATTTGCAGTACTCAGACGATGAAGATAATGACAATGAATTAAGTCTTAACGTAAGTAACATTCACGGCTATAAGGTAGTACCGTTGGTATTTTCGTCGGATTAGAAAAATAAGTAATTCCTAAACTGTAATTAATTTTGAACAAAATATTTGAATAATTTGCGTAATATACGAATATCCACGTTACAATTGTGATTTCAACAGGTGCATTATTATAAAACTTTGGAAAATTCAGTTTGCGTTCCCTTACGTCTAGCGCCAAAAAGACCCGCAAGTGTGCGAGAGAGAGAGAGAGAGAGAGAGAGAGAGAGAGAGAGAGAGAGAGAGAGAGGGAATTATTAAAAGAATGGAGGTAACGAGGTGGCAACGCTGAAGACTCTGATGCATCTGATTCGCTACGGGCGAGAACTCTTCTCATTTTAAACACATATTAGTGGTACCCTGACGGATCATGTGCCTTAGTGTGTGGGATAGTTAGACTTCTATGTCTCATCTTTGTAACACGCCATTTTGCATCGTGACGAATCCAGAGACCATGCTAGGCAACTGCAGCTCTGCTTCTGTGATAGACAAAGGTAACTTCGAACTTAGTGTCAGACAACTGTATATCTGCTTCTGAAAATGTCCTGTAGATGGCTTTTGCGTACGTTTCTATATACCTGTTATGCTTTAAAATTACTTTCGGTTGCACTAAAACTAGCATAAAATAAGTATGTGAAAGTTCGTGCAGTTTGTGTATATATACAGAATGAGCATGTTAAAAATATTTTTGAATTTGTGCAAATTTAATCTTTTGAGATTGAACTAAGTTTAAAATTAAAACAAACTTTAAACCGAAACAACAACTTCAAATTAAAATCCGAATTAAATGACCGAAAAACTCAGAAAATACGAAATAAGTAGTACATTCCCATGAGATTCCGAGTTCGAATCTCAGTTGGTTATCTGGATAAACTTTTTTGGGGTTTTCCCTTATCCTCAAATATGAGTGTTGGGTAACTAACAAGGGAACTATCACTGTGTTCACACCACTACGCACCTGAAAATCTGATGGCAAAATCCCTGCTGTATATAAACCATGTACACCAAAAATCTGCTGCGGAGTAGAACCGCAACGCCCAAAACCTTGATATGCAGCATATTTCTACGAAATGGCTGGTGGCAGCATATGAAGTAGTCAACGAAAATCTATCGACGGCTGATAGGTTATATCGACACATAATAATCGGCTCCCATAGGTGCCCCATTTGCCATGCTGCGGATTCCCTGTTGCACAGAATGATGGAATGTTCCGGCATAGGAGTGTTATGGAGTTGGGTGATACAAAAATGTTTCACATAGACCGTAGGTGTTTGGTCTCCCTTTCAACATGACCTTCTGCATTTAAACATACCGACAATGATACAGCGTTACGCCGTTGCATAGTATGGATGCTAATGGGTAACTACACATGGTTACTTCAGCTGGGACACCCCGCTGACTTTAGGATGCAGCACCTGCGACATTTCCTCTATACAGAAAGGTGGAGTATGGTAACAACATCGTTTAGCTACTTTTCAACCTTGGATACAAAGTTAAAGTTAACCACTGGCGCGACAGCCCTTAGAGGGCCAAGGCCTACCAACCTGACTGCCGGCCTCACGCCCACTTACGCACGGCAGAGGTGAACGATCATCCAACCGATACGGGAAGGAGATGTGGTCAGCATCTCGGCATCCCCCAGCCGGAATGCTGGTTTCCGAGATCAGGGCCGCTTACCTAGCGCAAGCTCCTCACTTTCCTCATGATGCTGAGTGGGCACCGGTCCTATACCCGGGACCTAAAATCCCCACCACATGGGTGGGATCGAACCCGGGCCGCTTTCCGTGGCCAGGGACCAAGGCATCTGCCTTAGCCCGCTACGCCACGGCGCAGGAACAACCTCGGTTATACAGGATAAAAAATGCGATTCTCTTACCTTCCTTTATTTTATTCTACCTGTTTCCCCTTTGTGTAATTCTCCTATTATTGCCTCATCCCGTGCCCGCTATGAATTGAGTGAAAAATGGTATACATGTTATTTCCATACATATGTTGAACTTTGTTAATTTTTTCTTTTTATTTGTTTGGTTCTATATTACATTGGAACCCAGATAGTTAATTTTTAAGTTTCTAAAGCACTTTCTTATATAAAAAAGAGAAAAAATTATGTCATGGGCTCTTTAAAAAAACTGTTTCCTCAAGGGAAAGAAAGAAGAAACAAATTAAAAAAAAAAAAAAAGTACAACTTTCTAGGAAAATTAACATTTACGCAGTTAATTCAGATTCACATAGAGGGGAGGAAACCAAATTAGTGTTCATATACCAGATGGACAGTCCCGAAAGTATATAAAACTTACGATTAAATAAACAAATCTGCACCGATAGGCCAGTAAGCAAAAAATAAAGAAAATTAATGAATGAATAAATAAATAAAAAATATAATAAAAAACTGAAACCTGGAAAGTATCGCATGCAACCACATGCTAGTAGCTGCTGGGTATCCCTCAGCTCTGTCCCGGGGGCGGGGGACGGCGCTCCTTACGTATGCCATGTGTAGACTACTGCCTGCCAGGGGCAAACAATCCCTTTCGTACACTGCAGTGTTAATGTTCCTGCGTATTCTAGACTAACTTTTGCATACTTCCAGCTATACACCGCACCCGATTTTTGGTACACAGGCCCCACATAGAGCACAGATGATGCCATCAAGCTCTCAAGCGAATACAGGTAAAAGCATAGTGATAGTTCCCTTGTAAGCTCTGGGACTTATTTGAGCATCATTTTACCCATTTCATTCATATGTTTTTATTTTCTCCAAAACAGCTCTACGGAATTTAATTTAAACACCGCACGTTAAAAATATTTTTTCAGTAATAAAAACTTCAATGTTCAGTGTTTTAATGTTGCCTATAATTTAATTTTAACCCGAAACTGGCATGGTGCAGCTTTTGTAATACAAATGGTATGGTGGGGTCGTACGGATGATGAGTGGTCGTAACTCGTAATAAAGTAAACATAAATCTAATATTCAGTTATATTTAGAGATAAATTAGGCATAAACTACACTGTAAGCCTCTGCATGCATGTGTACAGAATCTTTTTTACCATATATGTAATATTCATTAGTCGAATGATGATAGTTTTAAGAATCAGCTATTTTGAATCAAATTACATGCTTTACTCTTGAAAAAAGTTTGAAGATGAATAGTAACTAATAAAAGTGTTTAAAATGAAATGGATATAGCAACTGGACAAAACCACAGAAGGTATTTACAAGCAATCCTCACAAATAATTCTTTTGAGCATTCGCTACATATCGGTGTTCTGCACGTTACACAACATACTTTTGTTTTCCTATCTTTTGTTTTAGGACACTTTGCACATCTAACCCGTTTTGTTATGACTCCTAATTGCTTGGAGATTTCACATTTGAGCATCCTGACAATGTTCGAGGGAGGTGTGGAATGCTCATCCTTCTCTGTAGAAGTGATTCAACTAACTGCCATGACAGAGACTTGGTGAACTCGAAGCGCCATTTTTTATGGTTTTCCGTTAATGATAAATATATTACAAATGCATTCAAAATGGAAATGTTTAGTATGGTGTAGAAAATAGCAAGAGGCCACCTTCTACAGCGTCTATTAATCCAATGAACAGTGCATTTTTCATCAAGTGCATCTATTCCTCCTTTTGTGGCACTGCAGTACCCGATTTTTTCAGGTTTCTTTGTTTCCTGGTTCACTGAAGCACTGTAGTTCACCGAAGTTACAAAAAACACTTTTTTGTTTTGGTACATAGGAGACCAATGTTAAATTGTCTCCAAATCTAAACAATTAAGATCCAGGTTTCCTGACTTTGGATGGCAAAAACCCTTTCGGAATTTCTTTGTTTTTCTTTAAGGTTCCCACATAAGTAAGGCCCATTTTTCTTAGTTAATTAACAAGTTCGATGCAATACAATGCATTTTGTTTGCATAAGCTGTGGACATTTCCTCCTGAAATATACCGCAGTACGATATGATATAGTTACGTTATCGGTATGGTGGGGTCACCCTGACCCCACTAAGGATAAAAACAACTGCTAATGATGGGTACGCACTCTTTTCACCACAATCAAAGCACACTGCCTGAAAGGTACTGAGAGCCGCAGCGCCGCACTGCTGAGAAAATAGGTTTAACATGGTATACAATTTTAGCCTGGGTGCTCCTGACCCCACCATACTGGTTACGGTTTAAGCACTCCCCGCAGATAAGAATCAGATAGACTGCGATTTTTTAATCTAAAAGACGATTCTGCTACAGTTTTATTATAATAGCCTCTATCTCGTCTAATTTTTCTTCCATTAGAACTGTAGACCGTTTTTAACATGAATCCAACATATTTATATGCTTCTAATAAGCCGTCATTCCACATATGACTCCGCACAGGCAAAACTTAATACAATTAACACACTGTTCTATGGATAACTTCACAAGCATTATAGCTATAATTCTATTCCCATTAGAGTCCATGCCAAACGGCATTAAACTCAGCTATAAATGTGACAGAGTGATCTAACTCTGCAGCATACCTGTTAGCAGCTAGAATCTGTGGCTTATAGCCAACCAAACAGTTGTTCTTTGAATATAATTGTTTGAATATAATTTTTCCGTAACAATATAGAAGTATTTCGTTCATGTCTATTGTTAATAAACCGGGAACCGAACATATATTTTACATCTAACACCACCATTTCTAAACTACAAGGATAGAGCCTTTCAGCTTTCTTTTTGCGTCTTTCTTTAGCTTCTTCTCCTTAATTATTAAGCTAAAAGAACAGAAACAGTAAAATAAAAATGTAAGGACCCATTTCTCTTTATTTTTCTTTAGTCTTTCTTAGCGACTGATTCTTTTTCCCTTTGTTTCTGTCCTTCACTTTTGTTACTTTTGCTTCTCTAGAAAAGTTTTGTTTCTATTTTTCTTTTCCATCTTATAATTATTCTGCTTCAGCTGCACTATACATTAGCGAATTAAATTTCTCTCATGTGCTAGTTGATCCTATATTAAAAAATTAATATAAGGGAATCCGGAGCATGGTGGCCATTTTTGTACTTCCTCTTACTCAAAGAAAAACACTACTCAGGTACCAACTTATCTTTCAAGCGCTCATTCTTCTATTTGCCGCACCTTAATTGAGATAAATATTTGTATAAATTTCCCTAATGTATATTTTGTTGTGAGTACAATGAAAAATGAGGAATGAAGTAGAGTTCAAATAGGACAGCTTTTATAAAATAATTCCTTCGTGGCGTTTGAAATTTTGGGAAACATATTTACATTTACACAAATACGTCATACTTATGAAATGCTTGAAAGTTAATAGTCTTCTTTTGTCGTTAATACTAATAAATATACGAAAGCTGTTTCGGCGTGTTGTATGTAACTTATTTTAAAATATATTTATAGGCAAAATATATCAGAGTGACGTGACCTGTACAGTAGAGTCACTTTTTATGTGAATTTTGTAATGCTTAACTATATATGTAAACTTTTCATTGGAAGTGGAAGTCGTGGAAGTGTTCTCTGAGCACTGACCACGTCTCAGCCTGCATTACTGCACCCCACTAATGATGTACAATTTAGGAGAGGAGAGAGATGCAGAGCTCGAGAGGTAGGCCTTGGAATCGTGCTGTCGCACCACGGAATTTACTTTGTAGAAGTTTATATTAAGAATGCATCAAATGATAACGGACATTTATACGGTAATAAAAGGACTTAGGTGTAAATTGTGAGCTGAACTGCAAAGAAACCCAATT